>OX637464.1:50939584-51301871 GCA_951799995.1 Trifolium subterraneum | reverse complement strand
CACCATCTCACTACCAAAAAAATTGATTTTTTTAATAAAACCCATAAGTTCATCCAAAACAAACCCATAAATTTGCAATATCCTCCGACTCTATTTTTTTCATGATCTAAATCTTGAAATAAAACTAGTGAAAAAAGAGCTCGGTTGGAGTGAAGAGAGAGAGAATGTAGTGCATTAATAAAAGGGAAAATTACACTCACCTCCCTTGTAGTCATCCTAAATAGCATTGACACCCCCTCTAGTTTTCAACTGAACACTAACCTCCCTTATTTCTTATTTAAAGCAACAAATACCTCCCTTCTATCTAACACTGTTAGTTCACAGTTAACTTCTCAATGTTTTTTGTTTGCAACTGGAATTAACTTCTTAACCTTGCTTTAAAAAAAAATCTTCTCAACACTTTTCCTCTGAAATGCAATTGTGTCTAGCAGCGATGAATTCTCTTTGCTCCTAAACTGAATTTTTTTTTTTTCCATATGAATACTATGGATAGAAGAGTAATTGTTCCTGATCTAAAACTTCTTTGCTTCGATGAAATTTCATCCATAGAAAAATTATGGATCAAAGCAGGATCTTTCAATTTGATAGAAGAGTAGTTCCAGTCCAATATTTTTCTGTGCTTTCTCTCCCCTCCCACTTCTCCTTATCAATTTTCAATTGATTTTTACTTTATTGACTAAATGACTTCTTCCAATTTCGTGTTATTGAATTTGTGTTCAAAGTTTCTCGATGTTTCCGATTTAGTATTATTCTCATCGTTGACAAAATTGCTCCGAAGTTAATTACATCTTTGAGCAACAGAAATTTTTTTTCCAATTTAAGAGGCAAGAATTTTATTAACGGAGAAACTAACGGAGTTACTGGGAGGGGAGGTTAGTGTTTAGTTGAAAACTAGAGGGGGTGTTAGTGCTATTCAGGATGACCTCGGGGGAGGTGAGTGTAATTTACCCTTAATAAAATATAGAAAAACCATATAAAGTGGTGCATTAATTGTTCTTTATTATGTGCAATCTTACACAAGTTAGAAAATCCATAAATCAAATGCCAAAATACTAGATGGACTTGAAAGGCAAGCAAGAAACAAGCAATTGAAAAATTCTCTCCCCCCAGGCCCCAACACTCTCTTATCCCCTTGAAATTACATTTTTGTCCATGCGAATAAAGTTCAGAACGTATCTTTTTGCCATTAAAAACAATATTTAAACAAGAGAAAGTTCGGAAAATATGTTTTGAACTTTATTCGCATGGGCAAAAATATAATTTTGGGGGTATAAAATATTGGTTGAAACAAATTAAATCCCCTCAATCACACTTTTCTGCAACCAATCAATTTTCTGCAAGATTCAGAATGTCACCCTTCAATTTACCTGCTCTACAATGCCTAATCACTTTTGCAGTTTTGCTAGTTTTCCTATTTGGAGGCTGGCCCTAGAAAGCTTGTTTAACTTACTTTACAAATGAAAATTTCAGCCCCTCCAAATTGACCAAAAAATTTCTTCATAAACTTCATATAGCCTTAGAATGGCAACTACCACTTTCCCAGTAAAAAAAACTTTTACTTCTCTTGATTGTTGCTTATATCTTTGACTTGATTGTTGCTTATATCTTTGATCTTGGCCATCTGGAAATTAAGCAGCTCATGCACTCTTTGCTTCAGCTACACAATAAAAACAATAACCGAACATTAATCAACTTCGGCTATACTCCACAGAACTCAAAAAAAAAATCAATCAGCAGAAAAAATTAAGGCCATTCAATATATTTAGCACATCAAGTAATGTCTTCCAGCATCTTTGTTAGAGATTGCAAAGAAAATGGCCCAAAAATATCCTTCTACATGGAGCTCTCCACTCCATTATCGCACATCTCAAAATGACCCTTCAATTAACTAAAGATTATGAAGGCAAAATTGTCCTATCATTTAATCTATAGTCGTTTTTAGCGCCAATTTATTAATTTCTTATAAAATATCTGTTGAATATAATAATATACTCTTCAGTGTATTTTAAATTTTTTTAGAATATAATGTAGAATCATATAGTCTTCTATTCAGGAAGCAATCTAAGAAGTTGTTTCATAACTTCACCAAGTTTACAAATTTATTTTGTTATTTAATTAGGGTTATGACTTCGGAGTTTTTCTGAGCTTGGCTTGGATTAACTTAACTGAATTATCAGTAAAAATAGATGTTAGCGCATTCTATTTTATATACACATGAATCCGATCCAACGTCAATCCATTCAGCAAAAAATCAATCAGCCTAAAATTAAGGACAAATAATCACTTTCTTCATACAATCATGCATAATAGCAGCCTTACACTATGAAAATGTAGTAGAGATTTTTCTTACCTCATGTACTCCTTCCTGTGTTGTCACAGACACATTAATAGCTCCATCAGGACCTGATTTAAGGTACTTCTCCAGCTCATGTTGAGTGAGATCACGATCGTCTGTTGCATATATCACAGGGGACGACTTCAACAGATCAGCTTTGGAGACAACATCAAGCCATAAATGTTCAGGAAACTTTTCTCTGATTTCTTTGTATATTGAAAACTGCATAAGCAACCATCATCAAAGAAACGTCTTACCAAAAAGACAAATTTCAAAAAGATTACAATTGCTATGATTTTTTTATAAACCAAATACACCTAAAAGACATAAACATGATGCAGTACATGGATAAGGTGGCAATACAACATTCTTTACAAATTACCAGGACACAACATGGCCAGAATAGTTCATACAAATAAAAATATATTACAATAAATATAAAACATGAATTTTAAAATCAAAAGAAATAATGAATATTATGAAATTAGTACGAGTCATTCTAAACAAAAAATTATTATCATTTCATTGATTGTTCTGGTATCCCCATCTACATTTGCAATAAAGATCATAAGACTAAAAAGTTAAAAACTATAAAATATATAACTACAAGCACTGGTCCAACCACCTCTTGTCACATATGAGCCGCGAGTACAAGATGCTGGTCCAACATTACTTCATGTCTCGTTCAATTTTCCACTCATACTGCGAAGTCACTTGACACAGATTCTGATTTTTCCATTGCTCTAAGGAAAGGTATTCGATCTACCTGACACAAGTTCTAATTTTTTAAGCTATCATTTTTGTCTCCTTATTTTTCATCTGTCTTCATTATCATCTGTTTCAATTCTAAAGAATGTGTGAAACTTTAATCATCCAGGACGGCGACAAGCCATAATTGACTAAATACAGGCTCTTGCACCTAGTGGTACATAGGAGTTGGTTCCTCTTCCTCCAGTGAAGAAAATTGTTGGTTGGAATGGGTGTATGGTATCAAAGTTGGTCCAAATTGAGAAGTCGATTGTCTCACAGCTATGTTGGTGGCCAAAGGATATACAGGTTGAAATGGAGAAAACTGTTGGTTGCAGATGGGTGCATGCTAATAAAGTTGGTCTAAATGGAGAAGTCGGATCGTCTCAAAGCTTGATTAGTCTCCAAAGGATAATAACAAAATCTATGGTCCAAATGGTGAAAAGTGTTGGTTGCAGATGAGTGTATGCTATTGCTATCAAATTTGGTCAAAATGGATAATTCAATCTTCTCAAAGCCCACAGACTCAAGACAAATACATAATTGAATAATACTTTGTAGCAGTTAGGTCATGACTAATAATTCAGTCGTTCAAAGGAAATCATGCTATACAAATTTAAAAAATGAATCAGAAAACCCTCTTAATAGCTATTTAAAGAAGATAAATTTAACACTCATTTTCAGTTATTCAAAAAATTCAGTTTAACACAACTTTGCTGCAGTCCATGAAGAATAGTTGAATAGCTCGAAGGTAATCATGTCTTGCAGTATAAATATGAAACAATAAACAATATAACCCTTTTTCATAGCCATTTAAAGATCAATTTCACATTTAATTTTTGCTTATTTTAAGAATTCAATTTTCATAGAAGCACACCTGAGCAGAAGGTGAGGTCCCACATTCCCCTGAAAGGTCGTGAACATACAAAACTGCTGTTGGTAGATGTGAAAGGACAGCAAGGGTCAACTTTTCCAAATTATTTCTGTCATCTACGAATACAAAACACATATAATTTATTTTTTAAAAGGTTAAAATGGTCATGTTAAAATTAAAACTACACTAAAGATCAAGAAATCAATTTTATTAGAAATGATTATGAGGAACAGGAGAACTAAGATCTACCAACAACCCATACAATTACCCAATGACAATGTGGGAGTTTGTGTGATGTTTTAGGAATGCATACAATAATTAGTATAAGAATATGTAGTAGTTAGTTTGTAATCTGTAATTAGGTTCAATCAATCAAGGGATTATTGGTTAGAGCAAGGGGGATATTTTGTTTTCCTAGAATAGTATCTCTATACTCAGAATACTTGATTGTTTAGTGAAATCATCATTCAGACCCTGCTCTTACCTTCGGCTGAAAACTACCCTGAAACAACCCCTTTTGAATAAGTTGACCGTTGCAAACAGTTATTTCCTCACTGTTTGAGCTAGCTTTTAGGTTGTCTAAGATAATTCGTGAGTCTTTTTGTTTCAAAACACCACAACAGAATAAGATAGCCCAAAGGGAAAATGGACAAAACATCATTGTATCAGAAAAAGTGATCCAGAAAGTAATCATCTGACATGGCAACTATAATCCTTAATCAAGAAATAAATAAAGATCATTAGTAAATAACATGCCTAGAAAAGAGATGGTTAATGACTAGACACACTTTCAGCCATCAAACCTTCTAGAGATCTTTGAAGGCACTAGCTTAGAATCCTAAGGGATAACAAATAAGTAGCACTCCTAATGCTTAGGATGAGCATAAGGAACTAAGGTTAATTAAATTAGACACCATACTCCACCCTGCTCTCTACTACACCCCTCTTAGGACAATTAAATCCTAAAACCAAGAATAGAGTAAAAAATCTTTTACTAAGAAAACCTTGTATATAAAAAGGTTCACCAAACAAGATGAACAAATACTACTAAAAAAGTTGAAATGTTACCATCATGTCTCTTCAGTAGGCCTGGGGTATCGGTTACCTACAATCATATAAGGTATGTAATTACAACCATGTGATGTGTAGTTAGAAGAGAAATTATGCAAAAAAGAAAATAAGTCAAAGATTATATTGTTAACCTGAAACTTTTGATGGTTAAAAATAATATGACCCATAAGAATTCCTCTTGTTGTGAAGGGATAGTTGCAAATCTGAAATGTTAGGTAGAGAGGAAAAGAGAAAACATGAGAAAAGATTATATGGATAGCGGAATCTTCATATCTTCTACAACTAAGTAGATCTGCAGAATCCCAAAGGAAAACATTTGTTAATCTAGCTTAGGTTTGTATCTGATAAAGAAAACAATCAACAAAGGATAATAATTGATGAAATTTGGAACTTGATGCATTTCCAATTCTTTTCTAATGGCAATTGGGAGGTCCAGGTCATATTAAGATGTTTGAGTTTGAGTTTCAGTTTCATCCTATAGAGCTAGAAATTCGGAAATTGTTACCATATTTGAAGGAATTGAGTTGGACTTTTGGACCCGTATACGGTATAGGTATAGATTTTGGAATGACCTTTGACCAAATCACGCATCATTTTCAATTAACTTAGGTTCAGTTTCGAAAGAAGATCGAGATGGTTGAGACACCAACGAGATTCAGGGTTCAATTTCGGATTGGTGTGGTTCAGACTGATTTGGAAGATTAAATAACCTAAGATATATTTCCTTTATCTTTCCAAGATTCTTCTCCATAAGATAAGTTTGAGTGTAATGAGCTTTTCAATGAAGGTTACATCCTGTGACAAAGAACTTATTGGTTGGAGGGTGAAAATACTTATAACCTTATGAGTGGAAGAAGAATACCCAACAAAAAGACATCAGTCACATCTCATCTTGGAGCTATAGACTTATGACTTATGAGTTATCATCGGACAAGTCTAAATCAGTTTACTTGCATTCAAAGTCTAGTAAAAAAGTTATGGCTTTCAAGAATAGAAGGAAAACAACACAGTAATCAAGATAGAAGGCACTTGTGTATTTCTGAACTACCGTGGCAATTCCAACCAAGGTAGATTGCATCCTTATTGATATTTTCATGCGTTAATCTTTTAGTAGACCCATAAAGAAAATAAGAGAGATGCATGAAACACAATTTCTAAGAACTGGCTACCTTAGCAAGATCAATATTTCAATTCAAGCCATCTAAGAAGCCTAAAATAAAAACAGTGAATGTAAGAAGGCGTTTAACAAAGAAATATTCAAATTCAGCTGCATACCTCAGGCTTGCCAGTAGAGAGTACATGGACCAAAGAAGATTTGCCTACATTAGGGGCTCCAACAAGACAGAGAGTTGGTGTTTCCAAATTAATTACAGGCATTGCCCTCAGAGTCTGAAATATTTATCAGAAATCAGGTAGATGATATGGATTAAGCTCAGGCGGCAAATAATTGAAGGAAAAAAATAAGATTCAATGACCACCCAATTAAGCGTAGTGATATGTATATTACAGAAAGTGCACGGATGAACAAAACAAAAGACAGACAGACACACATACAAGGATTTTTTATGTTTGAAAGAATATTACCTTCGCTATGTTTAACAAATCGTCAACAACTTTCCGTTCTTGATCAAAACTCGCTTCAATTATTTTAGTCCCCTGCATAACATCAACATATTGTGAAATCAGAGAAATTAGAAACCTGATATTCATTCACAAGATATACACCTCACCTCAATCAATCTTTCCTCTGCTTCTCGCTTTGTCGTAGACTGTCACATGGTAGGTATAAGTTAGAGCAAAGGATAAAAAAAAATCACCAAATTAAAAAGATAATAATTATATAAAGAGACATCAGAACTCTTCATCCAAAAGAAATTATTTCCAGAAAATACAAAAGATTGACATGGGCAGATACGATATTCATACCTTCAACAAGTGAGAGTATAAAAATCATATAAAGATCTCTTTGAACAATTTTAAACATCGTAAAATCATATAAATCCGAAGATAAGATATTCATACCTTCAACAAAAACAAATCAAATTGAAATCTAGACCTAGCAAAAGGATTCCTTCCTAGTTTTTCCTACTAAAACTTCCTAAGTATCCATGAAGATAACATTTTCAAGAATGAAAACACCAAAATCACCAAGCAAAAACACAGGTCCAAATCAAAATGTAAATTGCTAAATAAAACCTTAGCACAAAGTGAAGCATGTTCCTTTCCAACAGATACTACCCTCTTCCTCAAACCATCTACCTTCCCTAGCACCTGTTGAACAATTTTAAATATGCAATTATAAAATGTCTGAAAAACAAGTTTGTATGTATTCAACTATTCATTCAGCCTTTTTAAAATGGGAATGATGAACAGTCAAAACAATATATGATATTAAAAAAATTAAGTCCAGTGTTGTGCTGAAATTGTTTTAACATACCTTTTCATAGTACCCATCTCCAAGCGTCAGCTCAATAAGAGACCTTTCGTAAGGATGAAGGTGTGTTTTATTAGGAAAATTCTCCACATACGTCCTCAATGGAACTGCAAGTTCCTAAGATGAGCTTTAGCTTTAACTTTTGCAACATGGTTTTTTATAAATTGGAAAAATTGAAGTAGACATTATAGCTTGAATCGTGACAAGTTTAGAAGTTTTAACAACATACTTTCATCAATGCATCAAGTTGTTTTGCGCCTTTGTTTTTCTCTCTTTTTGCGATATTGACAATTCCTACAATTTGTGCCAACTAATAGATTAGGGTCAACCACAAGGTTTAGGACACAAACAGAAATGTCTATTTGGGATTGAAGAACAAAAGCCAAGAACCTTTTGTTGCAGAAACCCTCCTTGCCTTTCTCAGTGCTGACCCCAGAATGTCAATAGATGGCTGTACTACAGGCAATTTTTGAAATGCTCCAATAGATTCAATTGTTCTAGATGGCTTTTCCTATAATTTGAATGTTAAAATGGGAACATAAGTAAATCTTTCGCCAGACCACCATAAAAACACTTGTAAGAGGGAATAAGGGATTGGATAATTGATTAAAAAGAATCAAAACATGGACACTGAAGGTTAAAGCCAAAATATAACAATATGACACTTCAATATGACAATATTAATATCACAAATATAAACATGCTAAAAAAAGTATAAATAAAAACAGTGAAAATGCAGCATCCTTGAAATAAAGCAGAAATCAAATAATCACACACAGTGAATAGCCCAAGAGTTTGTGGTCAAGAATAATGTCAAATGACCGATTATCCCAAAAGCTTAAGCTGTTAGGATAGACCACATCAATGATTTTATATTATTTCTAACACGTCCCCTCACACAAGAGCTCACTTGGGCTTGAAGCGTGGATATTGCATAGGCCCACCTACCATATGCTTAAATACCACTTTTTAATTAGAAAGTGAGGGGAGCGGGGATCGAACTCTAGACCACTTAGTCATAGAGGCTCTGATACCATGTCAAATGACCGATTATCCCAAAAGCTTAAACTGTTAGGATAGACCACATCAATGGTTTTATATTATTTCTAACAAATAACATTTTAAAAATATATCAACTATAGAAGTCTTTACAATAAGATTATGTTCAAGAGCTTCCTTCTTCTCTGTTTCTCTGCTATCAAGTAAGTATTGCTTCATTCATCTCTTTCTGTTTCAATATAATGTCCATATGAGACAACAATTCCCTTCTTATTTATCGAGGACTCCCCGGTATACATCAAAGCAAGAAAAGAAACAGACAATAAAAACAAAACTTTATCCCATTAGGTGAGATCAGCTTCAAGGAACAAACGATGCTACTTATTTCTATAGAAAACCAGATTTCCAATTAATCATACAGAGCAAGGTTTTTTAAGTTGGTTCTCCTAAAGTTTTCTTCAATCTTTCTCTACTTCCTTTAACAAAACTAACATCCATTTCCAGTGTTCTCAATTAGGCTTCTGTTAGTCTTGGCCTACATGACCAATCACCTTAGAACAAATTAAACAAAATACATTGAAACACTAAAGCTATTCAACCCGTTCAAACACAAATATATCCTGGATAAACATAAAAATCTAATGCACACAAGGATGTGATAAAAATATTTATATTCCTACATGTGCAAAGTAATGGCATGAATCAATTATCCACTAAATTTCCTTAAAGGTTCCTCCAAAGTATAAAGGAAGCTTGAACAAAGTTGAAATAACATGATACAAGCACATAATGTTATAGGAGCAAGAATCGGTGGGTTAATGTTATATAAGTTCTTCAGATTACAAGTTACAACTGTCAATTCCTATTAATCCTGTTTGCGACTGTTCACATGTGTGAATCCTAAGTCTACCACGTGTTCTCAGAATCGGTCACCAAAATGTGTCTTTTTCTGCCCCTTGCAAGTCTGATGCTTAAATCCTCCCTAAACCCTATTAGTCAAACTCAACCCCATATTTGGGCAAGGCCCATAAAACGGAAATATCACAAATTCCAAGATATTTCTTGAATCTAATGATTGAAGAATTGTACAAACGCGTGAGGGAAATGAAGATATTCCGGCGCGAGAGGTGCCACGTGGATGTGCAGACACATACTCTAAACCTCCTTCACCCATTTGGCCTATTTGAGCTATTATTATGTCGGCTCTAGGTTTAACCGATCAATGGCATAACATGCAGTCTCCCAAGTGTAGAGCCTGTAAGGTGAAAGCATTTAATGAACTCTGCACTTGGTCTGTTTCCTCGCTCAGTTCTCATCAACTCAACCAAACATTCCGCTGAGCTACCAAACAACAAAGAAATGCTTTCCCCTTATCAACAACTTCCCATCATGAATTTAGCAATAGAGAATAAATTCTTGTCTGAACACAATTTCCCAATGAAACTTAATCGAAAAAATAAACAATAAAAAATTTTAATGCATAAAAAGAGTGGCCAAGCTATTTGTCTCAAGATTAAGATATCTTAACTCGTCTCCATCTCCAATATTGATTCTTTCACGGGGGTCATTAGCTTAACTAGTTTGAACTGAGGGTTAAAGGAGTTAAAAGAACGAGATTCAAATCCTGGTGAAGGAGAAAATACTAACATCACAACCAAAATAATAACATTAACCGGGTTGAGTAGCTTAACTGGTTTGAGCTAAGGGTGAAAGGACCGAGGTTCAAACCACAAGTGCATTACAAAGAGATGATTTCTTTTCGCGCCCCCGTTATATTCTTGCACAACCCCGCTTGCAACTTAACTTGCGAACATACTGTAATTCGCAACTTAACTAGGGAACCTTATAAAAATCTAATCTTTTTGTCCCCGTCACCAACAACTAATAATATAATAACATTAGCCTATCCAAAAAAAAATATTGATTAATTATTTTTTTGTCATAATTGAAATAATTCCCAAATTACAATAAAGATGTGTGTGAAATCAACACATACCATTGTATTATTTTCTTTTGTTTGTTCAACAGTGGGAGTGGGAACATAACTTCCTTTAGCAACTTCATATGAACTAGTTTGAATACTCTTACAGAAGCACAAATTTGGAAGCAATTTAGCATTTAGGGTTCCTGCATTATTATTATGAACTTAACTTAATTATAATGAAACTATAGACATTGATATTGAAATGAATATGCAAAAATGAAGAAAAAGAAAGAGCCATATGAAGAGATTACCTTTGGAGAATTTGAAGAGTGAAATGGAAGAAGGGATATGGGTTTTGAGGAAAAGAGTGGAAGGGGGTTTCATGTCGGCGTCGGAGATAGAGGCGGCAACGGCTACGGAAGAAAAGCTTCGTTCTCCTTCTTTTCAGTTCACAGTGTTCATTTTCGTTAAAGAAAGTGGATATAATTTTTGTTGTGTTATAATTAAAAATAATTTTTAATAAAAAAATAAATTTATGATTTTTTTTTGTCTGTTTAATTTTTGAATATTTATTTAAATATATGATGATTTTTTTTTTTGAAAGGATGGATTTGTTTAGCTATATTATATAGTAGAATTTGAATTTTGTGTCAAAAATAAATAAATAATAGAATTCGAATGGTATTTATGATTTCTTTTTGTTGTGAAGCGGATATTGTAATTAAAATTGTGGGAGTGTTCGGATTCTAAAATTCAAGAGTTTAAAATGAGAGGGCATGAGATGTAGAGGAATGCTTGACCTATTTCTCTTTTGAATTTGACTGATCAATGGTTCTTAAACATATTAATAAGGTCAAGTCTATGGTGCACAAGTGAGACAACTATTTCACATACACGAGTTTGTTTTCACCATTGGATCAATAAGTCTTATTATTAGATTAAAGTGTCATATCAAATCTCATTTGATCCAATGACGAGACTTATTCATCCATTGTTAAAAACAAGTTTGCGATTAGTGAAATACTTTTCTCACTTAACCTATCAAAGTTGCGGTGTTAAAATTGGATTTTTTTTTTTTAATCAATGTTAAAATTTGATAGAGATTCTGTAAATTTATATTCTCTACTGCTTGGTGATTTTATTCATTTATTAAAAAAAATAGAAGTGGAAAAGAGAGGAAAAAAGAAGATTAAAATTCTCTACATTTTTTTCTTGTTCCTTTTGGTGACTTTAGGCATTTTTTTAGAGAGAAAAAGTGACGATAAGAAGAAAAATGGAGGGAAATAAAGATGAGAGAGAATGTGTTATATGAGATGGATAGAGAGAAAGACATAGAAAGATAGAAGATATTTCACACCTTAGAGTAACTCCAGCGGCTATACTTTGATATGGTCCGCCATGTTGGAGTGGAGTTTCAAAATACATATAATTTTGCAAAAATTACTGTTGGAGTCCGCCACGTTGTAATCTTCAGTGCTTACTGAAGTTCCCCTGGTCACTTGGAATTTTGATTAAAAACCTATTATTAAATTTACCTTTTTCTTTTTGACTGTTCTGATTCATCTAATACAACGAGAACAAGTCGTATATGCAATTTTTTATGGTATCCATTTTGAGTTCTATACTAGTTTACTATTGGAGTGAAAATTGAATGAGTTGATTTGTGATTATATGGATCAATGGGACCCACAAAGAACTAACAAATTTGAGATCACCAATGGAGGTGCTCTCAATGGTAGAGGATTCTAAGAGCATCTTTAGTGGAAGCAACTATGAGCATATTCGGTGCCTAGTTTTTTTAATGTGTCCGCCAGCCTAAAATCATGCAATATAGGTTATTTTGAGAATATGGCTAGTGGAATATGCCACTTGACGATGCTATAATTCATAAAGCAACAGAACTTTAATGTTGCATTCATTAAAAAAATAATTTTTTGCTATGTGATATTGGAGTCATGCAATGTTTGTTACCCAATAAAGTTAGATATAAATAAAATATTAATATTTGGTAAAAAAAATTAATATGTGAGGTATAGTTGTGAGACTCTATTAAGAGTTAAGACCCACAAAATACCTTGGGTAAAAATATTACCATTAGAAGTGCTCGAAAGTGAATAAACTCAGTTGCTTTTTGTGGGATCAAAATGTCATTTAAGATTTAAGTAGTTTTTACTTTAATGATGGTTATTTATAAAGAATTAAATCTTGATTAATTAAAAAATGGTTTTTAATGCATTAATCAATAAAGTGACAGTTGATTAAAATAATAATATTATATGCTTTGGACAATTGTCGAGAAGTCAATTTTAGTGCATCCACTACTCACTCCAATGCAAGTTCTCTATAGCTAATGATTATAAGAAATTTGGACTTATTGAACTTGCACTTAAGATGCTCTATTCCTTCCCATACATTTTGGTAACTATTTTTTAGAGAGACAAGGGACAAAAAGAGGAGGGAGAGAGATATGCATGGAAAGGTAGAGAATATTTTTTTCCTCAAAGGCAGAGGATCCCAACTCAAAAGAGATTAGGATTCTCTACCTTTCCTTCTCATGCATTTTGGTGACTTTAGACATTTTTTTAGAGAGAAAGAAGTGACAAAAAAAAGGGAGAAAATAAGATGAGAATGTGCTATATGAGACAGATAGAGAGGAATACATGGTAAATGGCATTTCCCTCCTTAAGGTTATGTTTGGTTTGAGAGAAAGAGGGAAGAAAGAAAAACATGGAAATCAATGAACGAATTTAGACTAAAGGTAAATGATAAAGATTCTCTACCTTTCCTTGGTGACTTTAAACATTTTTTAGGGAGTGAAAAGTGACAAAAAGAAGGAAAATGGAGGGAAATAAGATGAGAGAAAATGTGTTATAGAAGAGAGATAGAGAGAGAAAGACATGTACTTACTGTGAAAGTAACAAGAACAACAACACTAACACTAAAATTGATACTACCTTTGCCATTAAGTCACCAATGAGATACAACGTTGACATAACGAACTGAAACAGATAATGATAGCATAATTTTGTTGAAGAATCTTAATTTTAAAAGGGATATATGGATAACAGATAGGCATTTCACTGTTTTAGGAATCTTAAAGCTAGGAAACTGAAGAGGTAGTGATGCTAGCAAAGTCTTAATGCTAATTGAGTGATCCGTCATTAACAAAATAGAATAAATAGCATAAAAACAAATTATAAACAAAGTAATCATTATCAGCTAGAAAATGATACAACTGCTATTGACTAAAGAAAACTAGAATTCTTAACAAGATTGTAAAAGAATTGTTGCATACAAAGAAAATATAGTGGGATCAATCAATTAGCAGCCTTTTCGGCGCTTCTCTTTCTATAAAAGCCTCTTTCATGCGAACATTCTTTGTGGGCAATACCATGATTGACTTCGACCGCGCAACATATTGAGTTGTAAGAGACCTATCATCTCATGAGTGGTTGTTAGCTCAGAACTTGTCTTGTTTAATGCAGATTACTATTTTGCTAAATTAGCCTGCACTTGTTAATCATACATAAGTCTCAAGAAAAGTAACAAATTAAAGCATTGAACCAAGAAATGGTAGAGCCAATATTCAAGAATGTATCAGAACTCAGAATCAGAATACAGAGAGAATATGCAAATTTATTTTACATATCACAGTTAAGATCTTGGTCTGTACTGGATTGGATGTACATCACATGTTCAGAAAATCAACTTAACTCCAATGTTACCCTAGAATAAATAGAGGTATATAATTGTCTCAACAATAAACTAATAAGAATAATAATAATAATAATAAATATGTAAATTACATCTGGGTCAAGCCAACCCATGATTGTTATCAGTTAGTCTGAGGCGACGAAGACATCCAGCTAGGCTCATCGTGCCCAAGATACAGAATCAATTTCATCCCTTGCTGCTTTGTATAGTTCAAGCCTTTTTGCACACTGTATTCTCCTCTCCATCAATGCAGGGTCTTCGTCCAACATTTCAGACAGCTGTTTACCCTATACCAGGTAAAATCATATCAAGGATATATTGAAACTATGCAAGACAAGTGCAAAATAATGTCCAGCATTTTATAAAGTATATAGCATATAAACACATTTCGCAATAAATATCATCAAGGTAGAACAAGATGAGCTTATATCATGAAATATAGAAAAACATTGACAAATTCACTTGATCAGTGATGGAGCTTGACTTAAACTGCATACCATTACTACTATAAGTGTGTTACCAAAACAAGGTGAAGGGTGAATAGATCAAATATCACAGAGGCAACACAAAACTATATACTTAAAGTTTGACGGTCAATTTGGGTAAATCTTAAGGAGTAAATCTGCAACAATCTATCTAGCCTATAAGTTAAATTTGATACTAACAATCATGGTCATATGAAATAAAGTAATAAACAATAGACATAAAAGTGAGAGAAAGAGAAAACATACCTCTTTCTTCCCTATTTGTGCATAGAAATGGTTGAGCAACGACTGTTTTGCTTGTCTGACCTGACAATAAACAACAGCTTTTGGAATTGTGTTCCTGAGCGTGTCTGCCACCAGTCCTATGTAAGACGACACATTTGATGCAATTCTCCTGAAATGACCTTCGGCATATCGATCTACATTTGATGGAGCAGGACTTCCAGCTTTCTCCGCTTCTTGAGGTAATCTCCGGAAGAAATCCACAGTGAGATATGAAGATTCCATATCTACAAGCCGGAGAGTTGTCTTCTTACCTTCTCCACGAAACCTTTCTAAAGCCTCATTTGCAGCTGCAGCTAGTTCAGCTTGAAAAGTTGGGAATCGCTTCAGTTCCTGCTCTCAGACACATGTTAGTATCTCACAATCTATCACTTCATGAACAAGGTAAGTCAAAATATACTTGAAACTTGAAAGTTACCTGAGTTTCAGCTATTGATTTCCTCACGAGTTCCTTTAAGACAAAATTAACCTACAGAAAAATCAACAAACAGCTGACTTCTTTAACTGTTACTTGAAAATCATAAATCAGAGAAGACAATAAGACTGCTTACAGCATCTACCGAAGCTTCAGCCGGGCCCTTAAAGTAACCAAGAGCCCCCTCAATCAGGCGCCTGTAACCTTGCTCTGGGGCAATCAAGTGAGGCTGATAACCATCCGACTCTGACACCACTTTCCTTACATTCTGGAGAGAAAAATGACGATCAAATGGAAGCTTTCGCAATGCAGCGGGAAGCTGATTATCAAAGACATTATAAATCCTGTCACCTCCTGGCCGCCTAAAAAATTAAAAGAAATTTGTGTAAATATAAAGACCTATCAACCAGTTCATCAGTGATAATAGAAGATATTTACCCTCCATCTAAATGCTCCTTGAATATCCGTTCAAATGCTCGGCAAAGTTCTAGGATAGTGTATAGTTGAGCCTGAAACAGATGATAACATTCAGCAAATACTCAAGAGGACATCAGAATATGAACATTACTCTTAAAAAGAAATCATCTAAAGTACAAGCCACCTACCCCAGCATCAAGAGAAATAGGTCTCCCAAGATGATCCATCTCTGATTCAAGTTCCTCAATGCTTTTGTTTATTAAAGACGTTATACTAGGTATCCTTGCCCTAATTACCGACTCCAAGTGCTACAGAAATAAGCTCACATGATTAAGATGATAATCCATCTCATAAAAGACTAGCAAAGAACATACTTAAGAAGGAAACCTTTGAGAGAAGCTTTGCAAGGTATTCTGAACCCATTTTATTGGCCAAGTGCCCATAATCAGGACTGGTTGCAAAATATTCACGCTCCTTGCGTCTAGCAACAATCATATCAACATTTTTATTGATGTCCGCCTGAGACCGATTTACTATGCCAACCCAGGGATGTTGCAGAGGGTAAGATCTTCCCTCCAGGACCTTGAGGGAATAAAAGTGGACAAGAGGAACATATAAGTACATGATTTTACAGGCGCATTTCAAATATCAAAATAAAAGGGATAAGAAACAACTCAAACAAGACGAGGAGAAAAAAATTACATCCAAAGCATTAGTTCCTTTATCCATCAAATCTAGCTTTGTCAAAACTCCAAATGTCCTGTCACCTAGAGTGATCATTAGACCAAAATTTTAGTCCAAAACTATGAACAAACAAGGAAATTATTGGCCATTCAGAAGCATTTAAAAAGTACCTGTGGGATCAACTTCCCTGGCAAGTTTAATAGCATCAGAAGTTGCTATGTCTTGATTGGCTGGAGATATTGCTAGAATGATGGAATTAGGCTGTTGAGAATAAAGCAATCAAAAAAAGAAAATATGAATCTTCGGGGTAAAAGACATAGTAGTAATTATAGAATTAGGATGTTGAGAATAAATCAAAGATGAGCCTTTAGGGTAAACCTCATATAGTATTTTTTTAAAAGGAAATTAGCAGGGACATAAAAAAGCCCGCTTATCTATCATCAACAGAAATACAGAAAAATGAATGTTATTTAAAAATAGATAGTTCAAGCTATTAGCCTATAAACTAAATGAAAAGGAAAAATGAAGTAATATATCAGTCCAAAAGAAATGTGCTGTCATCTTAGGAAAAAACATCTAATATTTCATATTTCAGTACAAAGAAAGGCAAATGGAGGTGCAAAACAGAGGAGCAAGGTAAGATAATGCTCCTGTGTAAATGGAAAGGGCACTGCAAAACAGATGCGAGTCTGTCCAAAACTATGGAATGTGTCCATAAAATATGTGACTTACTGGCAGTTAGAACCAAGGGAATAGTGGGTTTTTTTTTTTTTTTATTGAGAAAGGATAGCCCTGCCAATCTTTTTGGGCAGAGTCTCACTCTCAGCCACACTGTAATGGCCACATTTGAGGATCACACACTTTTGACAGCCCATGGTATACCTTCTTTCATTTCTAATTATCAAAACTCTGCATCCTAAATTTCAAAATTTTATGTTGACTTTATTATGAAATGTATGTATGATATTCACAATTGATTGTTAAGCTTTACCGGAGGAATTTTGACCGGGCATATTTACTGCACAATATGCACAAGGCACAACATTGAATCACATCATGATGTAAATATCATAGCAGCAAATAGCTGCTCCATCACACAACAGAAAAAATTCAATACAGGCACTATTCACCACTGTTTCCTATTCTGGTGCATAAAATTTAGGGCCAGGGGGTGGTTGTCTTAGGTCAGGGCAAGAAGCTAAGTTCAATGAGTGGTTGAGAGAACTCATCAGAATATCCAACAATAGAAAATGCTTAAATCCAAAGTTCTGTAATCCAATTAGGATAAAAGACAAGCAAACTATTGCAATCACACGAATACATGTTCAATTTATACTGAAGAAGTTATTTTACCTTCTCAACATAAGATCGGACCATAGCTTCAATGTCTTGAACAATACTCTCAGGTTGTCCCTCTGAAAAAGAGATGAATATATTTAGCATCTAAAAATCATTTCATCCAGATAATTGATTGACTTTGAATTAGCAATTAGCAGTTAAATACAAATCATACCTACAGCCACTTTAGTCAGACCGGGCAAATCAATCAAGGTTAGGTTGACAACTGTTCAAAAAACAAAATGAAGAAGCTTTAAGTCACAGCTGTTTTAGTCTCATTATATGCCATATAATCATACTGCAAAGGAATACACATACACATCTAAATACACTTAGTAATTACAAATTTATATCGGTCACAATTATGAATTGTTTCCACAAACACCAAAATAGATAAATAATAGCTGTATTTCACTAGTTTTTAAGTCATAAGAAGTTGAAAATAAATACACTACAAATTTAGGCTAAAAATAACCAGGTTTTGTTGTTCTCAGATGTTGATATTTGAGTATAAGTCAAAAAGGAGTAAAAGAGAGAAAGACTCTTGACAAGAAAATATATGATTGAGAATTTGATGTGATATAATACAATACACTAACCAAATGCTACAATTTTGCTCCAATTTCTATAAATAATTGGACGATGTACTTCTAGTACTAAATACAAAGACTACAATAACCCTAACAACATTGAAACATCAGACAATTCAAAATTCAAAAACAAAACTTAGATAAGCTAAATATATGCAGAACTAGTTCAAATCTATATTATGCGATCAATTTTAATTTACACAACAACCCCTCTAGCTTCAAAGCTCTCGTACAAAAAAGAGACTATATCGGATGAAACGCACCATTCGGAGAATAGATGCTTAGATGAATAGGAATAGGAGATATTTGTTTTGACTTCCCTGTTACTCGATCGGTTTCATCCTGAATTTCCTGGCGGACCAAGGCTGCAATGGGAAAACCAGATTGTAGTAAACATCATTTATATTATTATATATTAAATCAAATAAAAGGTTTGTAGTGGCAGGAGTACAACCTGATAATCTTTAACTGAGACTTTTAAAAAAAATTGCATCAAGCACAAAATGCTCAATAATGTTGACACAAGAAAAGTACCGAGTGTACAACATGAACATAAATTAAATAACCGACTCTTTTGAGAGAACCAGCTATACTCAAATTTAGACACTACAAACACAGAATATGTTAACATACATTAATAGTCTTTTACAGCCAACCAGAAAAGATAAGCTATCCTATGATTAGTTAAAACATACAATTTTACGATATATGTTTGTAGGGTTACTGTCAGTACTGTCATACCAAAATCAGTGAACTTTCTCCTTGGCAGGTGAAGAAACTCGGCATACTCTTGTGTCCCACTTTCCATCTTATGCAGCTGCAACACCAATGGACGCCTTGTCACAATCCCTACAATTCATTCACACCAAAAAAAACAAACATGAGCCAAACCATAATTAATAATTTGAGGAATAAATGAACGAAAAATTTCAAAAAGAAAAAGAAGAAAAAGTCAAACCTGATCCTCTAGGAAGAAAGTCACGACCAACAATGCTTTCCAAAACTGAAGACTTTCCCGAACTCTGCACAAATTTCAAAAGAAATTGAAACAACCCGTTGCACAAAAATGGAGGGGGAAAATCATTCCCAAAAAATTAAAAGAAAATCAGATCATTTCACAGTAATAACGACGAGTGCTCTAACAAATAGCTACTCTCAATATTTATTATCCTAAGTTGAAATCATCTTCTGCAGCTCAATTTTTCAAAAAGCTGTATCATTCAGTTTCTATAAACTTATAACAAAGTTAAGAAACAAAATTTCATTTATCATATGAAAACCCATTTTGAGCTAGAAGCTAATCCTGAACAAATAGAAAAAAAAAACAAAAAGTACTCAGACCCTCACTCACCCAGAAAACAAAAATCACGAATCACCAAAAAAACACTCCAAAACTGAACACTTCCTGAATTCTCCTCAAATTTCACAAAAAATGTTAAATATTCTTAGTCCTATATAAAGTTCACAAATTTTCAAGTTTAGTTCCTTCCATAAATTTTGTTCAAATTTTGCTTTTGAGGGACTAAATTTTTAAAAACACTCGTTTAATTTTTTTTTAAAAAAACCTTAAAAATTAGAATAAGATTAGGAACTAAACTTCAATTTTTTTTTGTCCAGTAGCCTAGTGGCTATATTGGCACACCATAAGTGTGGACAAGCGGGGAATTCAGGGTTCTAACACCGATCTCTCCAATAATGTCTCTAGTAGCTACCAACTAACTGAACTACAAGTCTACAACTGGACTTCAAAAGCCTTAATTTGATAAGGACTAAACCATATTTAACTAACCACTAAAATACACAAAATAAGAAAATTCAGCACCACATCAAGAAAAATAAACACATAATACAAACTCATGAATTTCTCATTCTCCATTGCAAAACTTGAAAACAATGAAACATTAAATTAAAGTTAAAAAAACAACCAATAACAAGAAAATTGAAGAGTTGAAACTGAAAAAGCGAACCTGTCCACCAACAACAGCAACAGAAGGAAGAGCTTCCCATAAAGAATTAAAGGAGTTACCATCAGCACCACCATAGTCACCAAGTACAGTACAAGCTCTTTGAATTCTGTTCACTAATCCAATCAAACTTTCCATAGTTGTCATTTTGTATAAACCCTAGATTCTCTGAATTGACTAGCTGAAAACGACGACGTACAGAAACACGAACTAGAAGAAGAAAAATACGAATGAATTCTAGAGAGAGAAAGAGACAAAGATAATGTTTGAATGAAAATGATTGAAGGTGATGATGATGATACGCACCGTTTCGGAAGGGTGTGGAGTTTCCTAATTTGAAAATTTGAAATTCGAGGTGGGGTCCACTTTATGCTGTTGGCGGGGTCCACGTTGCTTTTAATTCTTTTTGGCGGTTTCATTCCGAACGTTGGATTGTAGTGATTGAGACTCATAGTAGTCACTAGCGAGGTCTAACGGATAAACATAAAGGATAAATTAGTCACATTAGACATTTTGATGAAAAGGGACATACGTTCGATGAAGAAGGATGAGAGGCGTAAGATCAATAAAAATATGAACAGACAATGAGAAATGAAGCAAAGTTCAAAACATAGAGATGGAACAATGAACTTCTAGATTTGATTTTAGGGATTTTGATTTTGTTAGGAATGGACATTGACTTCGCATTCAGGATCATGGAGTGATGGGGAATATTAGGGATTTGGTTTTCATTTTATTTAATCTAAAATAATATATTGTTTTAATATAAAATTAATAGAAATTAAAATCAAGATTAATGTCATGTGTAATGTTTCATCTACGTAGCATCTGACATGTCACAATTATGTCACTAAAATCAAGATTAATGTCACTAAAATGTGGGGTTCAAGTGCTTGTTCAATCCATTCCCACATGTTGAACATGTACTTGAATCCTATGGTACGTGGTTCGATTCGTCCGGAAGACAAAAACTCTACTAAAAAGGGAGAACTCTATATACATAGAAAATGTGTCCGAACTGTTACAAACCATGTTGATAATAAATTGAAGAAAATAATTACAAACCTACATTGGGTTAAGATGCATAAAATTGACAAAACGTTGAATAAACATTTCTTGTAACCTAGAATATTTTAAAAGACCCAAACAAACAGATGAAAGCATTGTAACCTAGGTGATGTTTGTTTCGCGGATACACAATTGATTCATGGGATTAACTTTCCCAGGAACATAAAAGTAGGAATCTTATTCCGAGGAAAATAGGAAAAAAAGTGTTTGGTTAGTAACTTTATTCCTGGCCATTTTTTCTAAAAAAATTCCAAGGAATAACTAAACTATGTTTGGTTTGCAATCTATATTCCTAGAAATTAATGTTATAATTATCAAAATACCCCTAATGCATGTACAATCAAACCAACAATATTACTTGGGGATTTACAAAATCTATTCATGATTATCACCATATTTTCAAAATCTGTTTGTAACGGTGTCCAAAATTTGTCTCCTGATATTATAGTAATTTCCATCTCCATTACTCATTCTAATAACTGCAATTGGCTATTGTTACTAAATTTGTATATTCAAAAGTGAAAAGAAGATGGTATAGGTACTTGTGGTTTAGAAAAGCCATTGAATTGATAAATCAATTAATTAATTCATTCTCTTAATCACATGATGCCACACACAAACATGATACAATTGCATATTCAAGTTTATTAATTCAAAGTTTCCAATTTTCATTCAATTCCAGTTTGTTGCGAATATGATTCTAGTGTTTTGGTTTTAGCTATCGTTACTGTGCGTGCGTTTTTGTGTCTTGCTTTAGCCTGCAAATTAAAAGGGTAGAAATGGGATTTGATAGTAGATCCTCTCCAATTTTTCTCTCTAATTCCCCTCCAATTTTTTTTATATGTCTTTCTCTCTCATCATTTATTCTCTCTCATCATCACTTGTTTATTTTTTATTATTAATTTATCTCTCTTCACACTCACAAAAAGGAAAATTGGAGATGATCCAAATCCATCATGGGTATTTGGTTCCTAGGAACAAAATTTTCCCATCCTCATTTCATGGGAATAAGATTGACATGAACATGGGGTGACCGTGAGTATTTTTGATTTCCTGGGTAATTTTTATTTCCAGGCTCTTTTTTTGTTTCCCATCTACCAAACAAAGGAATATATATTTCGAGCCTCACATTCATGAGAACAATTTTTGCAACTCTCAAACAAACACCCCCCTAGAATTCTTTTTGTTTTATGAATTGGTGTATAATCAACCCAAAATTATTTCTTCCCTAAGCCCAAATAATATTTTAGTAAGCCCAAAACATACTTTGAAACATTCTTTCTACACCTCCCTAAATCAATTTTATTAAAACTCAATTTTTTAATAACACAATTTTAAAAGTAATTTAATAAATAATATAAATATGTGATGGTGGGTGGCCGGTCAATGGCCTGGTCAACATCAGACTTCCGGCATGCAGGGGACCAAATTTTCGGCATTTTCGCTGCGGCTTTCCGGTGGCCGATGCGACCGAGCTCTGCGTCTACGGTCACCGGCCACCATTATATTAAATTAATTGTAGATATAATATTTAGTTATTAATATATTATAAAAAGAAAATATTTAATTTTAAACTAATTAAAAAATCAATTTTTTCTTAAAAAAAGTAGTATTTTATTTCAAAAAAGAAAATCATTTTAAATAGTAAAAAAAATTTAAAAAAATTTATTTATAATATATACATTTATGAAGAGAAATAGCCTTTCAAAGAAATCCATTTAAGCAAAGAATTTTTTTATAATAAAATTAAGTGTCTATCCATTGGCTTAAAATAAATAATAAACAATGGTCCATTGAATTTTAAAATGAGATGTACTTTTCGCGCCTTCCAGAAATTCTCACGTACCCCCTGAAATTATCAAACTAACTCCCTTTTTAGAATGTGAACTCCGTTCGCACTCTGAGTAGCGAGTGACAATATTTTTTATTCAAATCCAAAATTTGCGCCCCCTTGAATGAAAAAAAAAGTATGAAAAAAGAACAATTCACATTCTAAGATGTATTGGATTGAGATTTCAATGGATTTTAAAAGACTTTTTTATGTTAAAAAATTCCATTGGTATTCAATTAAGACTTTTATAAAATCAAATCAAATATTGTGGTATTCAATTAGGACAATTAAGATTATTTTCATGGCAATGAAATCCGCTATTATTCGATTGAGATTTCTCAGCACTTATAAAATATCACTTGGTATTAAAAAATCAACAGATTTTGGTGGATTCTTTCATGTAGTGGATTTCGTGAGACTTTTTAGTTAAAAATACATTTGAGAGACTCTTCCAACTATCTCACCAAAAACCTTTAGACTTTTTCAAACTCTCCAAGACTTTTTTGCTTTCGGAGTTCATCATCACTGTACCATAATTTTTCTTATTATTTTCTTTCTTCACTTGCTTATCAAATATAGTTTTTGCAAGTTTTCTTTTTGAACAAATTCTGCAACTTTTTTTCATATTGGATTGAACACGTTTGCTATTTTTTGTGTTACTCCGGCCGTTGAAGTAAGTTATGTGCAGTTGGTTTAACAAAAAGAATTACATTTTTTATATATATACAATTGGTAATCGGTGATTCACTTGCTTCATCTGCTTTTACTTCCAACAACATCGTACGTAAAAAAAAAACCAGAACTTTTCATCGTTCTTTTTTTTTTATTCCCAAAAAAAATATAATTTTTTTAATTTATTACTCTTATAATTTCTTTTATTAAAATTTATTGAGTCTTTTAAAATTTTCCTAATATATATTGAGTCTTTTTAAATTTTCCTAATATATAAAGTATTATGAAATCTTGATTGTAAAAAGTCTTTTTAAAAAAATCTAACAAAATCCATTCAAATCATGTGTTAAAAATCTTGATTGTAAAAAGTCTTTAAAAAAATCTCATAAAATCAATATGTATTCGATTGAGATTTTGAAAGACTATTTTGACAAAAAAAGTCTTGAAGATTTTAAAAGACTTTGTGAGATTATATTGATTTTGTGAGATTTTAAAAGATTTTTTTTCAAAAGACATTTTACAATCAAGATTTTTAACACATGATTTGAATGGATTTTGAGATTTTTTTTAAAAAGACTTTTTATAATCAAGATTTCATAATACTTTATATATATATTAGGAAAATCTCAAAAGACTCAATATATATTAGGAAAATTTCAAAAGACTCAATAAATTTTAATAAAAAAAATTATAAGAGTAATAATTTTTTTTTTGGGAATCCAAAACAACAACAAAAAAAACATATGATGAAAAGTTCTGTGTTCTTCTTTACGTACGATGATGGAAATAAAAGCAGATGAAGCAAGTGAATCACCGATTACTGATTGTATATATATATATATAAAAATGTAATTTTTGATTGTTAAACCAACTGCATAACTCACTTCAATGGTCGAAATAACAAAAGAAATAGTAAAAGTGTTGAATCCAATATGAAAAAAAGTTGCAGAATACTTGCAAAAACCATATTTGATAAGCAAGTGAAGAAAGAAAAGAAGAAGAAAAATCCTTGTACAGTTATGATGAACTCTGAAAGAAGAAAAAAAAGTCTTGGAGAGTTTGAAAAAGTCTCAAGGTTTTTGGTGAGATTGTTAGAAGAGTCCCTCAAGTGTATTTTTAACTAAAAAGTCTCACGAAATCCACTACATGAAAGAATCCACCAAAATCTGTTGATTTTTGAATACCAAGTGACATTTTATAAGTCATGAGAAATCTCAATCGAATAACAGCGGATTTCATTGCCCTGGGAAAAAAAATCTCAATTGTCTTAATTGAATACCACAAGATTTGATTTGATTTTATAAAAGTCTTGATTGAATACCAATGAAATTTTTTAACATAAAAAAGTCTTTTAAAATCCATTGAAATCTAAATGCAATACACCATATATATATATATATATAGTCTCACAGAATTTCAATCCAATCCACCCCCTAAAATTCGAACTCAATTAGAATATATATATTTTAGAATGAAAAAGAAGAATTCACATTCTAAAATTATATAAAAAAATTATAATAAAAATAAAAAGTTCGCATTCGTGGAATCCATTTACTTATCTAAAAACCAATGGGTTACTTACCATATATAGAACCAATAATAAACCAATCATATCAAGCAAAAGACTCGAGAGTTAGACTGAGAGTTTCCATAGAACCAACTTTTACCACAGCATTCTCTAACTAAGGACCCAATGAAGACCCCACAACATGGATAATTTGCAACCTTTTTCTAATAATAATTGAAAAGGGTAAGCAAGAAGACGATCAATGTCTCTTTCTAACAATAGTATAGCTAGACATGAGACAAGTAGTCAATTATCATCAACCATAATTTTTAGGGTGAAACTTAGGTACATGAGTATCATTTGCATCCAAAATTAATGAGGAGGAAAAATAAGCAAAGTAATGGTGGGTTCTTGCTTGCCAATCCTAATCAAATTCTTTATATACACTAGCGGGCCAGGCAGCGCCTGCCTGTGTCTAACTTATGTAAAAAAAAAAAGACATGTCTTATAATATTGTGGGTTTGTTAATAAAAAAAAATTTGCACAAAAATGCAGTTATGTTTTTTTATTGTTATAGTTGAATGAAAGTTTTTTAAAGGACAAATTTGGAGTTGTAAGAGAGGTAGTTTTAGGTAGTTATGTTGATACATAATACAAAATGGTACATTGTAAAAAAAAACCAACACAAAAAGGGTAAAATAGGAATTATAAAAAGTCCACACCAAAAATTGATATATCCTTTTTATATATAGTATAGATAATAAGAGTCAGAAATAAAACTAATATCCAAATATATAAAATTTTCAAGATTCTTACCACTTTAAAATAAAAGGGATGTGCCTCCCAAATATTTTACCTTTAGCATAGAAAAATATATTGATAATTCTTATTATGTAATTCAATTAGCAAATAATTGAATTTGAACTTGTAACATCACAAACTATTTTAAGTAACGTCGGTTGTCTTCATAAACTAACACGAATCTTTTTAGTGCACATTATCCTTAATTACTAAAAAATTCTTATAAAGTCACTATCAAAAAAGTGTTTCAAGTCAAGCTTAACTTTAAAGTTCTTATAGTATAGACTATAAGAAAAGAAAATATATTTTGTTGGTATAAATAGTACAAATAAATTCTTATAAATTTTCATTCAACACGGACTGATGATCCGCTCATTCAGATATGAATTTCCCAATTTAGTTAATTCATTTGTCATTTTTCGCTTAGAAACTTTTACAAGTTGTTCATTCCCATGTCTTCGTTAGGGTTTGAGAGTTTGAGGCATCATATAACTTGTGTTATGTTAGGGTTTTCATTTTCTTAATGCATGATTATCTTCAACTAATTGAAATACAATACACACACCTAGCTAGTTAAGGTTCCTACCAAATCAAGTAGTTAAACACAAAACGTTGGTTGGTGTAGTTTTGTTGTGAAGTGGCCCATTCATTCTTATTGGTAATGTTTTTTCATTGATTAGCGGAGTTCACCTAAAATCAACCTAATAGTTTCACAATTTTGTCTGTTTTGAAGAATTTTATTTTATTAATTTAACGTATATTGGTTTCGTCCCTAATTAATCCCAATATTTGCGCTTAAAAGGTATAAAATTGCTTTTTCACGTCACTTAATATATAAACCAAGTTGGACATGAAAATGATTTAATTATGTATTCAACTGATAAAAACAAATTACTACTGCGTCATTCAATCACATCTTAATTTTGACAAATCATTCAATCACATCTTAGTAGTTAAGTTTTATAAAAATAAAATAAATTAAGTCTCTAATATTATTTTAATATATATAAACTTAATTAAACTAATATGGTGTTTAGAAAAAACAACATAATAACAAAATTTTATTTTTTAAAGTTGTTTAGTTAATAGAGACATCATATTGTATATAATATGCAGTGACATTTGAATTTTGGATATGCATTTATTCACGGTCTTAATTTGTGTATAATTAGTTGATTTTGCTTTTGTAATTGAGTTCTTAGTGATTAGGGATATGTTAGGTTGATTTAGTTTAGTTTTAGGAAGGAAAAAAATATGAAAATAAAAAATAGTTTGATTTTTAGATATTTTCTCACGAAATTCAAACCAACACTAAACTGATGAATGCTGAAGTATATTGGTTTATAGTTTCGTTCAATCTTGTTGTCATTTTTAAATAGTAAGACGCAGGTTTAAGTACTTAAACCAAAATAAAAATAAAAAACTTATTTTATAAAATCTAAAATACAAATTAACTTTTTTTTATGATACAAATGAACTTATTTAAACATTGTAGTAATATATAACAATTAAGAAAAACAGAAACACAACATATTTTTAAGTCAATATTATATAGAAATAAGAAAAAATCTATACATCTATACTATATATAAAGAGGATAGATGAGTTTGTGGTGATTTTTTCATAATGACAATATTACCCTTCACTAATAGATAAAGAGGATACATGAGTTTCCAAAATCGCCCTTAACTTCTACTTAAAATAACACAATAGTAACCGCACAATTTACGTTCCCCACTAACTATCTATTTTTTTAGGCGCGTAAGTTAGACACAGCCTGACCCGCTAGTCTATATAAAGGGGATAGGGGAGTTTGAGATGACTTTTTCATATTTCCATTATACCCCTCATACAATATATAAAGGGGATAGGGGAGTTTGTGATGACTTTTTAATATTCCCATTATACCCCTCATGATTACTTAACATTGATTTGAATTTTTTTTTGTACCAACAAAAATCTTTTATTAACAAACTCACCATAACATAAGGTACATCTTTATTTTTAGCAGCAAAAATCTTTATGTTTTTGGACATAAATTAGACATAGGCAGGCGTGGAACGCGCTTGCCTGACCTGCTAGTAATAATAATAATAATAAAATTTAATGATTTGTTTTGTGTCTCATGTGATCCTTTTTTAATCAAATTAATTTAATTCTTCTAAATAGATTTGTGAATTTATTGAATTATTATGTTTTCTAATCTAAGATAGCGAATATATAATGAAAAATGTTTGATGTGCACTTATATATATATAGTTATACACTTGAGAATGAAAGATATAAGAGAAAAAAATGTAATAGATGTGGTAAATTAACAATGTAATAAGAAAAGAGAGAGCTGAAAATAAAATGAGGTGTGTAGAAAAATATGAGATGTTAAAATATTATGGTGATATATAATTAAAGATACCAAAACAAAATCAATGAAATGTAAATAGTAGAGAGAGCACTTTGTTTTTCACAAATATCTTAGATTAATCGATAAAAAGACGTTGAAATTATTAGACTAGAAATCATGAACGGAGTTTGAAACCCACAACTCTTTCATTTTTATGTGTGATCGTGTTTATGTCTTTATTATTTCATCTAAAAATAAAAAAATAGAACAACTTGTTAATAGAAACAATTAAAAATTAAAAGTCAATAGAAAAAAATAAAAAGTCAAAAAAGTTTTGCATAAACCTTAAAGAAATAGATATATTAGATAGGACGAAAACATATTTAAATATTTAAGTATATTTAGCCATCAAAGCGGTTGAAAATCAATGGCAAAAAAGTCAAGGGATATAAAAAATGTTGCATGGAATAGGAGATTGATAGTGTGACATCCATTTAAATATAGCAAGAGGTGAGATACTAATTTATTTATGTTGAGAGGAGGTCAGATACTAACTTGGATAATTTGAAGATGGTTGTTTATTGTATTTCTAAATTTATCATAATTTCTTTCATTTCTTTTTATTCATTCAGAAATATTTATAATAGTGTTGTTAAAGAAGTTCCACATCAGTTGCGAGATGACCTAAATATGTGTTTATAAAATAGAGACAATCATCACATTATAAGCCAGTTTTATAGGGTTGAGTTAAGCTCAATAATCAATTCTAAGATGATATCAGAGCCTCGTTCATGATCCGTTGAACCACATGCTATCAAGTTCTGATCGGGGCATCCACCATTTATAGACAATCCTCACCTTACAAGCCGACTTTGTAAGGTTGAATTAGGTTCCATCTCAATTCTAAGATGGTAATTAAATTGAACCAATTCTATGATATTCAGATGAGATTAAATTCTATATATACATTGGCGAGGTATTATTTTAGGTGAATTCGGTACACATTTTATTTAAAGTATACCGATATACTTGTTGATGTGGATAATTGTTATATCTTTATAAATAATATTTATTAATTTTTCTATATTAAATATTATTTGTAAACCTATTAGAATTGTACATCTCAACAGTGTACCAATACATGTCCAAATAAAATGTGTATCGGAGTATTCACCATTCTCCTATACAGAGATTTGTTATCGCTAAAGGCGATGAAAACTTCGTAGTAATATATTTTATGGTAATTAAAAAATGGAACAAAACACACCATAATTGTAAACTGAATAAACTTTCTTTTTGAAGGATGTTGTAAACTGAATAAACTTAATGACTTAAACCAACCCAATTTTTTTTTTATTTCTTACTTTTTTTAATCAATCTTCTTTTTCAAGAAAAAATCAACCCAATTTTCTCACATCAAATGTGTTCAGATTCGGATTGATCGAATCATGGCCACCGCTATACATATATATATTCCATCTTGTTCTTTCTATATGTTTATGACAAAATCCTCATTCTTATTTTTTATTGTTTCAAATTAATATATCATGACATACGGATAGATAGTGTGACGTCCGGTTAATTGTATTTCTAGAAGTATATTTATATTTATGGTTTACTCAAAAAAAAAAAAAAAGAGTATATTTATGGTAAAATATATCTAGAATTTTATTCCAAATAAACATCTCTAGAAGTGAGGTTTTCCTTTTCATCCTAATCTTACTACGTAACTCCTAACTTTATGTCTCATAGTAATGTCAAAGTTTGAGACCACAAATTGAATATTTTTTTTTTTGGTTACAGACCACAAATTGAATTTACTACCTTTTTTCCTAATTATAGCATTCACGGAATAAATCACGAGAATAACAAAAAAGTTGGTAATAATATAATAAATTTATTAATAGTGCATGATATTTTTACAAGTTTATCTTGGAAACTTATTTATACTTTATCATAGTATTTATCGTAAGATATAGAAAAAGATATAAAATAATTAAGGTTATGTTAGTAAAATAATAATAAATGTTATTGAAATAACATCTTATAATGTAACCATAAAAAGAAATAACATCCTATACAAAGGATAATTTTTTTAAAAAGGATCTTATATTTAGAAACGAATATAATAATGCCAAAAAATTTAAGATGAGAAGATAATACTTCAGTTCAAAAAATTAACATTAACAAAGAAAATTCAAAGTTTCGAACTCATGAGTCTATGAATTCAACACTTATTTTTTTTATCACCGGATTAAACAGATCACAACAGGATCCTATTTGATCTTTGTCAAGACTGAATTCAAAGTATTTTTATGTAGATTCTATTTAATACCGTAGGATACCTATTCAAGATCACTGCAGATTCTAAAATTAAATAATTAATAATATTTAAGAATTTCAATAAAAATTTATCCAAAAAAAAAAAAGAAAAAATGATTTCCAATGAAAATATTTCCAAAACAAAAAAGAGATTTCCAATGAAAAAAACAAGTAAACGCATATGGAGGAGGGAATATTGGCAACATAACAAAAGGTTGGTTCCAATTTGGCATTTAGTTACACAAAATTCAACTCTTTCAAACTAAACGCGTTGAACAACATCACCAAACACAACACAAATATTAATTAAATATGCCACCAAATAAACACCATTTTATGATATATTGATTCACATGTTCATACTTCAAATTTATTTTCTTTCTCAAAAACCATTTTCACAAAAAATAAAACCATGCAACTTCATAATCTTTGTATTGTTTTACCACAAAATTCAGGTGAACTAATGAACCAACAAGAACAACCTCAAAAAAGTTTCAAACAAAAATCTTTTAAATCTTCAAAGAAACAAAAATTTAAGTCCAAAAGTCCTTCTTCAAGGACTTGTGGTGGAGGACAACAAGTTCTTGATTTGCTTCATGATTCATTAAGCAAGTTATGTAACTCAAAATGGTTGGTGGGTGCAAAAAGAATTTGTAAAAATGGAGGGGTGCAAAAAGAAAAACAGAAAAACTCATCAACTAGTACTATTTTTCATGACATGGATGGTGTACAATTTGGTGTTAAGATTGGAAGAGATAATCCAAGAATTTTCAGCTATGCAGAACTTTTCATAGGTTCTAATGGTTTCAATGAAGAACAAGTTTTAGGAAGTGGAGGATTTGGAAAAGTTTACAAAGCACTTTTACCAAGTGATGGAACTTTAGTAGCTGTGAAATGTTGTTTATCAGAAAAAGGTAAACAATTTGACAAAAGTTTCTTAGCGGAATTATCGGCTGTAGCCGATCTTCGACATAAGAATCTTGTTAGGTTAAGAGGTTGGTGTGTACATGAAGATCAATTACATCTTGTTTATGATTACATGCCGAATCGAAGCCTTGACCGAGTACTTTTTCGACGGTCGGAGAATATGAAAGGTGAGCAGCCTCTTGGTTGGAGACAAAGAGAAAAAATTGTTAAAGGTTTGTCTGCTGCATTGTATTATTTACATGAACAATTAGAGACTCAAATTATTCATAGAGATGTTAAAACAAGTAATGTTATGCTTGATTCTCATTATAATGCTAAGTTAGGTGATTTTGGTATGGCAAGATGGCTAGAACATGAACTTGAGTATGAGTTTAAGTTTAAGTATAATTCTAGCAATAAGAAAACTTCAAGTAGAATTGATCATTTCAAGTTAGGAGAAACATCAAGAATTGGTGGAACAATTGGTTATCTTCCACCAGAAAGTTTACAAAAACTAAGCAATGGTACATCAAAATGTGATGTGTTTAGTTTTGGTATTGTTGTGCTTGAAATTGTATCAGGAAGAAGAGCAATAGATTTAGCTTATTCTGATGATAAAATCATTTTGCTTGATTGGATTAGAAGGCTTTGTGATGAAGGGAAGCTTATAGAAGCAGCTGATATAAGGTTTCAAAAAGATGGATCATATAATTTTTCTGAGATGAAGCATTTTATTCATATTGGTCTTCTTTGTACACTTCATGATCCAAATTTAAGGCCTAATATGAAATGGATTGTGGAAGCACTTTCTGATTTAAGTTTTAAACTTCCTTCACTTCCTTCATTTCTATCACATCCTCTTTATATCTCTTTGTCTTCACCAAGTGAAACTACTACTAGTCCTAGTAGTACTAGTGGCACGATTTCGGTCTCGGAAAATGTTAGCTTGATCACAAACTATAGTTCATCAAACTATGTTACAGCTGCTGGTGAAACAGTTTATGTAACTGCTGAAAACAAAAATAGTGGAATCAGTTCTTCTGATAAGCCTCATCATCATCATCACAACAGGCAACGATTTCCGGTGGTTGAAACTCCGAGAGAAATTTCATACAAAGAGATTGTTTGTGCTACAAATAACTTCTCAGAGTCAAGAAGGGTAGCTGAACTTGATTTTGGAACTGCTTATCATGGAGTTCTTGATGATAATTGTCATGTTTTGGTGAAAAGGTTGGGAATGAAGACGTGTCCTGCGTTGCGTGATAGATTCTCGAACGAACTCAGAAATCTTGGAAAGCTTCGGCATAGGAATTTGGTTCAGCTTCGCGGATGGTGTACCGAACATGGAGAGATGCTCGTGGTTTACGATTATTCGGCTAGTAGAATTCTCAGTCAACAACTTCTACAAATTCATAACAAAGGCAAATCTTCGGTACTCGAATGGCATCATAGGTACACCATAGTGAAATCACTAGCTTCTGCTGTTCTTTATCTACATGAAGAATGGGATGAACAAGTGATTCACAGAAACATTACCTCTTCAGCTGTTATTCTAGAACAAGATATGAATCCAAGACTTAGTAGTTTTGCTCTGGCTGAATTCTTGTCAAGGAATGAGCATGGCCATCATGTAGCCGACGATACTAACAAATCAGTTCGAGGGATTTTCGGTTACATGTCACCGGAATATGTTGAAACTGGCGAAGCAACCTCAGCGGCTGATGTTTATAGTTTCGGCGTGGTGGTGCTTGAAGTTGTTAGTGGACAAATGGCAGTGGATTTTAGGTACCAAGAGGTTCTTCTGGTGAAGAAAGTTCATGAATTTGTGATGAGAAAAAGACCATTGAAGGAATTAGCTGATATAAGACTTAATGGAAAGTATAATGAAGAAGAATTGATGAGATTGGTAAGATTAGGAATTGCATGCACTAGTGGTGATCCTAAATTGAGACCAAGTATGAGACAAATTGTGAGCATTCTTGATGGAAATGACAAATTACTCAACATGATAAAGAAGGAAAGTAGAGAAGAATGGAGAGAAAGAAATTATAGTTCTTTGTCTATGATTAGGAGAATTCAAGCTTTAGGAATACAGTAAGAAGATAATGAATGCACTTTCTTCTTCTTTCTGCTCTATCTATTTTATTTGATTATTATCTTTGCTATGTTGTATAGTGTAGCTGAAGTTTTAATGTAATCAGTGTTATGTTTCTATGCATATACACTTGTGTTATAATTTTCAATGTCATAAGGAAAGTGTGTAAATTTCTATAGTACATCATTCATGGTTTGTTCTTGATGAATCAGCCTCTTATTTGTTGAGCTTTTTCTGCTAATGAATCACTTGTTTTATGTAACTTGAGTTTAGTACTTAGATGAAGTTTTTTGTATTAGACTAAAAAATGACGTATTTCCAAACGCCGTAGTTGAGTTTTTTAGGAGGCAAGCTAACAGAGCAACTCATAGTTTAGCAAGACTGGCTCTGTATACGACTAAACATCCTAGCTCACATAAATCTGCTACATTACTATTGAAATGATCAACCTCCACAGTTTTTGAATCAAGTTCAAAAATATAACATTGTCCATATTTTGATCTTTCAACCAATTCATAGCGCGAGTCTAATGATTTTGGCCTCTAAAGATTGCTCATATGTATCTCGAAGGCACATACATGCCCAATACTTTCTTCGCCAAAAGTTGCGTCAAAATTACACTTAACCTTGCCGGCTGTACACTTGATCCACCGAACCTGAGCTGCTGTGCCACAGTGTTCTGTCTGTATCAGGCTTCTGGTTTGCATCTCGCCACTGGTGCATCAATTTGTTGGCTCGGTGGCTGACTGCTGCGCTGATATCATTGATGTCGTCGCATAACATTGGTTGCAACTATTTCAAAGGCTCCTCAACAGAACACACCAGCTGCTATGTCTGTTATGAGACAATTTTTCTTGAAAACTGAAAAATAAATCAGTGAAGTCTGTTGTCTGCATGATTTCGGTTTCAATATCACTCCAAAATTCATTCTGCTGCCACACCATGACATAATCTAAGACAGTTTATAGTACCTATCCTCAATATTAAAAATGAACCCCTAAAAAAATGATTTTTTTTATTTAAATTATTCTCTATTTAAATTGTAAATAACATGAAAAAAAACCTATAAAATTAAATTAATTTAAAATTATTATAACTAAAATTATGCAGAAAAAATGAAAATGTTAGGAGTTGAACCAATGATCTTAAACACACAAGTAATATAGTCTACCACTAATCTATTGATACTATTTATGAACTATTAATTATAGGGGTTATTTTGAGAATATTTTGTGCGACATTATTTGTTTTTAAATCGGATATCTTTTCAAGACAAAGCAAAATTCTATTTGTTTTTAAACTGTATATGCTTCAAAATAAAGTGAGATTATTATAAAAAAAATAAAAATAAAGTGAGATTATGTTTTATGTTACATTTTGTATCGAAAAATAAGTGGAGTCCAAATAGGATTGCCACCAAACTAGGGTTTTAGAGATAGAACAAAATATTTTCTCTTTGGTATAATAATAGAGTTGGGCAAAGCTTTTTGAATCTCTTTCTAACGAAACTAGTTTTTGAATTAGTGAGAAAAGGAGAGTTGTTAGGTAATTGGCTAAACAATATTGTGTATTTTTTCTTCTGCTTCATCATGTTGCTTAAATATGTTTGTGATTTTTAAGATCGAATCTAAGACCTTTAACATACTATCCAAATCTCTCACCACTAGACGCTTGCTTTATTTGGTTATTATTAGTTGATGTTAATACTAATGTACACACACAACAAAGTATTGGTGTGATTTTAATTTATATACTCAATGTTATACTAATGAAGTAGTAATAATAAAAGGAGCATTTTGCATAGGAAGAAAACAACAGTACTACTACTAGTTTTGTTTTTGAGCTTACTCCTTTTTATATTTGCAAGATTATGGCGAAAAGTGGTGAAGGATGTGCCATTGGAATAGACCTTGGGACGACGTATTCATGTGTTGCTGTGTGGCAAGAAGAACATAGTAGAGTTGAGATTATTCACAATGATCAAGGCAACAAAACTACTCCTTCTTTTGTTGCTTTCACTGAAGATGAAAGATTGATCGGTGATGCTGCGAAGAATCAGGCAGCCACAAACCCAGAAAACACTGTCTTTGGTAAGTTCTATTGATTAAAGCTACAAACTAGTACTTAAGAAGAAACCATTAGAAAATCTACTTTCTATGATAAATATTGGTTGAACGCCATATAAATTAATTTTATTATTTTGACAGATGCTAAGAGGCTAATTGGTAGGAAGTTTAGTGATCTCGAGGTCCAAAAAGATAAAACGTTGTGGCCATTCAAGGTCATTGCCGGTGAGAATGACAAACCAATGATTTCCCTTAAATATAAGGGACAAGAGAAGAGTTTCTGTGCGGAGGAAGTATCATCTATGGTGCTCACAAAGATGCGGAATATTGCAGAGGCATATTTGGAATCACCAGTTAAGAATGCAGTCATTACTGTGCCTGCTTATTTCAATGATTCTCAGCGAAAATCCACCATAGATGCCGGTCTTATTGCTGGCCTTAATGTTTTGAAGATAATGAATGAACCAACTGCTGCAGCTATCGCATATGGTCTTGACAAAAGAATTAACTGTGTGGGTGAAAGAAATATTTTTGTCTTTGACCTTGGTGGCGGGACTTTTGATGTGTCTCTTCTTACAATTAAGGACAAGGTCTTCCAAGTTAAGGCCACTTGTGGAAACACTCACCTTGGGGGAGAGGACTTTGATAATAGAATGGTGAATTACTTCGCAGAGGAGATGAAAAGGAAGAAAAAATTGGATATTACTAGGAGCCCAAAAGCTTTGAGGAGGTTGAGAAGTGCGTGTGAGAAGGCGAAAAGGACACTGTCTTTTGCTGTTGCCACTAATGTTGAGGTAGATTCTTTATTTCAGGGTGTTGATTTTTCTTCATCAATCACTCGTGCCAAGTTTGAGGAAATCAATATGGACCTTTTTGATGAGTGCATGTCGATTGTTGAGAGGTGTCTTACTGATGCTAAGATGGACAAGATCAGGGTTGATGATGTTGTTCTTGTGGGTGGCTCATCTAGGATTCCTAAAGTACATCAACTATTGAAGGACTTCTTCGAGGGCAAGGAATTGTGCAACAGCATCAACCCTGACGAGGCTGTTGCTTATGGTGCAGCTGTCCAGGCTGCTTTGTTGAGTAAAGATAGTAAGAATGTTCCAAACTTGGTGCTGATCGATATCGCACCGCTGTCTCTAGGTTGGAAGCTAATAAATGATGTCATGAGTGTGATGATTCCTAGGAACACTCCCATTCCTGTCAAGAAGACAAGACAATATATTACTGTTAAAGATAATCAAACACATGTTGGTATTGAAGTCTATGAGGGTGAGAGAGCAAGAGCAAGTGACAATCATCGTGTTGGTTATTTCATTCTTTCTGGCTTACCCCCTGCTTCCGCTCGTGGCCATCTTTACGATGTAAGTTTTGATGTCGATCAAAATGGTATTTTAACAGTTTCTGCTATCGATAAATCTACTGGCAGCACAAACAAGATTACAATAACCAATGAAAAAGGAAGGTTGTCGACCGAAGAAATTAACAGATTGATTCAAGAAGCTGAGACTTACTGTATCGATGATAAGAAATTCTTAAGAAAGGCGGAAATAATGAATGCACTGGACCTGTGTGTTTACAAAATGAGAAATGCGTTGAAAAAGAAGGATATTAATCTAAAGCTCTCTTCAGAAGAAAACAAGAAGATCAATAATGCAATTACAAAAGCCGCAAATTTACTTGATGAGAATGACCGTCGGAATGAAATTGATGTGTTTCAGAATCACCTGAATGAGCTTGAGAGTATGTATGAGCGCATTATAGGCAAATAATCCTGCTAGTTTTTTATGTTCTGAATTAGTATTTTAAGTGTTATGTTGTCTTGTCTTAGCTTTTTTTTTTTTCGTATGCAAATGCTGACATCTATGATGAATTAGTTAATATTTGTGGTTTGACATAGTTAGCATTTCACATGTTATTTAAATTGTTTGGTTTATTTCACTTGGTTAAGGTTTAATATGGTTAATACTCGAGGTTTGATATAGGTCTGCATTGAAACTCTCCAAATGTTTTCAAGCATTGTAACGGAATTAATAAATTTATACATTTGCTACATGCTTTGAATGGAGTAATGAATCTTCCTGTTAATCTATATATCTGAATTAAAATGCTCAGCAGAAGCATTCACTTTCGGTAAACTTGAAATTGGAACATTCGCTCAAACGTGCAGGCCTGTTAAGGTGTGGAAAGATATCGTGGGAATTGTTTTTCACTTAATAACTTGCATGGCATGGAAAATATAAATTCAATTACTATTTATTAAAAGTGATGCTAGTTTACTGTCTGAGTATTATGATATGCTATGTTATATATAACTGAAACTTAATGTGATCAGTGTTATGTTTCTATTCACATGTTTCTGTTCTGATTTTCAATGCCACAATGAGAGTGTGTAAATTTCTACAACACATTTTTTCTTAAGAAAATGAGAAAACTCGAGCTTATACAGATTCAGCATAACCTATCTTTAAGCATCCTTATGATGTGCAGTGTAAGTTCTTTTCATGAATCTATTCATCAACATCAATTAATGAAACCAAAGAGAAATTCCCTCAATGTCACTTGTCCATTCTTGTCCTAGTCCATTTCTCCTGTGACGAAGACAAAACCGGAAAAAAAAAACTCAGAAAAGCATAATACATAAAAAAAACTGCATCCGTCCTTTTTTATAGGCCTCTTTTAACACTTTTAACATATATATTAGAAAAAGTTGACGGTGTAATTAATGAGTATATTTTGTGTACGAATATTACTAAATTGTCATTTGTGTATAAAAAAGAAGAATTGAAATGAAGTAAACAATACTGAATTTGTTTTTGGTAGTGTGCGCCAGAGATCTTTTTCTAGGGTGAGTCTCCTTCATTGTCCTGATCATGTCCTTCTTGGTAAGCTTCTCATCGCCATTTTTATCGAAAAAACAGAAAAATTTCAACTATGGTATCAAATACTTGTCCAAGTTGTGCCAACTGACCAAGACAAAAATTAAGTTATAATGTAGTGTTATATGGTTTATGTATAATGTAAATCAATTTCAAAATCAAGAAAACATAAATTGAGGCAGTATTTCTAGAACCAAAACGCCGGGTTGAACCTCAAATTGGGAATCGGTTGAACCTCGCTCGTGGCACAATGTAGAAGCGCTGATTTTTCTTGATTTTTGCTTCTTTTTGTACAATTTCTCCTAACTCTTGTTTTTCCCCAAGTATGTTAAAACCTTAGGTATTTGTTATGAACTGTGACGTAAAATTACTAAAACTACCCTAAAAACATCATACAAAACTAAATTATCCATATTAGCGTTAACAACATCGATAGACCATCCATAAAAAAAAGAATCTATAAACCAATACATAAGAATCATTAATCTTTAGGCAAAACAGTAGTCGTAACTCAAAAAATTAATCTCCACTGCATAGCCTAACTTATTTGTTGAATTGTAACTTCAAACATCTAATTACAATACATTTAACTTGTTGTCATTGAACTTATTACCATCAAATACCCTCCCTCACTAGACAATACTTAGATGAAGTGCCTAACCAATAGGAAAAGCAAGGAAATCTGTTGATATTTAAATCAGCATTTTTAACTACAAAAATCATACAACGACTAAAACTGTTTGATTTTAAAATATGAGACTAATTTCGTGAATGAGTTAAAATAGAGGGATTAAAATTGTAATTAATCTTTATAATAAGAATTACTTTTTTTTTTTATGTAACTTGAGTTTAGTACTTAGATACCAGAAGCGGTGGTATTTTATGGACCTAACATAGGTCACATCCCTCACGAAGTTCATAATTTTTTTAATTTCTCTACGATGTTGAACTTAATATTTTGATTTTCCAATGAAAATCCGTTGTCTTTTTGGTTAGGAAACGATTTTATGTCATTCCATTAATAATAATATCATGAATACAATTTGGTGACGTCTCGAAAACTTGAAAATCATAGCCGTATATGTAGCCACTCTTGCTAAACTATGAGCCATTTAGTTAGTCTATCTCTTAGAAAAATTCAACCACAACATTTGAAAATACATCATTTTTTAGCTGAATACAATTTTGGCTAAATTGCACTTTTGTCTCCATAATTTTCACAAACTTGCAATTTTGACCCTTACAAAATAGCATTTTTGCCCCCTAATTTTCACAAACTTACAATTTTGGCCTCCTAACTTAAGTTCATTTTGCAAAAGGATATAGCACCCACTGACTTTGACCAAATCAATACAAAATCTCATTTTTAAACAACATTCTTACTTTTAGAGAAATATTATTTGAACAACTTTTATAGACAACTTTTATAACAACTTTCTCTCTTATACTCACATTATATCATTATTCTCTCTCTTCCTTTTTCTCTCTCCATTGCTTTTGTCCAATAAAAAAAGAGGAAAAGAAATGTTGTCTCTCAAGTGGAAGAAATAGTCACAAGAAATAAGGGTTTGAATTGTGAGCCTTTTAAATTTTAATTATGCACTCTACAAATAGATCTCAAGTGTATACTTGGATAAATGTTAGTGAATTATAGAAGAGCTTGTTCTGAGAACGTTCTCTACTGCATGAGAATTCAAAGTAAATGTAGTGGTTTGTGTGATGTGTGTTTACAGTAAATAAATAGTTAAAGGTAAGAGAAATACACACACAAAAATTATACTGGTTCACCCAAATCCTGGACTAGTCCAGTCCCCACGCCTGTGAGTTTTTCCACTATGTTCTTGAGATAATACCGATCCCAATTACAAATCCTTTTGATCTAGATCCAAGACCAAAATCTTCCAAGCCCTACAAGCTTGATCTACCTAAGTCCTACAGACTTTGAAGGTGTCACTCAATTAGTAGTTACGTACTAACTTGAGCCAATGTTACAATATTAAAGATTTGTATCAAAAGCTTTTACAAACTCAATACTATGTTGAGAGAGATAAAATAAAGAGACAAAGATACAACCACTTAAAAGTGGGTTATGTGAAAAGTGGTCTCTTGAGATATTTGCTTGTAGAAACTCAAAGGGTTGTTTGAGAAGCAAATAGAAAACACTCAGTGAACTCAGAGGTATGGTGAGAATGAAGATCTTGAGTGTGAGTGATGAAAGAAGAGTTCCATGACTTTTAGAGAAAAACAAGTGATTGATGATTTGTAGCTTGAACTCTTGCTCTTCAAAGGCAACCAAGTGTTGTATTTATAGGTGAAGCTTGCCCTCAGTTCCTTGGTCATGAAGTATATCCGTTTGAATCAGAAACTAGCTGTTATAACACTTTAAATGACAGCCCATGACAGTTGTTGAAGGATAAGTGTGCTGTCAGTACGTTCTGAGAGTGTTTTCCAAAGTTTCTTCAGTTTTCTTTAACAAGAGGAGCGTATGATGAGCTTGCAATGAGCTGTAGATGGTCCTTTCTTGCTTTTTCATCAAGTATATCCGTTGGGGTTTGAAACCAACAACTAGTTGCTTTTAAAATTAACAACTCCTGAAGTTTGTGAAGGAACTTTATCTTTCTGGTTGTTATGAGAGCGTTCTCCAGAAGTTCTTCAACTTACTTTAACAAAGAAGTACAAATAATGTGCTTGCAATGAGCTGTAGATAGTTGTCTGATGCTTAGTTAACAAGTAAATCCGTTGAACAGCTTTTAAGTACGCTTTGAACAACTGTAGATGAGCTAACATCTTTCCAAACAAATACAACCACTTTTTAGCATTGCTCTGAGAGCGTTCTCCAGGAACTGGGTGACATATAACTTTGTTCTTTTTGGAGGAGATCTGATCCATGACAGAAACCAGCTGTAATATGTAGAGGAAGCAATTGTATTGTCCTTTTAGAATTATTCACCTTGTACTATCAAAGTACAATCTTCTTGGAGAAAGTTAAACACATGGGAGAATGTTCATTTAATATTCTTCTTGAAAGCACATGACAACTAAGAGATAAAGTCGTGTTGTTGTATTCTCATTGGTTCATGAAATTTCTGTCTAAGCTCATATTGAGGCAGCTTATATGATCTTGCCTTGAATACTTCTCCTTTGTGCACATGCTTGATCCTTCAATCTTAACCAATGGGGAAAGTCTTCTTTACACAAATATTTCTTGCCTTAAATGACCTTAATAATGTCTGAGATTCTGTGGATTATTTTTCATGATAAAGTGCTTCTTTGTCTTGTACAGAATTGACTTAAAACAAATAAGTGTTTTTGCTTTTACGCTTGTTCTTGAGGAGAATGAAGCACGAACTGGAGAATGTTCTCAGAACATTCTTGAAACAACATTCAAGATTTTCTCAAGGAGTGAGACACATGATCTTGATCAATCAACTTTGAAATTTTGTTGCAGCAAAATATTCCACAATTCCTCTTGATGTTTTCACAGATTATTGCTTGTACATTGAGTATCTTTAAGATTCATTAGTGGAGGCGTGAGTGTATCCATAATGAGAATTATCCTTTAGGAGAATGATTAAAACTTGTATGCCTTGTGCATAAGGTCCTTTGAAAACTCATGGAAAATCATTCTCAACCTTTCTTATCTTGAGAAGCATTGGTAGGATGATACTTTGATTAGGTTTTGAAGATCCTTAGTATATGCATCATTCCTTTTTGACATTGATTGCAATAGTAAATCCTCAAAGCATGTAGTGCAAAAACTCATTGTATGCTTGACTACATAATATCAAACATATTCTTGTGTAGCTTGTGATGCAGGTTTTTCCATCTTGATTCATTGACTATGATCCTCAAATTCTTCCTTGAACATTCAATACTTGTTGTAAACCTTGTGGTGATGAGGAAGACTATAAACCATGTAGTCCACTTTCTTGCTTGATCCTTTAATGAATCCTCTTATGATTCAATCAACAGTCTTGAACAAATCTACATGAAGCTTCTGATACCGTTGTTGTGTTTATCTGATGCTACTTCAATTCTTTTGTTATTTGAGTATATAAAATGCACTTGTTAATGAGAGTGACCTCTAACTCGTCCACTTTTGTCATTATCTGTCTTTCAATAAAAAAACTCAAGTGCAAACATCAGTAGATCACCATTCATAAAACTTAACATTTATTCCATAAGGTTTGTTGTCATTAAAACATACATCAAAATGGTTTTGACCTCAACGGTCTCATTTTCTATCTATCAGGATGTCTTTTATTTATACTCTAGGTATAAAGACGTTGAGAAAAGAACCGTTGGTTGTACACTCTCCTTTTTGTTGACAAGACGATTGTACTCTTTGACAGGACCGTTGTACTATTGCATTGGTTATGAGCTGTCTTTCTTCTGAGAGAGTTCTTCAGGATCTGATGATATCGTTTCTTTGATCTTCTGAAGATGTACATACGCTTCAGACTGTGTTTCTTTCTTTGGCCTCTGAGGACTTCTTCAGAGGCTCTGATGCTTCCAGCACTTTCAGAGCCTTAACACTTCAGATTGTGTCCTTCAGATGCCCAAATGATGATCTACGTAGATGATATTTTTACTTAGTTCCTGCACACTAGATCATTCATTAGTAATACCAATTGTCCATTTAATACCTTGTTATCATCAAAACTTAAGGTGTTTTATAATTAAAACTCATTTTGTTCCAACAGTGCAATCCCATCTCCAACTGAGACCACTATATATGTCACCTGCTTCACTTGAAAAATCCATATAAAATCACGCAAACCACGTCGTGTTCACAACCTAAGCCAGAAAGCTCATGCTAGAGGGAGCATCCCCACTTGGTGATCCGTCTGTTACTTCGCGCAAATCTGAATAGGACTCCTCAGATAAAATGACAGGATGTTTTCGGACAAAATATTTTATTGATTATTTTAGGATGTTTTCCAACTCACTATGAACTAAAAGGAAAGTCACCCGGAAATATGTTTTATATTATATACTACTATTTCCGATACTTATTTTCTAGGACATGGGGGTTCAAATCTTAGACCACCACACATTCCACCGACGTTGGAATTTTCGATTGAAAGAGGTATGTCCGTTACATTTAAAATTAAAATATGATTAACTCTAATGCCAAAGTGAAAAAGTGAAGGAAGAAAATAAACACGTTGTTAGGGACACGCTGAAGAGAAGACTATACTATATAAGTGGATGTTAATAATCATTAATTAAGCCCAACGAAACCTCTTGGAAATTTCCATGAAATACCACTTGCTATATATATATATACACTCTACTATGTCTATAGATCCACCAAAGCATAATTTGAAGTGCTGCACCATAACAAGGTATTTATTTATTACCTTTACTTTTTCTTCTACTCTCCTTCTCCTTCTTTACAAACTCTTTTTTTTTTTTTCACTCTCTTCTTCACGTATTTTATTTTAGGATTAACTATGTTTTAATCACTGAGTGCTACCATAAATCATTCTTGCAGTGATTCACCATCAACCAATATTTAAATAATCAGAAATTTTAACGATGGTTGACAATATTTTTTAGAATTAAAAATTTGACTCTCTTTGTGTTTATGGTTAGAATAGTAACATGATTGAAAATCAGTTTAATACGAATTACATCTTTATCTTTTGTTGTTTTAATCAAATCGATATTAATTAAATCATTATCTTATTTGTAAAAATGATGATAATCATTAACTTATCTTATACTTTCAAACATGGGCGGACCTCTTCAAGGCTTGGTGTGGATATATAGCTACACCAGCTCAGCCTAGATTTTTTTTAAAAATAAAAGTAATTTTTTTTACAAATGATTTCAAGTCATTCTATATATATACATACACTATTAGTATAAATATTGATGTAAATATTAGTTTAAAATTTATTATTGATGACAGTAAGTCTCTTGTACACATTAGTTTAAGTATTAGTGCAAATATTAATTCATAGTTGATATTATTGATGATTTCAAGTCTTTCATTATACGTAGAGTATTCTTTTAAATTATAAATTATACAGTTTAATTTTATAACAAACAACTTTGATTTTGTTTGTTGAAAAATTGTGGATAACTAATTGATTTTGCAGCATTGATAAAATTAGCAATTGAACTAGCATATAAATATAAAATTATATAAAAATAATATGTTCAATTAATATTTAATTATTTTAAAGTAAGATACCGATAAAATTGGAATACAAATTAATTAATTATAATAAGCTAACTTATCAAAATAATTTATAGGGTCATATATTATTCGTTGTTTAACTGAATAATTAGGATGGAAGAAACTTTTTTCAATAGTGTTTAATATTAAGTACCAAACTTACGTACAATGTCATATACATATTTCTTACTATGTTAGATACATGAAGGTAGTTATTTTAATTTAAAAGTAATTTTATTTTATTTTTTAAATTAAAACAAAATCAAAAACTACATTTTTATGAGAGGAACAAGAAAATCTGTATCTAAAGAAATGCATATAACTTTTGTCCTTAAAATTATTAACTCGATCCGCTATTTATTTATTTATTTATGTCTGAGTCCGCCCATATACGTTCAAACATTATATATTTAAATATTTATAAACATGAATCCATGATGGAGCACCTACAAAGTGGGCTCGTATTAGAATTAGGGGTGTTCGAATTCAAACCGATCCAAATAAAAACCGCAAACCAGTTCAAAAAAATCAAAAACCGTAAAAAACCGAAATTTTTGGATGTGTTTAGATGTTGTTTTGTGAAAACCGTCGGATCGGATTGAGAAAATCTGATAACGTCTATTTATTTATTTTTGAAAATTAGCTGTATATATAGCCACTTTTGCTAAGCTATGAACTGCTCTATTAGTTTGCCTCCTAGAAAATTCAATCACGGCTTTTGGAAATACATCATTTTTAGTCAAATACAATTTTGGATTGAGCACTCTAGCTCGGATAAATCCGCTATATTACTATTGAAATGATCAATAGCTCAAAAATATAACATTGTCTATAGAGACTATATTTTGATCTTGGCAAAATTGCAATTTTTACTCTCTAACTTTCACAAACTTGCAATTCTGTCCCTTTAACTTTCAAAATAGCACTTTTGGTCCCTCACTTTTACAAACTTGCAATTTTAGCCCCTTATTCGGTTCGGTTATTACTTGTTAATTTTGCTTCACGTACACACATGAAAATATTGGTGTGATTTTTCAATCGAATTCATAGCAGGTACTACTTTTACAACTACTCCAATTTTCCAAATGGATGCACGTTGAGTCCCTCTTCAGTTATTTGTGTGCTCAATGAACCTCAATGTTATACTAGTTTTGTTTTAATTAAAGCTTACTCCTTTTCATATTGGCAAGATTATGGCGAAAAGCAGTGAAGGATGTGCCATTGGAATAGACCTTGGGACAACTTACTCATGTGTTGGTGTGTGGGAAGAAAAACATAGCACAGTTACTATTATTTACAATGATCAAGGCAAACAAACTACTCCATCTTTTGTTGCTTTCACTGAAGATGAAAGGTTGATCGGTGATGCTGCGAAGAATCAGGCTGCCACAAACCCACAAAACACTGTCTTTGGTAACTTCTATTATCTTTGCTCTATTGATTAAAGCTACAAACTAGTACTTGAGAAGAAACCATTAGAAAATCTACTTTCTATGATAAATATTGGTTGAAAGCCGTAGAAATCAATTTTATTATTTTGACAGATGCTAAGAGGCTAATTGGTAGGAAGTTTAGTGATCTCGAGGTCCAAAAAGATAAAACGTTGTGGCCATTCAAGGTCATTGCTGGTATGAAGGACAAACCAATGATTTCCGTCAAATATAAGGGACAAGAGAAGAACTTATGTGCTGAGGAAATCTCATCTATGGTGCTCACAAAGATGCGGGAGATTGCAGAAGCATATTTGGAATCGCCAGTCAAGAATGCAGTCATTACTGTGCCTGCTTATTTCAATGATTCTCAGCGTAAAGCCACCATAGATGCTGGTGTCATTGCTGGTCTTAATGTTTTGAAGATCATCAATGAACCTACTGCTGCAGCTATTGCATATGGCCTTGACAAGAGAACTAACTGCGTCGGAGAACGAAATATTTTTGTCTTTGACCTTGGTGGTGGGACTTTTGATGTGTCTCTCCTTACAATTAAGGATAAGGTCTTTGAAGTTAAGGCCACCGGTGGAAACACTCACCTTGGAGGAGAGGACTTTGATAATAGACTGGTTAACTACTTTGTTAAGGAGTTCAAAAAGAAGGAAAAATTGAACATAATTGGGAACCCAAAAGCCTTGAGGAGGTTGAGAACTGCATGTGAGGAGGCGAAAAGGACGCTCTCATTTGCTGTTATGACCAATGTTGTGGTAGATGCTTTATTTCAGGGTGTTGATTTTTGTTCACCAATCACTCGTGCCAAGTTTGAGGAAATCAATATGGACCTTTTTGACGAATGCATGTTGATTGTTGAGAGGTGTCTTACTGATGCTAAGATTGACAAGAGTAGTGTTGATGATGTTGTCCTTGTTGGGGGTTCTTCAAGGATTCCTAAAGTGCAGCAACTATTACAGAATTTCTTCAAGAGGAAGGAACTATGCCAGAGCATCAACCCAGACGAGGCTGTTGCTTATGGTGCAGCGGTACAGGCTGCTTTGTTGAGTGGAGGCATTAAGAATGTTCCAAAGTTGGTGTTGATCGATGTCGCACCTCTGTCACTAGGTTGGCGTATTCTACATGGTGTTATGAGTGTTGTGATTCCTAGGAACACATCCATTCCTGTGAAGAAGACAAAAAAATATACTACAGTTGAAGATAACCAATCAGTGGTCCCAATTAAAGTGTATGAGGGCGAGAGAACAAGAGCCAGTAATAATCATTTTCTTGGTTCATTCGTTCTTTCAGGTTTACCCCCTGCTGCTCGTGGCCATCTTTATGATGTATGTTTTGATGTCGATCAAAATGGTATTTTAACAGTTTCTGCTATCGATAAATCCACTGGCAGTAAGAATGAGCTTACAATAACCAATGACAAAGGAAGGTTGTCGACTAAAGAAATTAAAAGATTGATTCAAGAAGCTGAGGCTTACTCTATTTCAGATAGGAACTTCTTAAGAAAGGCAGAAGTAATGAATGAACTGGACAAATGTGTTTACAAAATGAGAAATCTGTTGAAGAAGAAGGATGCTAGTTTAAAGCTCTCTTCAGAAGAAAACAAGAAGATCAATACTGCAATTACAAAAGCCGCAAATTTACTTAATGAGAATGACCGTCAGAATGGAATTGATGTGTTTCAGAATCACCATAATGAGCTTGAGAGTATGTATGAGCGTATTATAGGCAAATCCTGCTAGTTTTTTATGTTCTATCTTAGTATTGTAAGTGTTATCTTGTCGTGTGGTTTGATTTCGCATGTTATTTAAATTGTTTTTGTATTTCACTTGGTTAAGGTTTAGTATGGTTAATATAAGTCTGCATTGAATGTTTTCAAACATGTTCAAGCATTGATATAGGTTTGAGTGGACGAATTAATACTCCTGTTAATCTATATATTTGAATTAAAATGCTCATCAAAAGCATTCACTTCTTCGGTAAACGTGAATTTGAAAAGTTTGTTCAAAGGTGCAGGCCTGTTAAGGTGTGGAAACATATTGTGGGAATTTCTTTGTTTCACTTAATAACTTGCATGGATACTAAAATGGAGATTTATCATGTCTGATTATTATGATATATATATCCTATGTTGTATATAAGTGAAGCTTAATGTAATCAATGTTATGTTTCTATTCACATGCTTCTGTTCTGATTTTCAATGCCACAAGAAAAGTGTGTAAATTTCTACAACACATTTTTTCTTCAGAACTGAGAAAACTCAAGCTTATACAGATTCTTTAAGCATTCTTATGATCTGCAGTGTAAGTTCTTTTCACGAATCTATTCATCAACATCATGATCAATCCCAACCCAATTAATGAAACCAAAGAGAAATTCCCTCAATGTCACTTGTCCATTCTTGTCCCAGTCCATTTCTCCTGCGACGAAGAGAAAACCAGAAAAACACTCAGAAAAGCATAATACATAAAAAATACTACATTCGTCCCTTTTCATAGGCCTCTTTTGGAATAAGTTGACAGTGTGTAATTAATGAGTATATTTTGCTTACGAGTATTACTAAATTGTCATTTGTGTATAGATGTATCAAATTCTGAGTTTTCATCTCCAAAAGTAAATTAGTAATATTAATAAAGAGTATATATATAAAAGAAGAATTGAAATGAAGTAAACAATACTGAATCTGTTTTTGGTAATGTGTGCCGGAGATCTTTCTCGAGGGTGAGTTTCATTCATTGTCCTGATCATGTCCTTCTTGTTAAGCTTTCCGTCACCATTTTTATCGAAAAACAGAAAAATTTCAACTATGGTATCAAATACTTGTCCAAGCTGTGCCAACTCCGCCTTTGAAGACTGCGACAAAAATTAAGTTATAATGTAGTGTCGTATGGTTTATGTATATCAAAATCAAGAAAACATAAAATGAGGCAGTGTTTCCAGAACTGGACCACTCGGTTGAACCTCGAACTAGGAATCGGTTGAACTGGGAACCGGCCAGTTTGCCAGTTGGTTCAACCGATTCTCACTCAGAGGTCTCACCGTTTTGATCTCTGGTCCGATTTTGAAAACATTGAAATGAAGTTTCTGAAGAATACATTATTAGAGGATAAAGGTTCTGTTAGGATATGGAGGAGGCATAGAAGAACAATAAATTCATTGAACTGTATGCCTTTGCTTCCATCAATATCACAGTACTGGAAAATAGTCTCAATCTCATTCTCTTGAAGATGAAGTTGCAAATCTTCTAAGAATGTTTTCAGTTCATGTGGCTCTATGGATCCATTAGAGTCCTCATCTATGAAAGATATAACATAACACCATGTTAGTTTTCTATCGAAATTAAGAACTTACGATGTGGCTTATATAGAAAACAATGAGTGGACAATTATTTTAGTCACTAAATATGTCTAAGACACGCTGTCAAAAGGCGTGTTTTGGTTTGTTTTTTTAATTTTGATATATTCAAGGACTATTGTGACAGTGTCTCAGACATTTAAGGACCAAAATAAGTGTTTACTCAGAAAAGAAGTTAGTTTTTGAAGCTTACCGTATTCTTCAAACATTGCTCTTAAAGTTTTTAGTCTCTCCTTGAACATAGGGAACAACATAATTATACTATCAACTGATTTCAATTTGGTTTGTCCAAATTTATTTCTTCTTATTTCAGCTATTTGCTTTTCAAGCTTCTTCTCCAAGCTCTTTTTCTCACTTGGTTCACTCATGCAACAGATTACTGCTCCCATTTTTTTGACAAAGACTTGAGAAAAAGAAAAATGTAAGATAAGCATTCCTTGTAATACAAGGAAACATAAATTCATAAAAAAGATAAACATTACTCATGGTGTTTTTTATTTTTCACAGAAAACAAATTGTTTATTGTCAAAGTGAATAATTTTCTAATTTTTTAAGAAGCGAACCAGACATCAAACCAATGAGATCTTTGGATCATAGTTCAACTGCTTTAAATCACTCAAAGCAAAACAAGACTATAATAATGTTACGTCAAAGTCCAACCGATTGAACCATCTGGTTCGGTTTTTAAAATACTCTTTCTGTCATATATATGCATGTACAATTTTCACTAAAAATTCTCAAATCATTACTACATGATATTCAGGTAATTAAATTACAAATTTTTCAAAATATTCTCCAATATGCACAGAACAAAACATGCACTAGATTAAACAAGAGAAAAGGATTATTACAACAACTTACAGAATTCTTGTGCTTGGCTACATATATTTTAAGAACAACCATAGAGTCATAAACAAGTAAAGTAGGTAGACTATATATATGGAAAAATCTATAAAACATGGAAGCACCTTAGAAATCTTTAAGGAAAAGAAAAGATGAAAATATAGTGGATTCCAAAGGGGAGATGCCATTTTTTCTTTGAGTGTTGTTCCTATATGAGTTCTTCTTTATCCAAATTAAAGGGTAATCAATGAAAGAATATATTCTGTTGTGGACTTAATAAAGTGGGAATATTGCTTATTCTTTATTTGTTTGATGGTGTTTCCAATAAACTAAAACCAAAAGAAAAGGACAATTCAAAACCATTTTACAATATTATACACAAACTAATATTTAAAGTTGTATTAGTACATGATGATTGGTAGTTCCATTGTAAAGTTGCAACTCTTTTTGGATATAATGAAGTAAGCTTCTTTGTTACATTACAAATTTTCTTGTCAATTTAATCATTGTAAATGCACAAAGTAATTAGAACTTCCAATTCTTTAGACATAAATTATGCGTAGAGTGGATACCTGAACTTATTTGAGTTAAAGGTTAGAGAAGTTAAAGTGTTAAATGTCGAGAGAAACATAGATCATAATATAACCTTAAAAAACATAATAAGTTGATATACTAATTAGATACAACGATAAATCTTTCAGAACATAATCAACAAAACTCCTAATTAATCAAATAAACGGTAGGCGCAGGTGGATGCGATTCTGGTCTATACCTTTCAAACAATGCACTTCCAATCTTGTGATAAGAGTAAACATTAACAGTAGCAAGTTTAGCAAGTTCTTCACTAAGCGGATAATCGTCACACTTAAAAGCCAAGTTTAAAGGCCTGTATTTGCGAAGGTCGAGTTTATTGACCACAAACGCTAGTTCATCAACGCCGCAAAAACTTAAATAAGGCTTATTCATCAGAGTAGCAGCCAATGTTCCAAGTTCTACAGCATTTTTGCATCCAATCCCAAGGCGTTTCTCCAAGTAATCAAAACTGTTTTTAATTCCGCAACCAACAAAGGTATAATTTGGCTGACAAAGAAAATTACTTAGTGAAAGGGGAATCCTATAACCACTATGTGAGTGGAAAATAAGACATGAATTTCCATCACAAAGTTGAAAGGTTCCAGGCTCATCCATGAAAGGTGGACGCCGCTCAGTATCAAAACCAATAACCTTTGTTCCATGATTGTCGGTAGGTTGTAAGAAAGACGAAATGTATTCATCGACCACTTTTACTTCATCGGTCACGGTGGTTTTGATCTGCACTCCATTCAATTCAAAGGACATAACTTTTGTGTAACCCATGATGTGGTCTGCTTGACAAAATAAGGATGCTAAAGACTATTTATAGGAGTTTATACTGGCGTTTGTGACTTTTGATTAGTAGACTCTCCAAAGCCATGAGGGCTTATCCTATCCTATCTAGTAAATTGCATTCATTTAAATTGATTAGTAGGAAATGTAATTTCTTCCAGGAATATGAGTGATCACACAATTATGTCCTATTCCCATTTTTTACTGCTGCTTGTTCTGCCATTATTTCAGCCATGGTTCATTTTTTTTTTCTCACTAAATTGTTTCATTTAATTAATTAATTTTTTATAGACCAACAGTCTTGTAATTAATTAATCACTCGTTAAAAAGTAAAAACAAATTGTTTTTTTTTTCAACGCAAAACTTATGTTTTTAAGTTCCGAGGAGCTGAGGGTTTTGCGCTCAAGCTAAGGTAATGACACGTTGATTCCCTAAGGCCATGTCTCGAAAAATACAAATGAGTAAACCACCAAATTGGTTCTTGACTTTGATGGACATTCTCAAATTGGTTCCTGACTCTGATAAATAAATGAATTATATTAGTTTGTGGTTCTTAATTATGTGTAAAATTTTACCTATAATTCGAAAGTCAGCTAGAATTCGAATTGTACATACAAGAATAACGTGAGTTCAAAATCACATCCATAGAAGTTCGAAGGACCAAAGACAAACACACTGAATAGAAGTGTTCCCACCAAATATTCAAATCCAAACGGTAAAAGAAGATGAGAGTGGACAATTTTTGACAGTTATAGAAGGACAATTGTCCTACACGTGGCTTACATGCAAAGATCGAAGGCGGTTACTCGAGTTTTCTTGTTCTCTTATAAATAAAAGAAACTTAGGCTGTTTTAGGGAGTTCATTTCCAAAAGAGAATTTACAGCTTGTGTAAGAAGCTTATCCTTGTGCATTTATGTGTTAGGCTGCAGATGTGTTTTTGTTTTAGACAGTGTATTTCTCTTTTGAAAATTAACTCCCTAAAACAGCCTAAATTACTGCACTTCACAAAATGGCAACAGATACACCTAAAACTGATAAGTATCAGTAGAAAGACTCGCCACTCCTGAAAATCCAGAAAAAACATCACTGCAGAGAGCTAAGGAGACAGCATGACGCTCCAACAAATAGCGCGTCTTGGGAGCTCGCGTCACGCCACTAACATACACTTGAGCTTTGGAAGCAGAGATGCCTCCGTCCCAAGATAAACGGGCAATGACCTTGTGAGATACAACCAAAACAGCACACAATGTAAGAGCGGATGTGCTTGATTCTTTCACTTCACCGAAACATTAACCTGCATAATTTCAAACAAATAACAGCATACTGGCAGTCACAGATAAAAATGGAAAAGGCAGCTTTGCATAAGTGGATTCATTCATGTAGCCTTCCTCCATTGACTCCATCACAAGCCAATGGATTCATACGCCACATACTTAGATCACAGATGAACCCCTTAGATCGCGCTTTAAGGATTCTCCAAGAAAGGATTTTGCTTTCTTCCAATAATTTCTCCCAATCAAAACCGGTATGATTAAAAATCATATAATTTCTTACTTTCCAAATCAAAGAGACAACAAACAACCAAATAACTCCCATCCTATCCCTAACCTTGCCGTTTCCCGGGACCAGATTCTTCAGAGTGAGTAAATGGGTCGGTCCGCCTTCTGCCAAAACAACCGGGATCCCTAACCATCTCACAATCTCTCTTCAAATTGCCCCCAACAGTCACTCTCGCTCTCGGTTCTCTTCACTCCCAACACTAGCCAGCTGCAAACTTCCACCATCTCCTTCTCCCATTGGAACAATCTTCTTCTCCATCTCACATTAATTTTCTTGTCTCCCTCTTCTTCCACTATCATCTCCGCTACACGTGATTCCTTGTCTAAAGACAAATCGTAAAGTCTCCTAAAAAGGATATTTAAAGTGTCTCCATCCACCCAAGGGTCTTTCCAAAAATAAGAGTCTTTTCCGTCTCCCACTTCCCTCCTAAGATGATCTTCAAACCACCCCGTTCCTCCTCGCCCCTGAATTCTTCTTATAGCGTTTAAATCTCTCCACCATAAAGAGCTACAGTTTTTCTTTTCTTCTAACTTAGAACCATATTTTCTATCTAATACCTTATACCACAACGATTTTCTATCATTCTTAATCCTCCACCACCACTTTCCTAGTAGAGTAATGTTAAACACTCTAAAGTCTCTAATTCCTAAGCCCCCATTTTCTTTTGGTTTACATACCAAAAGAAAATTCGATATGTTGAGTAACCGTCTTCAATCTTCGCATCTACCCACATGTAGGACAGTTGTAATAATCATCCTGGTTCTTTTACTCTTTCTGGCTTACCCCCAGCAGCACGCGGTCATCCTTATGATATATGCTTTGATATCGATCAAAATGGCATTTTAACAGTTTCTGCTAAGGATAAATCTACTGGCAGTAAGAACGATATTACAATAACCAATACAAAGGGAGGTTGTTGACCGAAGAAATTGAAAGATTGATTCAAGAAGCCGAGGCTTTCTGTATTGCAGATAAGAAATTCTTAAGAAAGGCGGAAGTAATGAATGCATTGGACTAATGTGTTTACAAATTTAGGAATGCGTTGAAGAAGAAGGAAATTAATTCAAAGATTTCTCCACAAGAAAACAAGAAGATCAATACTGCAATTACAAAGGCTACAAATTTGCTTCATGAAAATAACCATCCGAATAAAATTAATGTTCTTAAGAGTCACTTGAATGAGCTTGAGAGTATGTACAAGCCCATTATAGCCAAGTCCTAGTAGTGTTAGGACATGATGAATGGTATAAGTTCTTGTCTCATTAGAAATCAAGGACATAGTAGTACGATCTTATAAAACAGATCATATTCAAGTAAGGTCGTAGTTCCACGTTATGTAACTCTTTGAATCATTACAATTTTTCCTGTCCATGTAATCATTGGGAATGCACAAAGTAATTAGAACTTCTAATTCTTTAGACAAAACATGAACACTCAATTGCAAAAACAAATGCACTAGATAATTAAAACTTCTAGTTCAGCAAGTGATGTATATTGTGCCAAAAAGCTAGGTAAAGTAGTACATCCACTATGTAAGAAGCAAGATGCAATGAATCCTCTAAAAAAAACCTTCATTCTCAACCATAGCAATAGCACATATAAAAAAACACAAGAAAAAGAAACATAAAAAACAAATTACTCCCTCCAGTCTCTTTTATAAGAAACAATTCATTAAATAACTGATGTATCTGATCTATAATATAACCAGATATATTATTTATTCAATGAAACTAAAAAATCAACTACTTATTATAAAAAAGACCTAAAATAGTATAACCTTAAAACAAAACACCTAAACCAAAGAAACCCAACTCAGAGGTGGATGCGATTGAGGTCTATACTTTGCAAGCAATGTACTCCCAATTTTGTGATAAGAGTAAACATTAATAGTAGCAAGTTTAGCAGGTGTTTCGCTAAGTGGATTACGACCCCAATCAAAAGTCATGTTTATAGGCCTTTCCTTACGAAGATCAAGTTGATTGACCATAAATGCTAGTTCATCAACGCCACAAAAACGTAAATGAGGCTCACCCATGATAGTAGCAGCCAAGGTTCCAAGATCTACAGCATTTTTGCATCCAATCCCATAAAAATGTTTCTCCAAGTTAGCAAAATTATCTTTGATGCCACAGCCCACGAATGTATAATTTGGCTGACGAAGAAAATTAAGTAGCGAAAGAGGAACCCTACTGTTAGGACGTGTGTATATAATAAGACACGAATTTCCATCACATAGTTGAAAGGTTGCGGGAGTGGCAGGGGAAGGAGGAGGAGAGTTTTTATCTGATCCAAAATGATCAGTCTGAGGATTGATTCTAGCTGATTCAAAATGTGTGATCGGATGCCACTCGAAATCAAACCCGATAACCTTAGTTCCGTGATTGTTGGTAGGTTGTAAGAAAGACAATATGCGTTCATTAATGACGATAACTTCATTGGTCACGGTGGTTTTGATTTTCTTTCCATTCAGCTCAAACGACATAACCTTTATGCGATCTGCTTGGCAAAATAAGAATGCCAAGACTATTTATAGTTTTTTTTGACTCATGATGCGATCTGTATGTGACTTTTCATTAGTAAAGCCATGACCATGAGGGCATTATTCTCAAAATTGCAAGTAGTTATAAAAAACAAAAGACATAAATTATCAAGACCAAGAAAATACATCGTAAGCAACAAAAAAAAATACATTGTAAATAGTTATATATTTTTGTTAGAATATAAAATAGAAAATATTAGGTTTATATTATATTTGTTGAGAAAATATCTCTATGATTTTGTTTATTTTATGCCATATCATAATTAAGGGATTTAGTATAGATTTAAATACATTCATTTGGTTATAAATATCAAAGTTGTCGTACTATTCTATTATGCAACTAATGTAAATACGTTATATTAGGTCATTGACATCATTATCATAATATTCGTATTTCTTATTGTTTTCTCTATTCTTTCACCTAAACACCACAAATTCAACAATTTTCATTTAATACACTTAGAAATTTAAATTTATTGCATTCATACCCCTATTTAATTACTTTTAATTAGATTAACTTACTTATTTTTAATATTTTTTTCTCCTACTAAATAAGGGTACAAGTGAAATTATATACCTAATACATTTAAAAATTGGTCAACAGTGTCTTATAAAAATAACCAAAAATTTTGTTACTTTTGTTTCTTATAAAAAAAGGATCGGAGACACCAACATAGTGTAGCACAAGTGATAGATACTTGGGTCCCTTAATCATTTGGTCATGGGTTTTCGATCCCTGGCCAGTGCCAAAATTACAGCGTGAATTCACTTCATTACAATCGTCTTGCTTAAAGACATACAAAAGATACATAACAAGATGTTATATATCTAAAATATTTAAGATTAGTTTGTTACTTTAAAATATATGGTGCAGAAATTAGTTTTTATGTGGCTCTATATAAAGAGTCATATAGCTATGAATAATATATGATAATAATAACAACATAAGCATATGATAGTATTTTTCATATACAGTAGGATGTAAATGGAAAATAACACATGAATTTCCATCACAAAGTTGAAAGGTTGCAGCTCCAACATGGAAGGGAGGACGCCACTCGGTATCAAAACCGATAACCTTAGTTCCGTGATTGTTGGTAGGGTGTAAGAAAGACGATATGTGTTCATCGAGCACTTTTACTTCATTGGTCACGGTGGTTTTGATTTGCCCTCCATTCAGCTCAGAGGACATAACTTTTGTGAGACTCATAATGTGCTCTGCTTGACAAAATAAGAAGGAATGCCAAGACTATTTATACTGGTGTTTGTGACTTTTGATTAGTAGAATCTTCCATATAAAATCTTTGTCCATTTAATCATTGGAAATGCACACTACTTCAAATTCTTAAACACTAAATCAACATGAACACTCAAATTCAAAAGAATGCACTAAATAATTACAACTTCTAGTTCATCAAGTGATAAATATTGTACCAAAAAAATTAATAAAGTATTACATTGTTTATTGTTTATTAAAGATGCAAGGCAATAAAACCTCTAAAAAAACATTCATAGGTTAGGCAAAGCAAGAAAAAGAAACATAAAAAAATTATAACCTTAAAAATTAATTAGACATCCATAAATCTTTCAAACCATAAACTTTACATAGTAAACAAAACTCCGAAGCGCTTAAACAAAACTCCGAAATACAACGCACAGGTGGTTATGGCTAAGGTCTATACCTCTCAAGCAATGCAAACCCAATCTTGTAAACATTAACAGTAGCAAGTTTAGCAAGTCCTTCGCTAAGCAGATAACTACCCCAACTAAAAATCAAGCTTAAAGGTCTGTACTTACGAAGATCAAAGGTCACCGATCACAAATGCAATAATTTTTTTATTAATGCTACTATGCCAAATAAAATAATTTTTTTCTCATGTTTAGCCTAGGGCCCATAAAATGTCACGAACAAAATCCTTTGTTGCCATCTATTCTTTCTCAAATCAATGGTATCCTTTAACATGAACCTCACCCTATAAGATAAATTCATGTTGTTAGACAATAATTTAATCCTTTCAAAATATACATCCATACGTTTCTTGGTTTTGGGATGGTCAATCATCTCCCCAATAGTACTCATCAGTATGCACAAAGCTTCGATAGCTTCTTCATCCGGATTCTGACACTGACCTAGTAACTTTTTTATGCACTCGTGCATTATCCTCTCTGTCAGCATTTTCTTCTTATATAGTTCTCCAATTAACCTGATATTACCCAACCTTCGTCTTCTAGCCTTGGATCGTTTCGCTTCTCTTTCCTCATCAGACTGTTTCACCTCACCCTCATCAGCTTTATTAGCTTCTTCTTGCTCTCTCTCACCCCTCTCAAATTCTTCCTGGCACTTATTTAACAATAATCTCTTAAATGTTATCTTTTCATTGTCTTGACTGAAATCAGGCAACACAGCTGCCAGATGTAAACAGAAATTGACATACATTTCACAGAAGGTGGGTTCCATCAAGGCCTTCTCAAAGATTTGTGAGACAACACCAGTGAGAGTAACTGCGTTATCAATATTAACTGCTTTAACCTGCTCGAAAAGCTTCTCAAAATTCTGCGGAGTTAAGTTGTTCAATATACCTTTCAACTGCCTCTGCTTCGTCCGTTCCTCATCTGTCACCTTACCCACCTCATACTTCTTCTCAGCTTTGTGCATTGTCTGCAAAGGAGATTGAGAAGAAGGAGATGGAATCAAACCCCTCTGCTGGAAGAAAATTCTGCATATGTAGAAAGTGTGTAAATTTCTGCAACACATTTTTTTCTTAAGAAAATGAGAAAATTCAAGGTTATACACATTCAACATAATCTAATTTCAAGCTTAATCTTTGATCTGCAGTGTAACTTCTTCTCGTGCATCTATAATCTATTCATTAACATCAATCCTAAACAAATTAATGAAACCAAAGACGAAGGTTATGATGAGATTTTTTAGAGGAACTTAGGAGGACAGAATATTTGAGAGTATACTTTTTTATTGCTTTAGCTTACTTTTTTCTTGCTTACTCTAGTCGGTCACTATTATAAACAAAAAAACACATTTTAGATTTATTGAAAAACTGATGTATCTCAGACCAAATACATTAATTTTTCAATGAATATAAAGGGCCCGTTTGTTTTGGATTTTTTTGAAAAAATAGATTTTGTAGTATTAGAAAATTTACAAAGAATTTTTTTATAAAAGTTTCGAATGAAAATTTTGTTTGAAAAGTTATTCTTAAAATGTTATTTTAGGTATTTCATCATTTTATTGAAAAAAAAAATTATATATCAAAATTTCAAAAAAATCACTTTTTTTTTTGAAGCTATTTCAAATAGATTTTCATAAAAATCATTTTTGAAATACAACTTTTTATAAAAATTGAGATTTTGACTATTTTTTGTTCTTCAATAATGTATAATGTACGTCTATGTTATATGATGTCAAAATTAGTATTTGAATTTAGAAAAACGAATATAAAAAAACTTGTAATATTTTGAAAAACGATTTTATAAAATCTATTTTCAAAAATAGATATTTTTAAAGTTGAAACAAACAGACCCAAAAAAATAGATTTTTGCTGATAATAGTGACCAGATAGAGTAGTATACAATGATAAGTTCTACCTTATTTATATAGTCACCAAGGGAGAGTTATCCATACATTAATACATTTTATTTTAAATCAATAAATATATTATAAAACGCAACCATAAATATAAGACAAACAAATGGCGATCAAGAAAGAGTATAAAACTGCAAAAAATGCAACAAAACAACATCACCAATACAACCAACACCATTTAATATTCAACAAGGACACACTAATGTGCTACTCTAACTCCTACACAGAAACTCCAACTCCTACGCAAAAAATCCAAAACCAGAGCGGAACACGGAAGTATGGAAGCAGAACATAAACATCTCCCACTAGTAAAACCCTTGCATGAGAAGTGATAATGAGGAGTCTTGTTGATTTATGGTTATCTCTAATTAGTATATCAACTTATTATGATTAATCAAAAAAATGGGAGGTGCAGGTGAATGTGATTGAGGTTTATACCTTTCAAACAAAGCACTTCCAATCTTGTGATAAGAGTAAGCATTCACAGTAGCAAGCTTAGCAAGTTTTTCACTAACTGGAAAATCACCCCAATTAAAAGCCAAGTTTAAAGGCCTGTACTTGCGAAAATCGAGTTTATTGACCACAAATGCTAGCTCATCAACGCCACAAAAACGTAAATGAGGTTTATCCATCAGAGTAGCAGCCAAGGTCCCAAGTTCTACAGCATTTTTGCATCCAGTCCCACAGTGTTTCTTCAAGTAATCAAAATCATCTTTAATACCGCAACCAACAAAGGTATAATTTGGCTGACGAAGAAAATTACGGAGTGAAAGAGGAACCGGATTCTTAGGATGTAAGTGGAAAACCAGACATGAATTACCATCACAAAGTTGAAAGATTACAGGCTCCAACATGGAAGGAGGACGCCACTCAATATCAAAACCGATAACCTTAGTTCTTTGATTGTCGGTACGATGTAAGAAAGACGATATGTGTTCATCGATCACTTTTACTTCATTGGTCACGGTGGTTTTGATTTGCACTCCATTCAGCTCAAAGGCCATAACTTTTGTGGAACCCATGGTTTGCTCTGCTTAACAAAATAAGGATGCCAAGACTATTTTATTTATACTGGTGTTTGTGACTTTTGATTAGTAGAATTTCCAAAGCCATGAGAGCTTTTATCCTATCTACTCCAAAGCCAGTAGTAAATTGCATTGATTTAACCTTTGTAGTAGTACTACATAGGAAATGTAACTTCTTCCGGGAATATGTGAGATTAATTAGCGTACTTTGAAAATGTTTTGGGCAGTCAAAACGGTGTCCAATCAGCTGCATATGTGTTTCAAACCTACTTACTAGAGTCTTTCTTGTGCCCACTTAGCTTCTATGTTGTTTTTGGAAACAGTTATTTATAATAGGCTTAATTACACTTTTGTTTCTTAACTTTATTTTAGGTTTTAAATTGATACCTTATTTTTTAAAAGTTTCAAGCCGGTACCTTATTTTTCTACAGGTTTCAAATTGGTACCTTCTGTCAATTTTTTAACTGTTACCGTTAAATTTGGACACGTGGAAATTTTTTTGGACGTATAAATCAATGACACGTGTCCAAATTTAACGGTTATAGTTAAAAAATTGACGGAATGTACCAACTTGAAACTTGCAGAAAAGATAAGGTACCAACTTTAAACTTTTAAAAGATAAGGTACCAACTTGAAACTTAAAATAAAGATAAGGAATCAAAAGTGTAATTAATCCTTTATAATAGTTTTGGTATTAGCCCCCTTATTCCAGAGGAAGGGGGTCCGATAATTTAGAGTTCTGTCGTAAAGTTAGGAAAATCTAGCTAACATTTGTTTTGTTCTCATTATAAATTGAACCTGGGTTCTCCCAAAAATCCTAGGGGAGCTCATAATTATAAGTATGGGTGATGTTAAACGTGTTCCGAGGTATTTGTTAAGCAGATAAAAAAGAAATTTAGGGGGATGTATTGGATTGCAATTTCAATGGATTTTAAAAGATTTTTTGTAAATAAAAAAGTTTTGTGGTATTTAATCAAGACTTTTATAATTTTAAAATAAATATAGAGGTATTCAATCAAGACAATCAAGATTATTTTTTCAGGACAACGAAATTTGTTACAATTGAGATTTATAAAGACTTATAAAATATCTCGTGGTATTCAAAAATACATAGATTTTGATGGATTCTTATGTGGAGTGAATTTTGTAAGACTTTTTGGTAGAAAATATAAATACCAGATTCATTCAACAATCCCACCAAAAATCCTCAGGACATTGAAGGCACAAATTTTTAATTGAAGTTTCCTTTAACAAGTAGAAGGCAACACAATTTAGCATTTTCCTATAAGTATTTACTACTTTGTTCTTAAATATGGCTCTGTTTGGGAAGACAAATAAGCTAGCTTATAACTTATAAGCTAAAAACTTTGTTTGGTAACAATTATTTTTTTTATGAGCTTATAACTTATTTTACTAACTTATAGCTTATTTTCTAGATGTTATTTCAATTAGCTTATAGTTTATCATTTTTTTTCCAATTTTACCCCTAACATTTTACTTGAAAAGAATTAAATATTAATTAAACATATATTTTTCATGTCATTTCATACTTATAAGCTAGTTCAACCATTAATTTTACCAAACACTACAAATTCAATCAACTGACTTATTTAATATAAGCTAAAAACTAGCTTATAAGTTATTCGCTTCTCATCTGCTATAAGTTGGCATATCAGCTACCAACTATTTTTTATCATGTAGAGCCATAGTAACATCTATTGAAGAAAAAAAATTGTCCGGGAGAACTTTTTTAAATTTATATGCTCTAATGTATCTTTTTTTTATATTTTGTAATCGATATGCTAAAGAAAATCTTAACTCATTCTCTTTCTTAATTGTCAATATTAATTGTCAACAAATTTAATATCATAATTATTAATATAATATAAAAATTATATTAAGGGTATACTTGAAATTACATGAAATACTTCACATACATGAAATACTTCATATATAATATAAAAATTTAAGAGTTTAAAACATAATTTTTTTAAACTATATTATAAAAACAAAAAATGTAACAATTCCTTTTAAAAAAATGTAACATTTATTTTAAATGAATTGGGTTCCGAGTTCATAGATTTAGAATTATAAACTCGATATTCGAAATTGATCAACTCACATTGTAGAGATTTGGGGCGCACGCTAAAAATTTGGTTTAGTGGTAATTGACGCTGAAAGTGAAAACCGCACAGTTCGATTCCCGCAACTGCGATTGAGAGGGGCCGAAATCGAAAAACCCACCCTCATCACGTACATTTTGACAGCATTTTAACTTTTAAACGCTCACTCTTCCTTATTTTCAATTATTTTTTACCACGCACTCACACTCACTCAACTCCTCTCACCAAACAAACACTCTTTCTCTCTTTCCCATCACTCTCCTGTCATCTCTCTCAGGTAATCTCTCTTTCTCTATACTTCAAAACTATTAACCACCAATTAATTACTATAAACCCTAATTTTCACACTCTTCACTCCACAACTCTACATTCCAATGCATGCATCCATTAGTCCTTTTCTTTTCATTCTCCCATTGTTTTCGCCATAATCACAATGTTCATGATCTACTTGTTATTTTCTTGCAGGGAAATTTGAGAGGGAAAATTCCCTCCCTTTTTTTCTTTTTCTTCATTTTTTTTATTATTATTGAGTAATTAAGGATTGGAATTTATGTCCTTCAATCAATCAAAGTCCGATAAAAGCGACACTAACTACCGACGAACCGGTCGATCCTCCAGCTTCAATCAGCAGCGTGGTAATACCGGTGGTGGTGGCGGTGGTTCATACGTTAAGGCCGGCACTCCCACCGCCGCACCTTCTCCCTCACTATCTTCTTCTTCTCGGAGGTTAGTTTCTTAGGGTTTTTCAAATTCATGTTTTTGTTCTTTTCATTGCTAAGTGCAGTTCTGTTAGATTTTCAGATTACGATTTTAGTGTTGTTTTTGTAAAAATTTATTATTTATTTATTTTCCTTTAATTTTTTGTTACTGGTTGTTGTTTGTTAGTTTTAACAAGAAGTCTAATAATCATGCACAAGGTGGAGGACCATCTAGGGTAGTAAACCCTACCCCGGCAAATGCTGCCAATTCACCTGCGATTAATTATGCTTCTGCAGTCCGAGCAACACCGAATGGTTCCCATGTACAGCTGCAATTTCATGGTAAGCATGGATTGGACCTCAGTAGTTCTTGAGTGTTTGGTTTGGTTATGTAATGTGTTCAGTAAAATTACTTGCATTCCATTTTATAACCAACTTGTTTATATATATAGAAATGAGTGTCCGGTAAAATGTGATTGGTTGTCGTTTGTGGACGAAACTTATCTATGTTGTATGACTGTATCATAGGTGGTTCTGATGCATCGGCTACAAATGCAACTGCCAAGCCATCTGAATCATCAGCGGCACAGAGGAGCACAAGAATTGTTCCTAAAGCTCCTATTTCTCAACCTCCTCCCGCGAGTTCTGATGCTGCAGCTCCTAAGACCCCTGCTAAGGGTATGTTATTATTACTCATGTAGGTTTTTATGTAGTACATAAGATGTGGCATAAATAAGATTTTTCGTTTCTGAATTCTGGTTTGGGATTATATTTGAAACAGTAATATTTAATTTCCTAGTACTTGTGGCTTGTGAGAGTGATCTGATTGTTGCTATCTTCCCCAGGAGATGCATCCAAAGCATTCCCTTTTCAATTTGGATCTCTTAGTCCTAGCATTATGAATGTGGTGACAGTAAGTTTCTCATCTGCAAGTTACTCAACATGCACCTTAAGTTTAGTATTACACAATGCCCACAGTTTTAGGGGGGAGTTGATCATGTTCTGTTATAATGTATGCAGATCCCTGCTCGTACAAGCTCGGCTCCTCCCAATATAGATGAGCAGAAGCGTGATCAGGTATGCTATTTATTTTTCCCTTTCATCTTGTTATTTGAATGACTGTGTAGATCTACCCACCACTAACTAATCTTTAAGAAGGATGCAATCAGTGGCCACTGATTTTGACACCACTAATGTCTTTAAATGTTTGTTATGATATCCTTTTTCTGTAATAGATGCTGATGAAAGAGTGCATCTACATTTATTTACTTAGTCTTGTTGAAGATGATTTAGTCTGCTTGTCGCCATTAGCAATGCCAGTAATTTTTTTGTTTTGTGTCTAATCTAAACATTCAGGCTCGTCAGGATTCTTCAAGGCTCGCGCCTTCTGTGCCAACACCTCCTGTTCCAAAGCAGCTTCCAGCAAGTAAGGATACAAGTGTGTCCGACCAATCTAAGGGTGGGGAAACGCATACTGGTACAAGGACAAAAAAGGATGCTCAAGTGTCACATTTACCCCCAGCAAGCTTGATGCAGAAGCCTTCTGTTATTCCAATGCCAATACCATATCACCAGCCACAGGCACCACTACACTTAGGTGCTCCTAATCCACAGATTCAACCTCGTGGTATGTCAACTGCATCTCTTCAGATGCCTTTACCAATTGGAAACACTGCTCAGGTGCAACGCCCGGTATTTGTTCCAAGTCTTCCACCCCATCCTATGCATCCTCAAGGAATTATGCATCCAGGCCAAAATATAGGTTACAATCCTCAAATGGGTCATCAATTGTCCCACCAGTTTGGCAACTTGGGTATAGGCATCAACCCACAATATTCCCCCCAGCAAGGAGGAAAATTTGCTGGACCTCGTAAAACTACTCCTGTGAAAATAACTCACCCTGATACCCACGAAGAGCTTAGACTTGATAAAAGGGAAGATGATAGTGGGTCATCTGGTGCGCCATCTCAATCTCCGCCTGTCCAATCATTTCCAGCTTCTCATCCTATCAGTTACTATCAATCCAATTCTCCCTTTTATCAAACTCCTAGTTCTCTTCCATTATCGAGTAGCCAGATAACTCCCAACATTCAGCTACCAAAATTAAATTATGCAGCGAGTCATGGTCCACAAAATGTTGGTCTCACAAATTCATCGTCTCATAATTCCCTGCCTGTTAATAAAACTGCCACTTCTATCTCTGGCAATGTTGAACCACCTAAACGAGAATTTTCCCATGATGTGCCAAATGCAATCTCATCAACTATGTCTGGAGCATCTTCTGTGTCTATAAAGCCAAGTGTTGGGTCTGCTGTTGTGGTCTCATCATTTGCCAATTCAATTTCTGGTGCTCAAAAGGATGGATCTCCTAGTTCCTCCATAATATCTAGTGATGCTTGCTCTTTCGTGCCACCAAAAGGGTCTGAAACTTATTCCAAAATCTCTTCAGAAAAATCTACTGCTGAGAAGCTTATATCATCTTCCTTGTCACCTTCATCTGCTTTGAGTGAGAATTCTGTTCCAGTTGTATCTAATAATGAAGGCATAAAAAAGGAATCTCTTAGTAGGTCAAATTCTTTGAAGGGTAATCAGAAGAAAGGACCATTGCAGCATCAGGTACAAAAGTGCTAGTTATTCAAATATCCTTTTGCTAGTTTGATCTCAGTTTCATTCAAGTCTTGTAAATATATTATTTTTATTTTTTCTCCCTCACAGGTGGCTGTACAATCATCTTCTGTGGCTAATGAACCTTCCCTAGCTGTTGATGGTGGCATCTCTGATTGTGTAGCTTCTGAAACTGTAGGCACTAAAACAATCCATTCTGCAGCAATTGCCAGTGAAGATTTATTAGCAGCAGCTTCAGGCACAATATCAGCTACCAGTAAGAGCTTGCCTTCTACGACACTTGAAGAAACGACCAGTGGTTCTACACAGGTCCCTGCTTGTGTTTCAGCTGAAGGACCTGTTACTCAAGCTGCGGATAGTTTGGACTATCATAAGAGTGCTGAGGTAGATGAATTATCCCAAGAGGATAAACTGTTAAGACAGAATGATAGTGTAGTTAGTAATGAAGCTATTTCTACAACTTCTGGCTCATTAGATCAGCAATCTTCTGGTCTTCTAGAAACAACTTCAAAACATTGCAAGGATAATTCAGAGGATGCTATTTCTGGGAGTGGCTCAGTGTCTCTTCCAGCAGCATCGGGTACTATGGACAGACCAATTTTAGAGCCAAATAAGGTAAAAGGTACATCAAAGGGGAAAAAGAAACGAAAGGAATTTCTTCAGAAAGCAGATGCTTCTGGGTCAACAGCTGATCTGTATAACGCATATAAGGGACCCGATGAAAAGAAAGAAGCTGTTGCAAGTTCAGAGAGCACTGCTAATGTTTCTACTTCTGGAACTTTGAAGCAGTTGCCTGTGGATACTGCTCAACCAGATGCAGTTGCAAATGAACAATGTGTGCAGAGTAAAGCTGAACTTGAGGACTGGGAGGATGCTGCTGACATGTCCACACCAAAACTTGATGTATCAGATAAAACTCAACAGGTTAGTGACGGAAGTGCAGTTACTGACAAAAAGTACTCTCGAGATTTCCTTTTGAAATTTGCAGAGCATTGCACTGATCTTCCTGAAGGGTTTGAAATCACGGAAGACTTTGCTGTGGCTTTGATGACTTCTAATGTTAGTTCCCATGTTATTGTACGCGGCTCACATCCTTCTCCAGGAAGAAATGCAGATAGGTCAGGTGGGATGTCTCGGATGGATCGTCGTGGGAGTGGTGTTATTGAGTATGATAAATGGCATAAAGTGCCTGGTGCTTTTCATTCTGGCATGCGTTTGGATGGTACTGGAAGTAATGCAGGATTTAGACCTGGACAAGGAGACAATTTTGGTGTTTTAAGGAATCCACACCCACATGGAGGGATTCTTTCCGGGCCAATGCAATCCATGGTACATCAAGGAGGAATGCAAAGACATAGCCCTGATGGCGAAAGGTGGCAGCGTGCTGCTAACTTCCAGCAGAGGGGTTTGATTCCATCTCCTTCTTCTCAATCTCCTTTGCAGACAATGCACAAAGCTGAGAAGAAGTATGAGGTGGGTAAGGTGACAGATGAGGAACAGGCGAAGCAGAGGCAGTTGAAAGGTATATTGAACAAGTTAACTCCCCAGAATTTTGAGAAGCTTTTCGAGCAGGTTAAAGCAGTTAATATTGATAACGTAGTTACTCTCACTGGTGTTATCTCACAAATCTTTGAGAAGGCCTTGATGGAACCCACCTTCTGTGAAATGTATGCCAATTTCTGTTTTCATCTGGCAGCTGCGTTGCCTGATCTCAGTCAAGACAATGAAAAGATAACATTTAAGAGATTATTGTTAAATAAGTGCCAGGAAGAATTTGAGAGGGGTGAGAGAGAGCAAGAAGAAGCTAATAAAGCTGATGAGGGTGAGGTGAAACAGTCTGATGAGGAAAGAGAAGCAAAACGATCCAAGGCTAGAAGACGAATGTTGGGTAATATCAGGTTAATTGGAGAACTATATAAGAAGAAAATGCTGACAGAGAGGATAATGCACGAGTGCATAAAAAAGTTGTTGGGTCAGTGTCAGAATCCGGATGAAGAAGATATCGAAGCTTTGTGCAAACTGATGAGTACTATTGGGGAGATGATTGACCACCCCAAAGCCAAGGAACATATGGATGTATATTTTGAAAGAATTAAATTATTGTCAAACAACATGAATTTATCTTCTAGGGTGAGGTTCATGTTAAAGGATACCATTGATTTGAGAAAGAATAGATGGCAACAAAGGAGAAAAGTTGAAGGTCCAAAGAAGATTGAAGAGGTGCACCGGGATGCTTCCCAAGAGAAGCAATCCCAAGCTGGTAGGCTGGGTCGTGGTATGGGTATTAGTACACCAAGAAGGACCCCTATGGATTTTGGTTCAAGAGGTTCATCTATGTTATCCCCTCCTAATGCTCAGATGGGTGGATTGCCTAATCAAATTCGTGGGTATGGTTCTCAGGATGTTCGTGGGTATGAAAGGCAATCTTACGAGGCTAGGACGCTATCTGTTCCCTTGCTTCAAAGGCCTTTAGGTGATGAACGAATAACCTTGGGACCCCAAGGTGGTCTTGCTAGAGGAATGTCCATTAGAGGTCCTCCGGCAGTTTTGAGTTCGATTGGTCTTAATGGTTATAACAATTTATCGGAGCGTGCTTCATACAGCTCTAGGGAGGAACTCACTCCAAGATATGTTCCGGATAGATTTTCTGGTCCAACTGCTTATGATCAATCAAGTGTTCCAGAGCAGAATATGAATTATGGTAACAGGGATTTGAGAAATGTAGATAATAGGATTCTTGATAGACCTGTTGTAAATCCACCTCCTGCCCGAGCACAAGAGACTTCAGACTCCCAGTATACATCTTCAGAAAAGGGTTTGTCAGAAGAGCGACTACAGAACATGTCAATGGCAGCAATTAGAGAATATTATAGGTACCGCTTCTTTTCATGTGGTTTCTATTCCTTTTGTTTAAGCTTATTGTGCCAATTATGTTTGTTTTTTTTTCAAGAAACTTGTTTTCTAGTTTGGTATGTATCATTTTCTCAGAAGTATATGGGAAAATATTCTGTTTCTTCTTACTTCGACACCTATGCTTTTATTCCCATTAGATAAAAAGTATTTTGATGTTTAGGATCATACTCATTTTGTGTTTTTTTTCTTCCATTAATATATTACCTTAAAACATTTCATTATACTTTTTTTTAAGTAATAAATATAAAAGGGTCATGCTAACTAGTGCCCCGGGGGCACTAGTTAAGGATACCAAAAGGAGAAAATTTTACATAGAAAACAACACTTCTTACATTTTCTAAAGGTTGACTACACAAATCCCAAGAAAACTTTACCATATTTGCTTCCTTAACTAGTGCCCCGGGCCGGGGCACTAGTTAGCATTTTCCAATATAAAATTATTTGTTTATTGATTAAGTGATTGGTGTTCTACTTTTTGAAGTTTTTCCACACACACACACACACAGAAAGCTTGAAAATAATGGGAGAATAAGGTGTTCTTTAAGGGTGTCTCGTTGGAAACTTTTAAGTGTTGTTGCATCTTTTAACCTAGATCCATGGTTCATAACTCTTACATTTCTGTTACATTTTCAAGTGTAGCCGGTTCAGCGGGCTTTATATGTCATTATTGCCATTGATGCTTGCTCAGCAACCTGATCATGCCTTCTGAAATGTTGTATTTTATTTTGGTTACATTATCATCCCATGTGAAATATGTGTTATTTTACAATTTTTTGCATTCATCATGTTAGAGTATTAAATTGAAATGTCATATAATATCTAAATTGTATCTTTAGACTTCAGACTAATTTAGGAAACTTAGGTTATATCTTAAGATTAGTTTCTAAAATTTTACTTCATATTTCATGATTTGTTTCGTTAGTTGATGAGAATTAAGAGTTTGGTATATTATTATAAATTATTTTAAACAAGAATAAGGATTAATGCTTTGTCAATGCCTTTGCCTTTTTCAAGAATATTCTTTAACATATGTCACGTTAAATCAATTTAGTTTTACTATTCGGAGTATTCAACTTCCGCCAGACCTTCTATAACTAAATGTGCCTGAAGCTAAGATATTCTTTGCAAGTGTCTTGGTAGATTTAGTCCCTTCTTTTCTGCTCAAGGTCAAAGTCCTCAGGTTGCTATTCAGAGTATGTGTTTGATTATCTTTTAAGAAAATATGGCATGTGAACTGTGAAGTCTCCCTACTTTTTATTTATATTCAATGACAAGCTTTATAGCTGTTGTCACTGGAGCCGTGTTAAAATCAAAACTTGATTTTTTGAAACTCAACATCTTCATTCAACAAGAAACAGATGTCACATTACAAAACAAATTTGAAACAGAAGTTGGGGCATTCCCCACGCAAGTCTTTGAACCAACAAGATTTGCTAAACCAACAAAATCAAACTTACTACTATGCATGTCAAACACAAACTTGTTTTCTAATTTGTGTAGTGTTTCTGTGATTATTTATTTTCCAGTTATCTTGTTTTTTCACATATTGATCTGGCTGTTTATTTTGCAATTCAGTGCTAGAGATGTGAACGAAGTTGTTTTGTGTGTCAAAGATCTGAACTCTCCAAGTTTTCATCCTTCCATGGTTTCTGTTTGGGTCACAGACTCATTTGAGAGGAAGGACACAGAGAGAGATCTTTTGGCGAAACTGCTGATCGATCTTGTAAAATCTCATGGTGGCACCTTAAGTCATGCCCAGCTCATTGGAGGGTGAGATTTATTGACATGACTAACTTGTAGTGACAATCTGTTATTGTGAATTTTAAAAAATTGAAATTGTTGCTCATTTCTGTTTATATTGGCTAGGTTTGAATCTGTTTTAAGTACTTTGGAAGATGGGGTTACGGATGCCCCAAAAGCACCAGAGTTTCTTGGCCGCATTTTTGCCAAAGCTATAACAGAGCATGTAGTCTCTTTGGAGGAGATTGGGCGGTTAATACACAATGGCGGAGAAAGCCTTTTACAAATTGGACTTGCAGCTGATGTTCTTGGAAGCACCTTGGAAGTGATACAAACTGAGAAGGGTGATGCTTTTTTGACCGAGATCCAGACAAGCTCCAACTTGCAATTGCAGACTTTCCGGCCACCAGCACCGATTAAATCACGAAAACTAGAAAAATTCATTTAGGGGGTATAGAGATGGTGAAATTTTATTTATGTCTTGGTGCTTTTAGGATACTCCAATTTGCATAAATGCTTTTCTCCGTGGGGTGGTGATGGTGAGAATTTTATGCTCGGATTTCTTTTAAATAATATCTTCTCTGCAATTATGAAAGGTACAGTTAAGCATCAGAATTTTTTAGGCTGAGATATATCATGTCTGTCATGAGTGTTCACTCTTTTCTTTAACAGTGTTGCATCATTCAACTGTCCATTAACCTTTAAAGTGCAACAACTTCAAAGTATATATACAAAAGGTTTCTCTGGTTTTAATCCAAAAAAAATATTCTCTGGTTTAGTCAAAAGCTAGCCAAAAACCTCGTTTAGTGTTCCATGTTTGTTGCATTTAGGGATGGAAATATGTTGGGCTGAGCTTGATTTTGTAAGGCACCTGTCAAAAATATTACGTTGGTCCCTTTAAGTTAATTATGTTGGTGTGCAAATTAGCCATTTCCGTTAAAATTCACTTAAACAATTTTGTTTTGATGAAAATGTGCTTGTAGCATTACATGAATTAAAATGTTTTCTATAATTTGTTATATCAATCAAAGTTAGTAAACTAGGTTACATTGTGACCACCTTTGTAAATTTATGGGCAACTTCATTTAGTTTTGTCTCTACACAAACTCTACACTTGAGTTTTTGAGTTTTTATAATAGTTGAAAAAAAATTGATTTACAATGCTCAACGTTTGCACCAAACTTTTTGTGTAGTTACATTTTAAGGAATGAAAACTATCGATCACTCTTTTCGAATTCAACTCGAATTCCACTAGCCCTTAGTTAAGCTCATGAACCTAGCTATGCACTTCAAGAAGTTAGTGGTTAGTGCTTCACCAATATGCACTTTTACTTTTTGATCATCTCTAATACATATCAATGCCAACTTATTATTATAAGATGGAGAAGAAGCATCAACATTACATTTTACACGTTTAGCAGACCGTTTTTGCCAAAGACAAGCTCCACCAGGTTGGTACTCTCTCCGTCCTATAATATAAGCAAAAAAATCTCTTTTTGATGTCCCAAAATATAAACAAAAGACAACCTTTTTAATTCTATAGTTACAAAATTACCCTTAGTCATAATTTACTACTAATTTTTTTTTAAACTTAATTCCCTACTATTTAGTTCCCCAATAAACTTTTGGGGTTCCAAATAGCTTCTTTTCAATATGGCTTTTTAACTTTCATCATTAGGTAGTTTATTTTGCTTTTCATTATGACAAAGGTAATTTAGGAAACTCAATTGTTTATTTTGACAAAACTTAGAGTTTCTTAATGAGCGTGAAATTTATTTTTTTTGCTTATATTTCGGGACGGATGGAGTATAGTCCGAAACTGGAGTAGCAAAAATATTTTATACTGCATTCCATTGCTGCAACATAGTATTAGCACGAAAGGAAAAAGAACTTTGAGCATCACTAATATTATTTCATATTTGATTGTTTTGTTGCTTCCAAATACTCCAAAGAATATATACAAAACAAAGTTGCATCCTCATTCGACAGTTGACGTAGTGTTCGAAAAATTGTTGTTGAAGCATCATTTTAATTATTAATGCCAGAAGAAACACTTGGAAAAGAAGAAGTCACACTCCAAACATTTTAACTGCTATGACACTTGAAGAACACATAAATTGTCCTCTTCCTCAACATTACAGAGAGCACACAAATTTGAACAGTTTACACCTTTATCTTGAAGCTTTACTCTAGTCGGAACACATCTACAACAAATTCACCAAATAAGATTTTTAACTTTTGGAGGGCCTTTTATTTTCCAAAGTAAATTCTAATCACCGTTGACACATAAATGAGATGTATTTTAAGCTATTGAACACACAACCTATAAACACTTCTAACCGAATAATTATCATTACTTTCACCGCTCCATAGCGTATATTCTTTGTAACTAATGGGTATAGAGGAGTGTCAAATATTCTAGCAATTGTGGTCGGGTCAAAAATTGATGAAATAATGTCACTATCCCGTTCCTTAATGTTGTGGTATGGGTTTCCAAATATTAAAGGTTTCAACTTAGCACTGTTGAAAAAACAATGTTATAAATTATTAGGCAACCTTGATGCTATGGTCTAAAAATTATTATCGTTTCCAATTCTCCATCTACACCTTGCTCTAAGAAGAAATTTAGAGTTGCAAATACTCTTCCACACAAAACTAAGATTATGTCTAATGACTAAAGCTAAGAAAATCACAATTTGAAAAATATTTGGATTTATATAATGGAAAATGCTAAATAGTACCCTTGAGGCACTCTTTAAGCATCATAAATAGTAAGTTTTTGTTAAGAGTATATGGAAATATGTGAAGTCAATGCATTGAAAATTGCAATGGTTCACTTTTTGAACAAATTATTTCTTTAAATATAATGCTTAAAGAGTGCTCAAGAACACTATTTAACAAGACCCTTATATAATTTAGCAATAAGAATAGTTGGATTAGTCAAAATGCACCAATCTTGTTTGTCCAACATAGCCAAATTAAAAAGGAGAGATTTTTAAAGCTCATATCTCCATCTTCTTATGTATAGATAATTTTATTTATCCCAAAAAAACCAATGAATACTTTGTGAGTTTCAAAGTCACCCCACCAAGAAGCATTCAACATTTTTTCAATTTCATCACAAAAAGAATAAGCAAGGGTAAAAATTCTCATGAAGTAAGTTTCATCAAAAGACAAACCTATATACTACATGTGTCCAAAACAACCTGAAAACCAAGTGTTGTTGAAATGTTGTGCAGATGATGTAAAATTAGTTATTGTAGTACTATTTATTCATCTTTCCTACATCACAATTTCTCAATACTACCACATAGTTGAGAGAAGATTCTCTCATGTTACTTTAAATAAATTTTGTTTTTGAATCATTGATTTAGATGGAAAGAGAAAAAGAAAAAAAGAAAAAGTTGAATTGAAAGGCAGAGATTGAAAAAATTGAGAAACACGAGCAAAATAAAATTGAGAGAATTCATTCTCTCTCATAGTCATATTCTATAACTCATTTTTCCCTTTGCAACAATTTGATTCTCTATTATGTCATTCTCCTTAAACCTTTGGGAGAATGATAATGATGGACTAATTAAATTTCATGAACGTGACAAATTAATTTTTTTTTTGTTGAAGAGAATGATAATAAAGGACTAATTAAATTTGTCGGAACTTTTAATACAAATTAGATTTAATTATAGTTTTGCTACCTGTTTTAAACGTTTTGTAGAATTGATCCTCATATTTTAAAATTTGTAAATTTTGGTCTCTCTATTACATATTTGGTCTAAAATATAATGATATAATATATTTTAAATGATATTTTTAAGAGGTTTTTTTCTAATTTCATTGATATTGGTCTTTTCTATCATCAAATTATATACCACATCATTTACAAAATATTGCATACAATATTTTTGTTCAAAAATATGATGAAAATTGAAGGGATAAAAAAAAACATTTTATTGAAATAAAAAAAAATTAAATTTTTTTATTTCAATAAAATGTTATTTTAAAACTTTAAAATTCTACCAAAAATAAAAACTTTAAAATCGAAGTTAAGGGAAAAATATATATTTTTTTTTTAAGAAAGGGACAAAAAGTAATTAAATCTTGACTTTATTTTAAGGTATAATAAAATTTTGAAGTTAAGGGACAAAAAATAATTAAATCTTAATTAATTTTTTTTACACATAATTAAATTTTAATTTTTGTTAAAACCTCCTCTTCTTCTCCCACCAAACACTCTTTCTCACTTTTCTCTCTCTTTTTCCAAAAAATCTATCCTTCGTTCTCTCTCTGCTGTCGTCTCAGGTACTCTCTCTCTCTCTACTGTAAAACCAATAACTATAAACCCTAATTTCACACTCTTCAGTTTCAAACTTCACTTTCTTACCCAATACTTCACTTTTTTCACACTACTCATTTATTGTTACTAATCTATGTTTCGAATTCGTCTCATGTATCTGTGAATTTTGATCAGTGGCTTTATTTTTGAATTTCGTATGGTTATAGTTATGATCATGATGTGGATCTACTTGTTTTATTGCAGGGAAATTTGAGGGGAAAAACCCCTCTTTTTTTTCTTTTTCTTTTTTCTTTTTTTTTTGTTACTCAAATTTTGTTTATTGAGGAATTAAGGATTGGGATTTATGTCCTTCAATCAATCAAAGTCCGATAAGAGTGACACCGCGTACCGACGAACCGGTCGATCAACCAGCTTCAATCAGCAGCGAGGTAACACCGGTGGTGGTTCATACGTTAAGGCCGGCACCGGCGCCGCCGCGCCTTCACCCTCACTCTCTTCTTCTCGGAGGTTAGTTTCTTAGGGTTTTTCAAATTCATGTTTTTTATGTCAAAAAAAAAATCATGTTTTTTATGTTTTTAGAGTGAGGTGGTGTTATTAAAAAAATCACATTTTTTCATCCAAAAATTAGCGACTTTTTGGAGGATGAAAATATACGATTTTTTGTCCATTAGGGACTAAAAACAAACTGAAATTTTTTGGAGGATTAAAACATAATTTTTTTATAGGGACGTGAACCAAAATTTGCTAATTGTATATTTATATTTACAAAATATTATGCAATTATTTTTTAAAATATTGCTTATTTGTTAAAAGAAAATTTAGTGATTTATTTGGGTAAAACAAGATAAAATTATAGATAAAATAGTTTAAATGAAGGGTGAATTTGGAAGAGAAACTATTAACCAAAGTTTGGTATCCCTTTGATATATAGGTAGGAGGTAGGATTTAGGTCATTAGAAACGTTTGACTTTTATAATAACTATTTATTAAGTAACACACATATTGGTTGTGATGCGCTGAAGTGTAAAACTTTACGTTGAAGGCATGAAAATTAAACACTCTATAGGTTTGTTAAATTCAGTTATTTGATTGAGTAATGAGGGATAAAATTGCAAATAAAGGGTAAAATTGGAAAAGAAAAACTACACCAAAACTCGGTATCCCCTTTATATATAGGTATAGATTATAAGTTTTCTTTTTTCCTTCTTTTTTTATTGATATTGATTGTTGCTTTTGTTAGTTTTAACAAGAAGTCTAATAATCATGCACAAGGTGGACCATCTAGGGTAAACCCTACCCAGGCGAATTCAGCCGAGTCTAATTATGCTTCTGCAGTGCGAGCAACACCGAATGGTTCCCATGTACAGCCGCATTTTCATGGTAAGCTTAGACCTGAGAATAGTTTCTTTCATCTTGCTTATGTAAGAATTACGTGTATTCCATTTTATAATGGAAGAATGTGTTGTTTTTTTATATGAAAATTTAGTGTTTGGTAAAATGTGATTGTCTTTTGTGGATGAGACTCATCTATGTTGTGTCATAGGAGGGTCTGATGCATCAGTTACAAATGCAACTGCCAAGCCATCCGAATCATCAGCTGCACAGAGGATCACCAGAGCTGTTCCTAAAGCTCCTATTTCTCAACCTCCCCCCGTGAGTTCTGATTCAGCAGCACCTAGAACCCCTGCTAAGGGTATGTTAATAATACTCATGTAGGCTTTTATTTAGCACATAAGATGTGGAATACAATTTTTTGTTTCCTAATTCTTGTATAGGGTCATATTTGAAATATAACTTTTTCTTATTACTTGTGAGAATGATCTGAATGTTGCTATCTTCCCCAGGAGATGCATCCAAAGCATTCCCTTTCCAATTTGGATCTATTAGTCCTGGCATTGTGAATGTGATGACAGTAAGTTTCTCATCTGCAAGTTACTTAACATACAACTGAATTTTTGTATTACATAATACCGGGATTAAGGGGGAGTAATGATGTTCTGTTATAATATATTCAGATTCCTGCTCGCACAAGCTCGGCTCCTCCTAATATAGATGAGCAAAATCGTGATCAGGTGTGCTATTTATTCTCTTTTTCCCCCCTTCATCTGCTTGTTATTTATATTTTATACGAAAGTATAGAATATAGATCTCCCACCACTGCCATATCCTTTAGAAGGAAAGAGGTTGCAATTGGTGGTCACTGATTCTGGCACAATTTAGGATATCCTTTTTCTGTAATAGAAGCTGACAAATGAGTAAATCTATATATTTTTATTAGTCTTGTTAAGTTTATGTAATATGCTTTTTTTCATAGCAATGCAAGTTTATCGTGTTTAATTTCGTAACTTTCAGGCTCGTCATGATTCTCTAAGGCCTGTGCCTTCTGTGCCAACACCTACTGTTCCAAAGCAGCTGCCAGCGAAAAAGGATACAGGTGTCGCCGACCAATCTAAGGTTGGGGAGACTCATACTGTTACAAGGGCAAAAAAGGATACACATGTGTCACCTTTACCCCCAGCAAGCCTTATGCAGAATCATTCTGTTGTTCCTCTAACTGGAATGTCAATGCCAATGCAATATCATCACCAGTCACAGGCACCCATGCACTTCAGTGCTGCTAATCCACAAATTCAATCTCATGGTATGTCTACAGCACCTCATCAGATGCCTTTACAAATGCCTTTTCCAATTGGAAACGCTGCACAAGTGCAACAACAGGTATTTGTTCCAGGTCTTCAACCTCATCCTATCCATCCTCAAGGAATCATGCATCAACATCAAGGCCAAAATATAGGTTACATTCCTCAAATTGGTCATCAATTTCCCCATCAGTTTGGTAACATGGGTATGAACATCAACCCGCAATATTCCCCACAGCAAGGAGGAAAATTTGCTGGGCCTCGTAAAACTACCCCTGTGAAAATAACTCACCCTGATACCCACGAAGAGCTTAGACTTGATAAAAGGGCAGATGATGGTGGGTCATCAGGTTCCAGGTCTCATTCTAGCATGCCTTCCCAATCTCCATCTGTCAAGCCATTTGCTGCTTCTCATGCTAACACTCAGCCACCAAGAATTAATTATGCTGTGAGCCATGGTCCACAATTATCATCGCATAATACCGTGCCTGTCAATAAAATTGTCACTTCTATTCCTGGCAATGTTGAACAACGTAATCAAGAATTTTCCCGTGATATGCCTAATGCAATTTCATCAACTCCTTTTGGAGTATCTTCTGTATCCATAAAGCCAAGTGGTGGGTCTGGTGTTGTGGACTCATCACCTGCCAATTCCAGTAATTCTGGTGATCAAAAGGGTGGATCTCCTAGTTCCTCAGTAACATCTAGTGATGTTTACTCTTTGGTGCCACCAAAAGGACCTGAAACTTGTTCTGAAATCTCTTCCCAACAATCTACTGCTGCATCTGTTTCTGCTGAGAAGCTTAAATCAGCTTCCTTGTTGCCTTCTTCAACTGCTTTTAGTGAGAATTCTGTTTCTGCTCTTAATGAAGGCAGAAACAAGGAATCTCTTGGTAGATCAAATTCTTTGAAGGATAATCAGAAGAAACTGCAGCAGAAAGACCAATTGCAACATCAGGTACAAAAGTGATAGTTATTCAAAAACCCTTTTTCTAAAATGATATCAGTATATTTCAAGTCATGTGAATGTCCTTTTTTTTTTCCCCCTCACAGGTGGCTGTACAATCTTCTGCTGTGGGTAATGAACCTTTCCTAGCTGATGATGGTGGTATCTCTGCTTGTGTAGTTTCTGAAATTGTAGGAACTAAAACACCCTATTCTGCAGCAACTGCCAATGAAGATCTATTAGCAATAGCTTCTGGCACATTTTCAGCTACCAGTGAGAGCATGCCTTCTTCTGTTGAAGAGAAGACCACTGGTTCTACAAAGGTGTCTGCTAGTGCTTCAGCTGAAGGACCTGTTACTCAAGCTGTGGATAGTTTGAACAATTATAAGAGTGATGGGCTAGATGTATTATCCCGAGAGGATAAACAGCTGAGACAGCATGAATTAGTCGGTGATAAAACTGAAATTTCAACTCTGCAGATAAGTAAAAATGTCAATGATGACAGTGGAGAATTTAGCCACCTCAAAAAAGGTGATTCAGAGCTAAGCACTGGGGTTGTAACATTGAGGACTGGGCTGCAAGTACAGGTTGAAATTGAATCTGCAAGTTGCAGCATAGACCGTGACAAGATGGCTGATACTTTAGGCATGTCTACTTCTGCACTGAATTCTAAAGACACGTCTTTAAGCAGAAACGACAGTGTAGTGGGTAATGAAGTCACTTCTACAAATTCTGGCACATCAGATCATCAATCTTCTGGCAACCTTGAAACAAATTTAAAACATTGTAAGGATAGTTCGGAGGATTCTGGCACTGGCTCAGCGTCTCTTCCAGCAGCATCTGTTACTATGGACAGGCCAATTTTAGAGCCAAGTAAGGTGAAAGGTACATCAAAAGGGAAGAAGAAACTAAAGGAATTTCTTCAGAAAGCAGATGCTTCTGGGTCAACAGCTGATCTGTATAACGCGTATAAGGGACCTGAGGAAAAGAAAGAAGCTGTTGCAAGTTCAGAGACTTCTGGAAATTTGAAGCAGCTGCCTATGGATGCTGCTCAGCCAGCTGCAGATGCAAATGAACAATGTGGGAAGAGTAAGGCTGAACTTGAGGACTGGGAGGATGCTGCCGATATGTCCACACCTAAGATAGAAGTATCAGATAAAACTCATCAGGACAGCAACGGAAGTGAAGTTACTGAAAAAAAGTACTCTCGAGATTTCCTTTTAAAATTTGCAGAGCGGTGCTCTGAGCTTCCCGAAGGGTTTGAAATCACGGCAGACATAGCTGAAGCTTTGATGGGTTCAAATATTGGTTCTCATGTTATGGTACGCGACGCACATCCTTCTCCTGGAAGAAATACAGATAGGTCAGGTGGGATGTCTCGGATAGATCGTCGTGGGAGTGGTGTTATTGATGATGATAAATGGAGTAAAGTTTCTGGTGCTTTTCATTCTGATATGCGTTTGGATGGTATTGGAGGTAATACAGGATTCCGACCTGCACAAGGTGGCAATGCTGGTGTTTTAAGGAGTCCACGCCCACAAGGAAATGTACAATATGGTGGAGGGCTTCTTTCTGGGCCAATGCAATCGATGGTACATCAAGGAGGAATGCATAGACATAGCCCTGATGGCGAAAGGTGGCAGCGTGCTGCTAACTTCCAGCAGAGAGGTTTAATTCCATCTCCTTCTCAATCTCCTTTGCAGACGATGCACAAAGCTGAGAAGAAGTATGAGGTGGGTAAGGTGACAGATGAGGAACAGGCGAAGCAGAGGCAGTTGAAAGGTATATTGAACAAGTTAACTCCCCAGAATTTTGAGAAGCTTTTCGAGCAGGTTAAAGCAGTTAATATTGATAACGTAGTTACTCTCACTGGTGTCATCTCACAAATCTTTGAGAAGGCCTTGATGGAACCCACCTTCTGTGAAATGTATGCCAATTTCTGTTTTCATCTGGCAGCTGCGTTGCCTGATCTTAGTCAAGACAATGAAAAGATAACATTTAAGAGATTATTGTTAAATAAGTGCCAGGAAGAATTTGAGAGGGGTGAGAGAGAGCAAGAAGAAGCTAATAAAGCTGATGAGGGTGAGGTGAAACAGTCTGATGAGGAAAGAGAAGCGAAACGATCCAAGGCTAGAAGACGAATGTTGGGTAATATCCGGTTAATTGGAGAACTATATAAGAAGAAAATGTTGACAGAGAGAATAATGCACGAGTGCATAAAAAAGTTACTAGGTCAGTGTCAGAATCCGGATGAAGAAGATATCGAAGCTTTGTGCAAACTAATGAGTACTATTGGGGAGATGATTGACCACCCCAAAGCCAAGGAACATATGGATGCATATTTTGAAAGAATTAAATTATTGTCAAACAACATGAATTTATCTTCTAGGGTGAGGTTCATGTTAAAGGATACCATTGATTTGAGAAAGAATAGATGGCAACAAAGGAGAAAAGTTGAAGGTCCAAAGAAGATTGAAGAGGTGCACCGGGATGCTTCCCAAGAGAGGCAATCCCAAGCTGGTAGGCCTGGTCGTGGTATGGGTATTGGTACACCAAGAAGGACCCCTATGGATTTTGGTTCAAGAGGTTCATCTATGTTATCCCCTCCTAATGCTCAGATGGGTGGTTTGCCTAATCAAATTCGTGGGTATGGTTCTCAGGATGTTCGTGGGTATGAAAGGCAATCTTTTGAGGCTAGGACGCTATCTATTCCCTTGCCTCAAAGATCTTTAGGTGATGAGTCAATAACCTTGGGGCCGCAAGGTGGTCTTGCTAGAGGAATGTCCAGTAGAGGTTCACCTGCTGTTTCCAGTTTTGCTGGTCCTAATGGTTACAGTAATTTATCAGAGCGCGCTTCATACAGCTCTAGGGAGGACCTCACACCAAGATATGTTCCGAATAGATTTGCTGGTCCAATTGTTTATGATCAATCAAGTGCTCCAGAGCAAAGTGTGCATTACGGTATCAGGGATTTGGGAAGTGCAGATAGGTTTCTTGACAGGCCTGTTGTAAATTCACCTCCTGCCCGAGCACAAGAGACTGCACTCTCCCAGAATACCTCTTCAGAAAAGGGTTTGTCAGATGAGAAACTACAGAACATGTCCATGGCAGCAATTAAAGAATACTATAGGTACCACACACTCTTCACATGGTTTCTATTCCCTTTGTTTGAGCTTGTGCCAATTAGGTTTTTTCTTAGAAGCATAATTTCTAGTTGGCGATTTATCATTTTCTTATAAATATAATCCTTGGTGTGCTGAACATGTCTAGATTCTTCAGGGTAAATCTTTTGTTTCTTTTTACTTCAATACCTACACATTTGTTAGTAAAGCATATTATTCCCACGAGATACTGTATTGTGTCTTTTGTATTTCTTCCCTGAATATATTGCTCTGAAGCATATCATACTAGTCTTGAATGGGTTGTAATTGCCATATTTATATTATTTATAAACAAAGTAAATGATGTGCTTAAACTTAATTTATAGGCCAGGTTCTAGTAACAGAATGTAATGCATATAACTACATAAATGTACAATTACATGTATATGAGTTGATATTTTATAACATTTCATGCATGAGTTGGTTAAAAATTAATGTTTGATGTAAAGTTGAAAAGAATGGGATAGTAAAATGTTCTTTCTGCGTTTCCCATTGAAAACAAATAATAGTGTATCTTATTGCCTAGATGCATATGTTCACAACTTAGGAATTGCTGTTTCCTTTTGGATCAGTGGGTTATCCAAATATGTCATTGTCATGGAATGCTCAGCAGTGTGGTCAATACCCTGGGTTATAGCATTCATCTTGTTATAGTATATGAAAAATATGTTATAATGTCTAAATTGTATCTCAGTAATTTAGGGAACCTAAGTTGTACCTCAAGACTTGTATCTATATTTCGTCATATTTCATGATTTGTTTCATAAGTTGATGAGATTAAGAGTCTAATATTAGTATATATTGGGATTTAATGCCTATAATACTTGGGCATTATTATCATGTTGCCTGTACTACTAATTGCCACAACAGAAATCTCCAATATTTGCGTCAAAAAAAAAGTTAATTTTTTTTTTCAATCAATAATACTAGTTTCTGTTCTCTGTTAATTTGGCTTCCTGTCAATACCTTTGGAACCCTGTTGTTTGAGAATGGCATATGAAAAGATTAACATCCCTGCATTACTTTATAAACAATGCTGAAAATGATATATCAAAAAAAAAAATGTTGTAAATGAAAATGGCAAAACCATTGGGGTTGAGTTTCTCTGTACTTTTATTTCTATTCAATGACATGCTTTTAGCTATTGTCACAGGAGGCAAATTAAATTAAACTTACTAATGAATTTCACACACTTGTAAATGATTTATCAAAAAAAAAAAAAAAGTGTTGTAATTGAAAATGGCTAAACCATTGGGGTTAAGTTTCTCCGTACTTTTATTTCTATTCAATGACATGCTTTTAGCTATTGTCACAGGAGGCAAATTCAATGACATGCTTTTATTTCTCCGTACTTGTTTACTAATTTGTGTACTGTTTTACTGTGATGATTTATTTTCCAGTTGTATTGTCTTTTAATATAGTGATCTGACTGTAAGTTGTTATGCATTCAGTGCTAGAGATGTGAACGAAGTTGTTTTGTGCGTCAAGGATCTGAACTCTCCAAGCTTTCATCCTTCCATGGTTTATCTTTGGGTCTCAGATTCATTTGAGAGAAAGGATACAGAGAGAGATCTTTTGGCCAAACTGCTGACCGACCTTGTGAAATCTCATGGCGGTATCTTAAGTCAAGCCCAGCTCATTAAAGGGTATAATTTATTTGATAACATGCCTGACTAGTAGTGGGAATTTGTCTTGCGATTTAACAAAAATTAAAATTATTGCTTATACCTGTTCTTATTGGCTAGGTTTGAATCTGTTCTAAGTACTTTGGAAGATGTGGTTACGGATGCCCCAAGAGCACCGGAGTATCTTGGTCGCATTTTTGCCAAAGCTATAACAGAACATGTAGCCTCTTTGGAAGAGATTGGGCTGTTAATACGTGACGGCGGAGAGGAATCAACTAGCCGCTTCGAAATTGGACTTTCAGCTGACATTCTTGGAAGTACCTTGGAAGTGATACAAACAGAGAAGGGTGATGCATTCTTGAATGAGATCCAGACAAGCTCCAACTTGCAATTGCAGACCTTCCGTCCGCCAGAACCTATTAAATCCCGGAAGCTAGAAAAATTCCTTTAGGGGATAGAGATGGTGAAATTTTGTTCTTGTATTTGTGCATTTAGAATACTCGAATTTGAAAAAAAATACTTTCCTATGTGGGAGTAAGTGGTTGGGAGAATTTTATCCTTGGATTTCTGTCTAAATAATATCTTCACTACAATTATGAAAATTGAAAGGCACAGTTAAGTATCAGAGATTTAAGGCTGAGATATATAATATTTGTCATGAGGGGTTTAATTTTTTTTAAAGCAGTATTGTATCATTCAACTGTCAATGAAAATATTATGACTTGTTGATTTGCAACATAATGTTACATAACTTTGAAATTATGCTCTTGCATTTTGTATGCTGGTTGTTTTGTAACAATTAACATTTTCCTATTTTTGATGTCTTCAAAATTCCATTATTATTAGTTTAAAATTCAAATGAGTCTTACTATTTTACAAATAAGTCACTAAATCATTCCATAAATTTAGTGAAATCCATAAAAATTCAAACTAGATAAGGTATAATTTGTCGAAAAATTCTAATATGGAACACTTCATTGTGGGCTAATATTTCAAAAATATTTTAAATTTTAGCAATGACATATACATTATTGTTTGAAAGTATAAGTTAATACTTAATAACAGAAAGCATAATTGCTTAGCTTGAGTTGTGACATAAACATTTCATGCATAACTATGTTTTTTTCACTATACAAAACTAATTAACTCCAATGCTTGAAGCAAATGGATATATTTACTCATTCCTTTACAATGCAGACATCAAACCTCAAGTATTAACCATATCAAACCTTAAGCAAAATACAGTAACAATTTAAATATAATGTGTTTTGCAAACTATATACGAAACCACAAATATTAACTAATCATCATAAAGGTCTGCATCTGCTAACAAAAATAAAGCTAAGACAAGACAACACTTAAAAAAACTACCAGGACTTGCCTATAATGACCTTATACATACTCTCAAGCTCATTCAAGTGAGCCTCAAGAACAATTCCATTTTGCCGGTCATTCTCATCGAGCAAATTCGTGGCCACAACAATTGCGGTATTGATCTTGTTGTTTTCTTCTGAAGAGAGCTTTAAATTAATATCCTTCTTCTTCGACAGATTTTCATTTTGTAAACACATTGGTCCAGTGCATTCATTATTTCCGCTTTTCTTAAGAATTTCATATCATTGATACGGTAAGTCTCAGCTTCTTGAATCATTCTTTTAATTTCTGCGGCCGACAACCTCCCTTTTTCATTGGTTATTGTAATCTCATTTGTGCTTCCAGTAGATTTATCGATAGTAGAAACTATTAAAATACCATTTTGATCGACATCAAAACATACATCGTAAGGATGGCCACGAGCGGCAGCAGGAGGTAAACCAAAACATACATCGTAAGGATGGCCACGAGCGGCAGCAGGAGGTAAACCAGAAAGAACGGAAAAACCAAGAAGATGATTGTCACTTGCTCTAGTTCTCTCACCCTCCTAGACATTAATAACGACACTTGTTTGATTATCATTAACAATAGCATATTGTCTTGTCTTCTTGACAGGAATGGGAGTGTTCCTAGGAATCATCACACTCATTACATCATGTATTACCTTCGTACCTAGAGACAGCGGTGCCACATCGATCAGCACCAAATTTGGAACATTCTTACTATCTCCACTCAACAAAGCAGCCTGGACAGCTGCACCATAAGCAACAGTCTCATCAGGATTGATGCTCTTGATTTAGCTCAAGTGGATAATGAACTTCATCAAAAAGGACGGATTTCAGGAGAATCCGGGTTCGATACTTGGGTGAAACAATTTCTTGGTCAGACTTTACTTACCTCGTGACTGAATTCTGAGAGGCCCCCTTCTCCTAGGAACTAGAGGGTTACAAACCAAAAAAATTACAATTTCTAATTTGGATATCTAAAAACCGATTCAAATTAAACCGCACAATTCCTTTTTAGGTGAAAATTCATTTTAGTCCCTTACAATTTTATCTTTTTGAACCACAGTTGAAAACATTTGATGCATGTATGCACAAATGAATTAGCATTTTTTTATCAACTAGCAGCTAGAATTTCATTTTAAGGTAAATAAATGAAGTATATGAATTCACATACATAAATTAACATGTTTTATAAGTAACATATTTTCAAAGTAAAACAACATATTTTCACACTGTAGTTATAAATAATGATCTCTTAGTTCAATGTTTAGGTAGTTCATTTTTCAAAGAGAAAAGTGCCTAATAGAAACACATTCGTACACAAGGACAGATTCAAGGGGTGGCAAGGGTAGGCTCCTGCCCCTCCACCCCTAATATTGTATATATCGTATATTTAAAGTTGTTATTTTAAATATAATTATTATTAATAAACTATAATTTGCATCTATAATCATAGTGTAAATTAGTTTCTATAAATAAATTGGTGTAAACTAGTTTTACTTTAAAGCAATTACTCTTTTATTGCAATTTCTTTACATTTCTCGTGCTTTAATTTTGTTAATTTCACACGTAAAAACAATTGAAACTATACTCTAGACATCTAAACTTAACTGTAGTAGAAACTTTTAAATCTCAACCGCAATAAAGGAAAACTCCATATGCATAGATAAATACAAACCTATTGTTGTCAAAATCGTGTGTTAATACGTAAAATTGTTCATTTTACATGTTTAAGGTGTCCTACTCAAGCTGAGACATCTTGTCCTACCACAAAAATGCAACAAATTTAACTAGGGTTATGACCCTCATCCTTATTGTGAAATTCAAGTCAAAGGAGTGAGCTGAGACGAATTAGCAAAATAATTAGAAGGATTATACTGATAACTAATCATTCATTAGTACGAGCAAGTGCATTCTCAAATTCAGACATAAATTCAACCAAACATGTCCTTGACGATAACCGAATAAATTAGAAGCCCACCTAATTTATTATACATTAACCTGTCATAGTAATAATCAAATACATTCATGTACAGGGGCAGCACCAAGGAAATCAATCAAATTGCAGAACAAAGAATGTTGAGCATCATAATGAGAAAGGTTTTCTGTACACATCAAATGCTTCGCAAGCTGTTAACTGTGGCTCCTGTTTAAACAAAAGGGAAGGACAAGGGAAAACAATAAATAGCAGATGTCAGTCAAAAATTAAGAACCTCTCCGTACTCACAAAACTTGTAAAGAATTGTCCTAAGTAGTAAATTATGAGCTAAGATCATTGATTATCTGATAGAAAGGAAACGGTTCCAACTTGAGATTTGAAAAATGATTAGACAAATTAACTGTATATTTACCTGTCTCAGACCACCAGCGCTAAGACTACCTCCAGTCAAAAGCATGGATATAAGAGATGTTACTACGTCGCCACCCCCACCACCACTGCCGCCAGCATTTTTTATGGCACTGCGCATTGAAGTAAGAATGGTGCCATATGTGGCCCCTGGACCACAGCGCTCTACAGCTTGGATGAAGCAAAACGTCATGGCTCCAGTTGATGTAATTTTTGATAGTGCCTGTTTACAGTGATAGGATCATATTGTCAGACAACGTGACTCTGATAGGTAATCTAATCCCTTTAGTTAGTTAGGTTAGAATGTGATGTGTATAAGCAAAAGGATAAATACAGATAAATAACAACACAAATAAATATAGCTGAGGCAAGTGTGGAGCCAACGAATCACAAGACAAGCATAAGTGTCACTAGTTTAGAAATTCATTTCATCCTTAAGTCATTCAAAAGTATACTTGATTTTTTTTATAAAAAAAAAGAGTAAAAATACAGAGTATACTTGATATTGTGGACGAATTCCTAATATTTGGCTAACATTTGATATTTACGTCTCAATTAATCCCATTTCCTATACAAAATATAGCACATGCATCGGCTGCATACCAGCCAACACCATGCAGTTGAGTTACATGGGTCCAACTCCCACTATTACAGAGAGAAGCGGGAAAATTATTCCCTCTCTTGCCACATAGGTTACGATGGAAACTTTTAAATACAAAATCAAGGGGGCCTGCAAGGAAGGAGGGTTTATCATAGAATGTGTGGTGAGGTGCAACAAAAAATGCAGAGGAGGACAAGGAACTAAGGAAGTCCTAGCGAGTTTACAAAAAATTGATGTGTTTCAAGGTCGGCAAGGCCTACGCCTACCTCCTTAAAGAAGATACGATTATACTATTGTATTAAAGGGAGGGAGCTACAAATCCAAATTTAAGCCCCATAAGTATCCACATTTTAGAAAAGTGAAATAGAGAAACTACTAAACTAGTGGTGATATGCTTAAAGGAGGCATAATAAGGCCTAGAAACAGTCCTTAATTCAGTCCCATTATTTTGGTAAAGAAAAAAGGTTTACAATTGGAGGTTTTGTGGTTATAGGGATTTACACACCATTACAAGTTTTTGGTCATGCCTTTTGGCCTGACAATGCGCTGCCATCACAAGTTATTGATGAATGAGAAAAAAAAGTTATTTTATACTTTTTCAAGTTATGTCAAAATGCAAAATCTTGTATTGGCAAGAGAGGAAATATGACGGGTAATAAGGACTTTGGGTCATCATAGAAAAGGTCAGCAATGTTACAATCCTTTTCTACTTGGAGGAGAGTTGCACCAATGTATCTCAACTACACAATGTTGGCAAGTATGTAGCTGACACGTATGCTATATTATGATGGGAATTTGGTATCAGGTGAGACCCAAATACCACATGCTAACGCTAACCAAGTACTGGGAATACCTCCTATAGTATCAAGCAGCATACATTTCGAAAGACTTGGGGTGAATGAAGTTTCTAAATTATTTACACTTATGTTTGTCTTTGGATTTGTGCATGTTCCGACATAAGGGTAGTTAATTTGGAAAATCCATACACGTCTCTACTACCTTTATTTGCAACGTTATTTCTGTGTTTAGCCTTTTGAAGAGCTCTTAAATCTATTATTTTTACTTATCACACGACATCCTAACCTAACTAACTAGGGGGTTACTAATACAGGAATTGATTTAAATTTTCTGAAACTTACAGATGTATCTGCAGAAGTTTGGTGATCATCACATCCACTGAAACATATAACTTCTCCACCATTTGATCCCTTCCATATACCGGACCTAGGGCGATGGTCCTCCCATACATATTGTCCACGACTGTTACAGAGAAGATGGAAACAAAGTGAATACAAGACACCATGGGAACTATAAATCTGCAAACAAAGGCTACAACATATATTTACTAGTCAAATGAAGCGAAAACTATATTTGTGAGATGCCTAAAATAAAAAAGAAAAGAAAATAAGACAATGCAAAATATCTATCAAAGTTTTCTTCATCCCGAGTCTCCAACAATCATAAATTCCTTTTTTGATAGAACAAATGCTGATAAAGCAATAAATAAGCCTACCCCACAATCACATTATCGCAATAGACACAATATCAGGTCTTATCAACTTGTCTTCTCTCAACTTTAGAATATACTCCTACAGACTCAACTAGGATTGCAGCACCCACAAAAGCATATATTGAAGGACCGGCTTTGGGATGTGCAAATTAAAAAGGTATAGACTTAATTAACCTTTGGTGAAATGTTCTAGGTCTTTGGTTAAACACCCTGAGCTAAGACATTACACTTTAGTGGTCAAGTATATGCAATTTAAACTCCTTTCTACTCTAGGGTTTTCTCCATGTCAGATCACATGCACCAAGCTAGTCAAAATGGAGATCATACCAGGATGAGGAAACGAGTCAAAATGTAAATCATGAGATTATAACACATATCATAAGACCCCACACACACATACAATATAGCATAAATAATGTCAAATAACCGATTATCCCAAAAGCTTAAGCTGTTAGGAAAGGCTACATCAATGATTTTATATTATTTCTAACACGCCCCCTCACGCAAGAGTCCACTTGGGCTTGAAGCGTGGATAATGCATAGGCCCACCTACCATATGCTTAAATTCCACTTTTTAATTAGAAAGTGAAGGGAGCGGGGATCGAACTCTAGACCACTTAGTCATAGAGGCTCTGATACCATGTCAAATAACCGATTACCCTAAAAGCTTAAGTTGTTAGGAAAGGCTATATCAATGGTTTTATATTAATTCTAACAAATAAGGACAAAAACCTTTAAATCACTATAAACACTAAACTATAATAATTATAGTATGACAACTGGTGAAACACTGAAACAAAGGAGAGAGAAACTGTTTTTATTGGGAAAAAGTGCTATAAAATACGGTTGAAGATCCTAAAACATCATTTACAATAAATTTCAGGTTTCAACAACCTGGTCTCTGCAAAACCTATTTTTTGTCAGGCGTATTGGGATCATGCAATCTCACCAATCTTATGAGCAAACGTCTTGATCCTATGTGATCTCACTAGATCGCATTCCAGAGTATGATCGAGATCGCCCGGGGATACAAAAAACATAGCAGTTTGCTTTCATAACATGCACAATTATGCTCAACTGCTTTGTATTTAGCTCTATAATGAGTGTTGTTATGGGTGTCAGGTTAAAGCTCAGCTTTATTAACACTGTTATGAATCTGTTCTAACAGAATTGGTTAACTATTATACTGTAGGTGGGGAGGTAAAAGATAATTGCATTCAGGTCAGACGACAAATGTCAGGAACCTCCGAATGAACAATCCGAATTCAAATAATATACTTTAGTCTCTTACTCTGCACTCATCTACTTCATTACATTTTCTTTCGGTTTCTTCTGTTTTCTAAGAACCATCAGACATTACTACCCCGTTACCTCTCTTGGTTCCCTGTCATTGGTGTTTTATTTCGTTTTGTATATTTCCATCAAAACATGCAACATGTCATTGCATGGTTGATCCTCTTGGCATTATAAAAATTCAAAAATGAAAAAGGTGAGTTGATAGATAAAAATGTTATCACGAGTAACAATTTGGTTATTGATCATTCATGGGCACAATTATAGAAAACTTTAAACTTATATCACTTAATTTTTTAGTAAACAATTTATGTTTTCATTTAGATAAAGTGTTAATGCACAGTCAAGAACTGTTTATCGGACATCATGATGCTACACTCAAGAAAAAAAAACCTAACAGTTAAGCAATGCAATTAGAAACTATACACTATCTTAAGACGGTAACCTGTTCATTCTGCAAAGAAATGGCAAATCCATAACAGTGCCACTATGACAGGCATCAATTAGTGCATGCAACCTAACCCCATGAGGAAGAGGTCTTACAAGTGTTGCGTTGATCTCGTCATCTACTATCATACCCTGTGTTTCAAAATCCAAAGGACATATAGTTTCATCAAAACCGTCAGCTTCATCACCATTATAGTTCCTTTGCTGCGACCCATGACCAGAATAATGGAAAACCAGGGAGTCTCCAGGTAGAGGTCCTTGTGTAAGCCAAAACATTGCCATCCTAATGTTCTGCTTGTTTGGAAATTTCGGGCCATGAGGGTCTTCTTCTTCTGCAATTTTAAATTCAAAAGAGGATAAACAAATTGCCATTTAACCCTCATGTTACAAAACTGAGAGTAAATATTCATTTTAGTCACTTGGAAAAAGTGGAATCTAGTTTGTAAAGAGTAAAATTACAAAATCATGATACATTAGTCCTTCCATCTTAGACTGTTTTGCATGTTTAAATTTTTGTTAGGAATTAACGTGTTTTGATACTTATGATGGGTTTAATTGTGAACATTTTTGAAGGACTATATTGTGTTCCGAATTTTTATGAGGTACTAAAGTGAGGTGGTTTACTCAAACAAAAATACTTCACTTTTGTTATAGAACAAATAAATAAGAGTAAATACTCAATTTGATCACTAACATTGCATGATTGTATCAACCTTGTCTTCTACATTATTAATATTGCAAAATTATCCTCGAAATTGTAAAAATTTAATCATGTTCATCTCTGTTGGTATTTACAACGACAATAATGACAATAATATGGGGGATGCATTTGATAACAAATCCAGACCAAGTGACGAACTGGATTAATGTTGTGCAATTCTAAGTCTCAATTTGGAATAATTATAATGTGGAGGATATTGATACAATCTTATAATTTCAATGACCAAACAGTATTCACTCAAGTAAATAATATCCACAAGTCCTATATCAACTAGCAAATGCCGATATTGTTAAGCCAGACAGACAACTTCACCTAGGGTTCGAACTGAGGACCTCACAGTTGTGTGTGAGTTTCAGTGGCACTAACAACTTCCTTCAAACATGACTACTTAATTTCAAACTCAATTGTAACCAAATTAATCATTTTTTTATAATCCAAGCTCTTTCTATCCCAAACAAACAATTAACTTAAACCAATTAACGAAACTAACCAGAAAAATAAGAAAAAACTGAATAATTAAAAAACAAAAAACAAGGATCAAGAACATTAAATCGATAACTTTATAAAGAAGTCATCAATCAAAGAAAGATCAAGAACATACATACCAGTAAGCATAACAATAGAAGATTCAGGAAAACTATATTTATTGATGAGAAGATAACGCATGCATTTAGCATCATTAATGCAACCCTTAAGTTCATGACGAGAGAATTTATACGAGATTCCGACGATCACCGCCTTTTTACGGCCGTGAACGTTAGGAAGAGGACCGGGAGGAGCTTGATTGTAAGGGGAAGGAGGTGGTGGCGCGTGAGGAGATGGTGAAGGTTGATGAGGGAGAGCGCGTGGGTCAGCGATGAGAGTGACAGCTTGGCAGAGTGCGCAACGGATTGATCCGGCGCCGGGTGGGACTTGGAGAGGGATGTGGCAGTTGGAGCAGTTGACAAGTACGTTGCTGTACATGGTTGAGATGGGAAATTGGAGAAGAAAGTAGGGGTAGAATTGGGATTTTATTGACGGAGTGAATGAAGAGAAGACGAGAAACGATGGAGTTGGTGGTGAAGTTATTAAGCAAGAGGACGCGGAATATTTTTTGTTATACGCGTTTTTTATCTTTGGAGAATTTTTGGGTACATATATATGGTTTTTTTTTTTTGCTTAATTTTTCCAATAAGACATTTTAAGTTTTACAATGGTCCCTTAAAAAAAAGGTCCGTTTTAGTCCCTTCAAGATATCACCGTTAGTTAAAAAGGTCATTTCTGTTAAATTTTAATCCCAAATATATAAGGTAGACCAACACTGTAAATGGTCCACTCATTAAATATTTTAATTATAACCATTTGATCTTTTTCTTAAAATATATACCTTTGCATCATGCAAATCTATTATATCTAATAATCAACCATCCACGCTTGATTTCTTCGTCTTCTTCCCTCTTCTCTTCTTCATCCTCATCACCATCTTCATAATATTTTTTGAGTAAAATGTCAAATATCCCCCTGAAATTTTAAAATTTGTCAAATATCCCCTGAAATTTGGAAATAGGCAAATAACCCCCTGAAATTGTAAAATGTCAATCAATTTGCCCCCTGCTTCGTTTACTCTGTCTAGTTTGATGACATTGTTGTTAACTGCATATGGGTCACGTCACATGAGGGGAGTAATAGATCGGGATACACGTCACAAGAGAGTAATTGACTAAAATTTGCAAAATCAGGAGGCTAATTGACCGAAATTAAAGCAATTTGCCCATTGATTTTGTAAATTTTAGTCAATTATCTCATGTGACGTGTGTCCTAATCAATTACCCATATACGTGACACCACGTTGACAAGTTCACGTATGACGTTAACAGTCACATCATCAAAATAGATTGAGTAAACGGAACAGGAGACAATTTGATTGACGTTTTACAATTTCATGGGGTATTTGCCTATTTCCAAATTTCATGGAGATATTTGACAAATTTTTTGAAATTTCAGGGGAGTATTTGACATATCACTCAATATTATTCATAAGAACCCATAATTTTTTTCCTCTCAAATAACGCCTCTTCTTTTCTTCATCCTCATCACCATCTTCCAACAACACCTCAATCTTTCTTCTTCCACGCCCCTTCTTTTCCTCATTTTTCTATTTAAAATTGAAGTTATAAAACCCCAGATCTAAAATCCACTCTCTGTAAATTGTTTGTAAAAAAGAGTGTAGAGATTTTAGAGGCTAAATAGTGATGCTGACAAGAAACAAAAACAATAACTAGCAGCTTAGAAATAGAAAACTGGACAAAGATGGATGACATATGTGTTGTGGAAGTGAGATTAACGTTTTAAATTGGTATTCTTTGTGTGAATACCATGTTCTTAAATCTTGCCATTAATGTTTAAATTTGAAACAGAAACAAGAGCCAGACGATCAGAGCAAAAATAAGGTTTTGTAGAGGCTGCACCAGAACGAGAGCGGTGGAAGGAAATGGTGTAGCGGTGGAAGAAGGTGTTGAGGGATGATTTGTTCCCTTCTTCTACTAGATGCAGCTTTTTGTTTTATTTTATAATTAAAAAAGGTGTGACACGTGTCGTAATATGAGTGGTTGGATTAATCTAACAAATCAAAACAATTGAATGGCAGGATGCAGTATTTTAATAAAGTAGAGGATCTCTTCAATTTGTCACATGTGCAAAAGTTAACGTTTTTTTCATAAAATTAACGGAAGGGACCAATTTGATAAACGGTGATATCTTTAAGGGACTAAAGCGGACCTTTTTTTCTTTAAGGGATCATTGTGAAACCTAAAATGTCTTTAAGGGACCATTGGACTAATTAAGCCTTTTTTTTCGATTAAAAAAAATTATATATGGTTTTTAGGAAAAAAATATAAGTAAAAAAAAAATACAATTTCTATGCACTCTGACTAGTGACTATATAAAATATTTTGGAAAACAAGTGTTTTATGTATTAGTCATTTTGATCCTCAAATCTTTTTTTAGGTAGTAAATTTGATTTTAAGTATGTTTTTTGTTGGTCAATTTAGTGTCTAAAATTACTAACAAAAAAGGCATTGGGAATACATTTGCAATATTGATACATTCAGAGACCAATGTAACAACGAGTTACAGTTTGATGTGATCCTAAAATTCTATCTTTTAATAAGAAGAATTATTTCAGTCATGGAATAAAAAGAACCAATTAATTTTGGTTGAAAATGTCGTTTTCATATGCACCACTATCTCTTCTTTATTTTGCATTTTCCTTGTAATAATTCAGTCCAACTATCATGATAATTAGGGATTTGGATCCTCTCCAATTTTTTCTCTCCAATTCACTCTCCAACTATTTTTATGTGTCTTTCTCTCTCATCATTTCTTCTCTCTCATCATTACTTGTTTATTTTTTATTATTAATTTCCCTCTTTTCACATGAGAGAGAAAGACACATAAAAATAATTGGAGAGGGAATTGGAGAGAAAAAATTGGAGAGGATCTAAATCCGATAATTAGTGGCTGAAATCCTTTTGCTTTTTTAGGAGTTACTTTTGCTTATTACATCATCATAAGTCTTTCATATATAAAGGAGACATGTAACTCTTACCAAATAAGATGAATTTTGTTGAGTTTTACACTTTGTGTGTTTTTGAGTTTCTTGTGGCATTCCTCACTTGGTTTACCACTATTTTTGGATTAAAATTGTGATTGTCTCCATTTCTATCTTTTTCCATCATTTATCTTTATTTTTATCCAATTACCAATCTTTTTCTTATCACAGTTCAGGGACTCAAATTGGTGATTTGCACATTTTTTACAAAAGTATTCAATTAAATCATGTTAAGGATGAGCAACTTGAAATTTTCTTTAGTTTCAAACTATCATAGATGGTCTATGTGGTCGAGCTTGTTTACCTGTTTGGGCATTGACTAATCACACATGTAATCTTTCAGTTTTGCTTTATATATGCATTCCATTTTAGCCTTTTCCAAAAAAAAAAGGGATGAGCAGTATAAGAGTGTTGTTTTCTTGGAAAGAGGAGCTTTTTGTGGAGTATTGCGGTGTCTTCAGAATTATTTTTGCAGATAAATATTAATGATTTATGGAAGTGACAATATTTGAGTGAAAACTTGTTCAAGATAAACTATCAACAAAGGATAACTTGGTGAGAAAGTGAGTGTGTCATTTGAATTTTTACTTTGACGTGGTGGTTGTGGTTTTAATGAAACAACTAATCATTTATTTTTTAAGTATGATGTTTTTTGTGCTCTTTGGGGAGAGGTTGCAAATTAGTTGAAAATAAGTGGTGCTTTTTAAATCGATGAGTGTTATCATGCCTTACAAATAAAAACGGTTTTAACTATGATTCAAGTTCTTGGTAGTTTAACATGTTGGACCTGTTTGTTTCAGGTTTAAGAAAATAGATTTTTTCTTTATAGTTTTGAAAATAGATTTTATAAAACTATTTTTCAAAATATTACAAGTTTTTTTATATTTATTTTTTCTAAATTCAAACACTAATTTTGACATCATATAACATAGACGTACATTATTGAAGAATAAAAAATAGTCAAAATCTCAATTTTTATAAAAAAGTTATATTTCAAAAATGATGTTTATGAAAATCTATTTGAAATAGCTTTAAAAAAGTGATTTTTTTTGAAATTTTAATATCGCATTTTTTTTCAATAAAATGATGAAATACCTAAAATAATATTTTAAGAATAACTATTCAAAAAAAAAATTCAGTTGAAGCTTTTATAAAAAATTCTTCGTAAATTTTTTTTATGCAAAATTTTCTAAAACTATAAAATCTATTTTCAAAAAAATCCAAAACAAACGGACCCATTATCTTGCATAGGCTTTGGAATCACTTGATTTGGTTGTATAACTCAATGATTTTTTCCGATTAAGGACACTTTGTGCTTGATTGAGATCATTTTTAAAATATCATTTGGTTTCTTAAAAAAAATAAAATCAGACACTACCCTGAATTGTTTGAACTCGGATAAAGGTGTTCAACCTAAAGATATTGACGAGATTCCAATTAGGTAACTTTAGAGTGGGAAAGCCACCATGCTTTTGGCCTGATCTCAACCATTGGATGGATCTAGTGAGGGAGAGTGGATAGGACCTTAAGATTGCACGAACAATGGATAGGAATGGGGGAGGTACCGAACCTACCAGCCGGCTTTGCCACATTTCAACTGATCCACCTTTCGTGAAAATTATTGTATGAGTGGCGGAGCATAGTCGCATGGAATAGAATGTAGTATGTTGTTAATTGAATTTCAATTAACCAAGAACTGTTCAACTGAAAAAATCTATTACATGTATCTAAACAACAACATTTTACATGTATCTATGTTTCCATTTCAGTAATCATAAACCTATGGTTGATTGTGAATTTGAGGGAGAAGTCAAAAATGAGGGAACCAGGCACTTGACAAAGACTACCTTTCTCTCAGTTTCAATTCCGAAGCATGATCCAAAAAATAACTACATCTGTATTTGTAAAAGTTGGTTGTATGTTAATTACTAAATTGGATCAAAATAAATTACAATTAAAAAAAAAAATTAAGCTAAAAAGACATTACAAATATGAGGAATTTATCAATTCCAAGTAAAATTGAAAAGCAATGAATGTATGAGGCGTTTCCAAGACCAAATGACATTGAATAAAAACCATCAATCAGGATCACCACAATAGATCTAGCGTCCGAGCCATTACACCAAAAGGAACAGTTTATCCTTCAGAATTGGTAATGGACGCAAAACAATAATTAAATTAAATAAAACAAAATCAAAAAGGAAAAAAAATAAAATAAATCAGAATGGCCTCAGTGTGTGTAACAATAAGATCATTGATTAAAATCTCACTGAAATCCGCTAAGATAATTAAATTATCATCATAAGCCAAAGTAAAATTTTCAAAAATTATAGAAATTAAAACCTAATTTTGAAATAAATTAGAAATATTATTTGTGCTCGGACAGCCAAGGGTTTAATAATCAAATTTCTGGGTGAAGATTCCCAAATCAGAAACTCTAGTCCACAAATTGTATCGTCACTGCACAATATTCAACAGGTAAAAAAACAATATAAAGAAAATAATCGATTGAAAAAATCACAAAATACAAAATCGAAAGACCTACGAACTATTAGGGTGTGTTTGGTTTGAGAGCAAATAGGGAAACAGAGAAAACAATTAATCAACTTCAACTAAGATAATAATTATTTACAATGATTTCATACTTCTCTGGAACCAGCCTCTAAAACCAAAAACAATTGAACAAAAACAATATTTTGAGGGAGAGACAATTGCATTGCAGTATTAAGTTGACATCTATTATATAGGCAGTGAAGTGAAGGGGGTTGCGAAATTAGGGTTTATGATATTGACTGGGGGCATCGTGGGCTTGGATCTTGAACTTCAAAATGGAGGCCCACATATTTTTGCTATGAAATGATATTTCAAAAAAAATATAATTATGAGATATGATATTTGATTGTTACATTAAAAAAAATTGTATTTGATTGATTTTATTATGTTCTATTTTATGAAATTATTTTTTATTTTGTTAGTATACAAAATAACAATCACTTAGAAAAACATGTTAAAAAATGAACACACTCACAACTGAGGGTATGGAATGGATTCAAATTTAGATAAATGTGTTCATGCTAAGTGTTTGCATTTGTTAATTGATTATGGACATTTTTTTATGAAATTGTAATTGTGTTATTTTTATATTTGATAGTATCATTATAAAATATAATTGAATCGTAATAAAAAAAATAAATGAATTAACGGTTTGTTGAATTAAAATTGCGGAAGGGAAAATTAAAATGAATCAATTAATTGTATGTTGAAAACTCAAAATGATAGTGAATTAAAATTTTCATTTTGAAACAACAATAATTCAAATGTTTGTTTTGATTCAGAAGCACTAGTCTACATCATTTTTGCTCTTAATAGTTTTGGTGCATTGTTGATTGATTTTTTAGTCTCATTGCAGTGTTCATTGATTCAGATTGGTATATCAATTTCAATCTATTACAAATTCAACAAATGAAAACAATTACTATAAAGGGGTAGTTTAGAAAAAACTTTGTTAACACTACTCAAATTAAAAAGACAGTAGCTGCGAAATAGAGATCGTTGTTTCTTTAAGATCGAGCTTCATGTGAACAAAGATTGTGGTAGTCAAGAATTTTTTTTTTTTAAAAAAAAAAAACCCGATATCCGTCCTAAGGACCGACTAATCTAAGGGACCAATCTCACCGCCCACTTGCGAAGCCCCATTTAAAGCCAAAATTTCTTTTGCTCTGTATGCACTAGTCCACCAAAAATTGGCACTTGAGGAAATCGAACCCGAGACCTTGAGAGAAGCACACTCCAAGATCCCAAGCCAACACCACTGGACCAACCCAAGTGGTGGTCAATAGTCATGAACTTGATAGATAACAAAGGTGTCTTTTATGGTGGTTTGATGCTGGTTCCCAAGATCAGGGTCTTTCAGCAATATATACTTGCAGGAAAAGATGTGTCATTCTTACAGTCAGGCTTACTCCCTCCGGTCCTTAATATAAGAAGAAATTTACTTTTTAGATACATTGAAAAATTAATGTATCTGGACTGTATTATAGACTAGATACATTCACTTCTCAATGTATCTAAAAAGTCAACTTCTTATATTAAGGACTAGAGGGAGTATATTGCAGCAAAAATAACATGGAAGTTCAAAATAATTACTAACATTTTATTATATACTATATAAGATATGTTTCTCCTGTTCTTATTTCTTACCAAACCATAATATTACAACAGTAGCTGGTAGGTTTTACCTATACACCAGCATTTACACCTATATAATTTTACAAAAATGTAGTAACATGGGACAAAATTGAAAAACTTAATCTATATATATATGCTATCACTCACTCATCCTCCCTCTATACAAGGACCGTGGAAGATAGATAATAACAGATCTAATTTCTTTCGAAGAAAACATAATGCTAAAGAGAAGATTGCAATGGTCATGAAGCTGTATGAACTAGTTTTGCCACCATCCTCTTCAACAATCTCAAGCTTGTCCACTAATATAAAAAACAGAAGTTGATAATCTTACATAATAGGAATCGGGAAACCTTCATTGTTGACATGGTGATGCATTTGCTTTTGCACAGCTTTGACAGCGGCTACTCTAGCTGCATTTGCTGCTCTATTAGCTGCTGATACTGCTCTATTTACCCTTTCATCTACCTTGCCAACATCATAGGCTTTTTCTGCGGCTCGTCTTGCTTCCTGTTTGTGAAATAACTAAACATGATTAGTTCTTGTAAATAATGTATATTTGTAATAATTGTATTTAGTCCATTAATCAGGCTCATTAGGTTTGGAATAGTCTGTCGAGACGAATTAGTGTTTGTAAACTATTACTTATTGGAAATATATCAGAAATATTTTCCACATTAACAATGAAAACTGGAAGGTCGTTAAGATAACGTCGAATTGATGGTTAAGGTGAGACATGCAGTTAAAAAGTGGAGGGATAAGGAATGAGAGCGCTTACTTCTCATCCCCAAATACTAACTATACTAATATTTGTCATTAAACAACAATAATGAAAAATGAAAGATCATAATGCAGTAAATTATCTAACTTGTAAGCTCAAGACTCGATGACAACAAATATTTAGCTAAGACATACTTCGAGAAAAACATATGCTAATGGCAACAAATACTAAACTAACCTCAACCATCGTCAATTCCTCCCTCCTCAAACATTAAAAAAAGGCTAAACTATAAACATGAAACAGTTTCACTAATGAAAAAAAGAGATAACCAAGATCAGAATTTCCAATAACTCAAATTAACGGTCAAAGCACACAAATGGAATGAGACATATAAACACGATTAATAATACTGGTATAACATTCACAATAACAAATTCATCCAGAATTCATACTCATATATCAAGGACACTGTAGGCTAAGAAGAGAAAATATTCTACATTATTCAATATTCTTTACTTAATAAGTTCTAAATAGGAAAAGAGTTTTAATGGAAAAGAGTATTAACAAGAACAAAATGTACCTGCACGGCATTAAGTACTTTGGAATGATTGACGCCAACAGGAGAAACCGGGTAAGTAGAGTTCTGTGTGCTTGGAATGTCAAGGACTCCATTTTGCCAGTGACCAGATTGGGTTTCACTATTTCTAAATGTATACATTCCAAGTCCTTGCCTTCTTCCCTCATGCCAGGCTCCTTCATATCTATGGCTATTTGCAAAACGATATACCCCAAATCCATGCATCTTGTCCGCAAAGTATTCACCAGCATATATGTCTCCATTTCTAATTAAATCAGAATATTTTAGTTACAATGGAAAATCCAACATAATAATATTTCAAGTGCGCAAAGAGAAAGGTAGCAGACAACTCGATAATTAATTCAATTGAACAATACTTGTCAAAAAGAAATACGAGAAGAATTTTACAATACTTGTGAGTTTATTAAACAATAGCTTCTTGTGTGAGTTGAAATTAGGTTAAGCGTCTCAATTCTTTCATTTAACTTTTCCATAAAGAACATATAAAGACCTTTTTGAAAGTGACTAACCATAAATTTATTTTATTGAGAAGCTTTCTTAAGCTAGAAGCTAATCCAAACCAGCCAAATTGACTAAAGGGTTTTAACAAACAAATAGAATACACAACATCTCAATCATTCCAAAAGAGAGAAAAAGTCATCAAAAGCTTTCTATACAACAACATAGTCACAAAGCAAATCCAAGATGGACTGGGATAAGTAGTCATCACGATTCACGACAACAACTAAAAAACAAAACAAAAATATCGTCATTCACATTGTATGGCTTGGGCCTAGTGGTATAATACATCTGTCAAGTTTGAAACAGAACAATTGTAATGAAAATGAGAATCAATCCTTAAAATCATATGCTTACTAGCCTACAGTTTTTAATAAAAAAAATTGGTACACCATTTTCTCCATTTCACTAGTTATATTAATCATACACTGACTAGAATTCCTTAATAAACACATCCCGCCATAACTACTACAAACAATGCAAAAATCTACCATATTGTAATTGAACAAATCCAATTTTCTCAAAAGCCTACAATGTACTGAAATTGAACATCCTCAAAATACCAACATCACAACCAGGTTTTCAAATAGCGTCCGCACAATCACGGTCAAATGCGACCGATGCAGCCAAAATCTATGAGGCACGGCCACAAACACGACACTAACACATTAAGACTTTGAAAACATGAATATTGAATGTAACTATGTGTGTCAATATCCTATCGGAACACACCCAGACGCCTCTGTTCTAAAGTGTCCATGATACATAAGCCTCAATCGCGGTCGCATGATAGCGGTTTTGGCAACATCAAAAACCATTATTTCACAACCTAGATCACAATCGCGGGTGCATAGCGGTTTTGGCAAAACACTAAAAACCATTTTTTCACAACCTCAATCACAATCGCAGACCCTTATTTAAAACCCTAATCACAACCAAAACAATATTATAAAACACATTCAGCTCAGGTAAAATAGGACCAAAAAAAAGGGTAAAATAGTGTTTACCCCTGCAATGTTAGCGAAAGTTCGGTTTACCCCTGTAATGTCAAGATTTCGTCCTTTTAGCCCCTCATCGAATATGTTGGCTTAAAATTCCGCATAAATGATGACGTGGCGTGTTAGTGAGGGAGTAAACCGAAATTCGCTAAAATTACGTAAGGCAAAAGGATAGAAGCTTAAGCCAACATATTCAATGAGGGAATCTTAACATTACCGTAGATAATCGGAAATAAAAATATTACATATGGAGGTAAACTACAAAAATCATTACATCTCGAAAGTCGTAGAAATTTATTTAAAACCCTAATCTAATCACAAGTCATAACAAAAACAATATAAGACACATATTATTCATCAAAAATAGCAACAACAACAAAAACAAACCTGAAATGATAATGACCAAGTCCATGTTTAACACCCCATTTAAACTCTCCAACATATCTACTCCCATCTTCACAAGTATGAACACCACACCCATGACTTTGACCATTAGACCATTCACCAGTATAAACATCACCAGTATAAAACCTATAAACACCAAATCCATGTCTCAATCCTTGTCTATATTGTCCTCTATAACGACTCCCACGTGCCCATGTCTCAACACCATACCCATCATATCTTCCATCAATCCAATCCCCTTCATATCTACCACTCATACTATAATAATAAACACCACTCCCAGAACACTTTCCTTTATGAAACTCCCCTTCGTAAACGTCACCGTTTCCGAAAACCTGAACCCAACAACCCGACCCTAACCGTTTTTCCGACTTCGGCCTCGATCCGATTGTCCAGAAAACAGGTAGAGGAGGTGGATTTCGTGAAGAAGATGAACGGATTTTATGTAAATTGAGATGGTGAAGAGGGAAGGAACGTAGAGAAGGAAGAGCGATGTTGAGAGAGAAGAGTAAAGCGGTGGAGAAAGCTAAAGCGGTTAGGAAATCGAGGAAGAAAGAGCGGGAAGCGTGGAGGTAAAGATAAAGGAGAGGGAGAGAGATGAGGAGGAAGGAACGGTGTTTTTTGAGACGGCGGAGGATACGGAAAGCGGCGGCGGAGGAAGCGACGGTGAGAGAGAAAAAAGGAGTGGTGTTTTTGAATGACGGTGGTTTAGTGGGAGGTGGTTGGTGGTTGTTATGGTGGTGGTGTTTTTGAGGAGGGGAGATATCGATGGAATGATGACGTGGACAAAGGTGTTGATGACGTTGATGATTCTGTTGAATTGGTGGTGTTGGGTTGAAATCGGAAGAGACGCCAACGCTTTCTTTTCCGATTTGGACCTCTGATTTCTTTTGATGCATTACATAAGGAAAAACATGAACATAACAAATACACTAAAATCACCTTATACAGAGAAAGTTTTTCTTGATTTTGTTGTTGTTGGTTTTTTTTGGGATTGTTGTTGTTACTAATTTTGTGTGTGAGAAATTAGGAAGTTGTGTTTGTGATTGTTGTTGTTGTGTTTTGAGGGATGGAAAATGGATTATGGGTTTAGCGATTGTGTCTATTTTTTGAAGGGATATGATTATTATTATTATTATCTTTTTTTGTTTGAAAATGAAAAGGATGATGAGTTGGGTGTTTGAGAAAGAATAGGGGCGTGGGAGGAGTTTACGGTAATGATGATTGGAGAGCACACCATAGAGACATAAAAAGGCAAATATGAAAAATACAATTATTTTTTTAAATAAAACAAGGAGTTAGTCCGTCATCATAGCACTAAGTTGATAGAAACATTCCATATTATATGTAATATATAAAGACTGATGTTTGAATTTTGATACTCTTACTTGTTCACTTTAAAAATTACGATAAAAAATATTACATGTAATATGAACTAATTGAGGTTTCATACGGTAAAGATATTGCATATAATATGAAAGAATCGGAGTTTGAACCTAGTAACATCTGCTTAACTTAAAAGGTGAAATAGAGAGAGTTGTTGAAGGGATGATGCGTGTCACGAGTATCTTATAACTTAATTAACGCCCTGAATTCAATTTTTGTTTTGGGCATGCAACAACTTAAAATTCTTAAGAATTGTTGTTGACTATTTAGATTCCACAAAGCTCGAGGAATTGCGCGTGGAAGATATGTAATTTAAAAATAAAATAAAAAAATAGACGAGGTGCGAGTAAGGATTTCAATTTGATATGTAAATGATTTCACATGAAGATTGTCCTATTTGGGGACCCGAAGAAAGAGAATTTTTTCCAGTGGAGATGGGAATGGAGGAAAAATTCCACCCGAAGGAGGTTTGGGGATGTGATTTATCTCCCGTACCACGGAGACTCTATCTCCAAACATTTTATTAAAACTAGCGGGACAGACAGGCGCGGAACGCGCCTGCCTGTGTCTAACTTATGTCCAAAAAAAAAATAAAGACATGCCCCTATAGTATGTTTGTTAATAAAAGTTTTTTGTTGCTAGAAAAAAAAATAAGGGTATTATTGGTATTATGAAAAGTCCATACCAAAATTTTTTTATATCCTTTTTACATATAGTATAGATAATTATTATACACGGATAATATTGTGCATAATTTTGTCACAACAAGGATGGAGATCATTTTAAATGATGAGGAGTTATGTGATAAAGTACTCCCCGTTCATTTCTCATTTCGTAGATTTGAGTGTTTATAATTGTGATAAATTAATTAATAGATAAATTGATTAAAAAAGGGAAAGAATATTCGTTTTTAGTCGTTGGGGACTGTTTGTGACGTTAACTTCAAGGTAACATTTTGATTTGATGATTGTTGAGTTTAAAATTTGAAGACTTTGATGTAACTGTAGCTTGTCCGTGCATGCTACGGATGAATGAAATTTGAATTAGTCACTAACCTCAGGAATCAGAATATATTAGTCACTAACCTCAGGAATCAGAATATTATACTCCAATCCGTTGATCTATTAGCACTTCTAAGTTATTCAATTCATTGACTCAATCAGTAAAAGCTAAATTTTCAAAAATGTTTAAATTCGTATATTTAAAAAAAATTCAGAAAAAAACAATCAGTATAGAGAGATATAAATAAGTATTCGAAAGTATGTGTATCTGTATAACTTGTCCCCCACTTTCTAAATATAAATAAATCTTGTCCCCCAAGTCAAAAAATAAATAAACATTACTCTCATAAATAAATTTTTATGTTATGCAATGCATTTTATTAATTATTTAAAATTAAAATAGAAAAATACTAATTCGTCACCCGAGTACTCTTTAAGCATGTTAAATAGTAGTAAGTTTTTGTGAATTGTTTACAAAAATTTGTGAAGTCAACACATTAGAATTGAAATGCTTTATTTTTTGAATAAATAATTTCTTTAAATTGAATGCTTAAAGAGTGTATGAGATGCATCGGTTAACAAGAACCTTTAAAATAAATAGCTAATGATTTGTATTTTTTACTCCAATGAAGTAATCAAAGTGGTTGTATTGAATGCAAATTGGTAAAATTGATGGGAATATACATTGTGCAGACATTGCAGACCAATCAACCAACCAAGCCTCCCACTTTCACTTTGTTAATAGAATTTACAACTGCCAATGTCAGTTTCCATAATCCATGATAATACATCTTCTACAAAATAACACATGGTTTAGCCATTTGGAAACTTCAAACTTCATAAGCTACTTGAAGCAAAACCCATGGGTTTAGTATCATGAGAAAAAAACTAGTAATTAAAACGACAAAAGGAAGAATGCGACATTCTTTTACTATTTACACCACAATATTATATGATTTACAATCCAAAGATAGCAACAAAAAATTAAACCAGCCAAACCTGCTATGGCCAATGTTAACAAAACCAGGTGGCATTTACTATGAACAAGTACAATCTTTTACCACCATGGTTCAGTTGCCTGTTTACCATTAGATCATGTGAGACTATGGATTCTACTATAGTATGTTATGATTTGATTGAACATAATGAGCTTAGTTCCTTCACCAGCATTTGCATTTGAAGTGCTTAAGAATGTTCTTCTTGTATTTTAGCGACAACAAAGGAAGACATTCTTTCAAGGCATCAAGAATATATAAAACCTGTGGTGCTCCCTTAGTTCCTTCATCAGCATTTGCATTTGCTCCACCGGCAAGCAATGGAATCCTTTCAAGTAAGTTTATAACACTTTCACTTGCAGATGCTAGTAGCGGAGAGTTTTGGAAGTTTATCAAGATATTTTGGAGACACAAATGACATTGCCTTCGAACCTGTTGGAAGATTTAGTCAGCACACAGCATTCAAGTATATTACCATAATTTAGCAAGCATTCTGCATCCTTAATAAGGAACAGACTACAGATCAGTCTAATAGAAAACCAATCAAAAGTTATGTAACCTTGCTAAATCAGCTAAAGCCCCTTCGCAGCACAGTCCACAACATTAATAATTGTTACACGATACACACGCAAGTTCAGAAAATTAAAACAGTGAAACATGTCTACTACCAATTATTACAAGAACAACCTGTCTTGTGCTCTAACACGGAATGTTTGAGATGAAAAGGGGTAAAAGACGTAAATTTTTAAATCATCTCATTTTAAATTACAATTATAAACTCCAGAGCTTTTTCAAACTGTGACCAACTGACCATAATGATAGTAGTGGAAGATTGAACACCGGGCAGGACCGAACTAAAGGCAGTGTACAATTTGTATTAGGATATGATCAACTAAGTATGATAATCTTACAAAAATGAAGACATCAATGATCAATTTCAACAATATCCTATATAGACTATAGTATATATATTATCAAGATTTGAGAGATAGTGTTTATTCCTATATCTCTGATACATTGTTATAGTCCGTTTTTTTTTTGTTAGGTAGCCTACGGCTAAAAGTCCCCCCCTTAAAGTTGATAAGTGGGGAGACCGGGGTTCGAACCTCGGCTCCTACATATAAAATACAATGTCCCTACCAACTGATCTAAGCTCACGGGGACAATATATTGTTATAGTCTAAGCTAGTGTTCTTTGAGTTCTTTCTACGTCTTTCCTATATCTCTGATACATTGCGATATCTCAAATATATATGAATTAAAATAATCACCAATTTAATTTTGCATCCAGATAGCTCCAATCAATAGTAACTATTTCTAAAGTAATACCAATAATTGGTTGCGATTTGTTGACAATACAAAACTTTTTTAATTGAAAGTGTATCAAATTAAACTTGGTTTACCAGTAAAACCTATGAAGCACGGACACAAACACAAACATCAAACACAACACTGACACGTCGATACCGATAATAATTTGAGAAAATGACATAATTCAGAGTAATCACAAGTGTCGGTGTCCGTGTGTACGGTGCACGCCTAACTTGAAGAATGTTTGTGCTTCATTGAGTAGTGGAAGATTGAACACTGGGCAGGACCAAACTAAAGGCAATGTACAATTTGTATTAGGATATGATCAACTAAGCATGATAATTTTACAAAAATGAAGACATCAATGATCAATTTCAACAATATCCTATAGACTACTGTGTATATATTATAAGAGTTGAGAGATAGTGATCTTTCCTATATCTCTGATACGGATTTGGATTCCTAAAGTCATAGTTTCCTACATTTAGGCAAAACTCTGGGGTATTTTTCTCTTTACAATACATATTGATGCACATATGCAATATTTTCCCTTTCTTAGTTAACTTTTGCTTGAATGTAGGTGAATTTAAGAAAATCAAATGCATCCCTCTAATACATTGTTATAGTCTAAGCTAGTGTTCTTTCTATGTCTTTCCTATATACATTGCGATATCTCAAATGTATATGCACTAAAATAATCACCAATTTTGCATCCGGATAGCTCCAATCAATAGTAACCATTAGATTACTACGAAAAATTGACTTTAATCATAACTATTTCTAAAGTGATACCTAAATTTGGTTGTGATTTGTTGACTAATGCAAAATTTTTTGATCGAGTATATCAAATTAAACTTAGTTTACTAGTAAAACACATAGAAAATTGTCCACAAATTCTAACTCAACCAAGAGAAATACCAAAATTGCTAGGTTGGACGCCATGACTGGGGTTCGAATCCCGGTCCATCCAATTTGTGTGTGAGAGTTTCCAATGACTTGCAATTTCATCTATGTACTTCAGAAGAAAAAAAAACACATAGAAAATTGAGGTTAAAAATTAAGGAATGATTACATACATTAGGTCGCGAATCAGTGAGAAATCTTGACAATGCATTAAACAACGGAGAATCATCAGACGGAAGAACATTATCTTCTCCATTAAGGAACAAATGCGAAAGACACTTCAATCCTTCAACAACTGCAATCTCAGAGATGGATGGAGAGACAATAATCGTCACAAGAAGCTCCGACGAAGAGTCTCTCGTCTTCCTGACAACAGCAACAGGCACTTTAACAATCACAAGATAGAGAAGTGTGAGAAAGACGTTGAAGAGGAGGTTATCAATATCAATGCCAAGGTTAGTTAGGTTATCAAGGAGAGGGTTAGTTAGGTCATCAAGGAGAGGATGAGTTCCATTTGAGATGAGTTCGAGGGAAGAAATGGCGAAAGCTAAGTATACAACCGGTGAAGAAGGTAGATTGTGTTTTTTGATCACCTTTGATGTTGATCTGATGGCGATGCAGAGGTGTCGGTGGCTTTCGTCGGTGGAGTTTTCGAATTCAGAGAGGATTGAATTGCCGAAATCTTCGTCGGATTCATTCAGTTCGATTTCTTCTTCCATGGTTCAAAATTCAAATCGAACGGAACCCTAGAATGCTTCCACGACGAGAAGAAGGGTTTATGCTTCTTTCTTCTTCTTCTTTTGTCAATAAGGGTTTATGCTACGAGAGTGAAAAGAAAATCCCAATTTGCCACTTCTTATTGTTTTGAAGTATCTTGCGTCAAAAAAAAAAATTTATTTTGAAGTATCTTGTCAAAAATAAATAAAAATTGAAGTATATCTTGAGTCAAAAAATTGAAATACTCTCATCATTCTTTTGGTTATTTTGTGTCTTATTTAAAAATTACTCCCTCTAATCTTTATTATAAGAAAAAATTTAATTTTTAGATTCATAGAACGTTTGATTATTTAGTCAATAATATGTGTCAGATACATCTAATATTCTATGAATCTAAAAAGACAATTTTTTCTTATAATAAGAATCGGAGGGTGTAGCATATAAGATTGCTTATTATCTTGTGATCACTCATATTATACACATTTTTCTAACTTGATTTTTGGTTATACACTATTCTACCTATTGAACCACTTCTGGTAGTAAACAAGTTTAAAACCTGTCCATGTTAGATGTCACCCGATAAATAGAGGAAAAAATTAGATGTCAAAAATAGATCAACCTGACCGATTTGGCAACTCTAAAGAAAACTAGAGAGGCTCATGGGTTTTCAATAAAGAATGAGAAATGTTGAGTTTGTCTTGGTGACATATGTAAAAGACTAATTTATTTTACTTATGAAGCTCTAAAGAGTAAATGACAAATGCACTTGTATGACATACTTGGTGTGAGTAAAATAAAACACAAATGATATGAAATGGAAAATAATAATGAAAATTTCTCTTCCGATCGCTTAAGTTTCTTTTTCTCCTCTTGGATTTTATGTTTTTCTCTTTAATAAAAACTTCGAGTTTTAGAAATCGAAATTTACCTGAATTTGAACTAGAAAAACTTCAGTTTCTGCGTTCCGAATTTTTGTCAAGGGCAAAATCAGACTTTTTTGGAGGGGGGGGGGGGGGGAGGTTCCTGGGGGTCGGAAGAGAAGCTTTCATTAATAATTAACCATTTGTTTTTCTTTTCCTTGTTATTACATGTAGCCCATCTACCCCGTCTAAAAGATAGAAAAACTGAATAGTTGGACCGATTTGGTTCGGGTCTACATGTTTTTCTCTTCCAAATATATCTCCTTACATGTATGGGGGCACATTTATATAAGTTTTAGTTGACTATAGCTCCTTTTTAACAAAAACCAAACTTGTAGACTCTAACTTTAAGAAATCTTAATTCTTTCTTGGTCAAATAGAATAGAGACTTAACAAGTCACCAAAATGAATTTCGTGGTGTGACCATTTGATTTGTTTAATTGGGTGAAATTAATGACAATACTACGTAACTACATTCATCTGTAAATATAGAATTTCAATGTCCAGCCACAAGGTAAGTAAAGTTTGGCCAATAATTGTTCCTATCAGGAATCAAACTCGGAATCTCCCGACAAAATTGTCGTAGGGGAAGCTCATTAACCACATGAACTCAATGTCTCCGTCATTGACGGTGGATGTTATTTTTATAAGTTTGTTCTTCAAAAGAGAGAGTTTATTTATGTTATTGTCATAGTTTTTTTTGGGTACAATTGTCATAGTATTTATTGTAAATTGAAGAGAAAGAAATAAAATAATTATGAATATATTGATAAAAAATATTTAATATGGTTGAAAATTTAAAGAGAAATTTATAAAAAGGAACAATATGTTTTCAAGATGTATTCTTATATTTAAGGACAAAAATAAAACTAGTATCATTTGATATGAACCATCTAATGGTGCAGTCAAGATGTCTAACGGAGTGGCAGGTTGCGGCGGAGTTATTCGAGATGGGCATGACCAATGGATAGTTGTGATTACAAAGTATCTTGGGAGTACAAGTGCATATGTGGCTGAATAATTGGGATTACTTCAAGGATTATGTTTAGCTGGACGAGATGGAATGAGGAAACTCGAGGTTCGTATGAATTCTCCTGTGATAGTGCAAGGCATAAAGTCACGAAGAGAAGGTAATGCGAGTGGCTGGAACATCATAAGAAGAATTAAAAATCTCCTTGCAGCCGATTGAGAGGTTAAAATTTGTCATATTTAAGTAGTTCCGGTGCTAAGTGATGATTGTAGGGGAGGTTCATTCCATAGAGTAATTTATTCGTAGTTGTTCTTTTTTTTTTAACTAAGCCCCTTTATCTACAAAAAAAATAATCAAATTAATTGTTTTTTTTTGTTTGTTTACAATTGAGCCAATGAGAATCAAATCCAATACCTTATACATTATACCTAAAACCCTCACCATTAGATCAAACCTAACGACTTAAATTACAATTTTGATAAAAAAAAAGGCTTAAATGCAATTTTGGTCCACCTTTTAAATTTTTATTAAGTTTTGGTCCCCTATTTTAAAATCTAATTTTTTGATCCCCTATTTTAATATTTTTCTTACTTTTGGTCTCCCGCCCAATTTTGAGGTCAATTTGGTAACATGGCAAAGTCAACTGTGACAGGTCATATCCCATGTGAATAAAAATTTACGTGTGGCATTAATATTTACTTTAAATTTTAATTTAAATTAATTTTATTAAATAATACTTTTATTAATAAAACAATAAATTTAAAATAAATCATAATTCCCAAAACCCTAAAACAAAGCTTCTTAACTTAAAAAATCCATTCCAATTCAATTCCAATCAAATTTTAAATCCCTAAAATTAATTGAATTCATCTAAGAAGAAATCGAAGATAAAAAAAAGTGACTATCAATGTCAGTTCCATAATCCATGATAATACATCTTCTACAAAATTACACATGGTTTGGACATTTGGAAACTTCAAACTTCAAAAGCTACCATGTTAACACCACAATATTACTATATGATTTACATTCCAAACATAGCAACAAAAAATTAAACTAGCCAAACCTGTTATGGCCAATGTTAACAAAACCAGGTGGCATTTACTATGAACAAGTACAATCTTTTACCACCATGGTTCAGTTGCCTTTTTACCATTAGATCATGTGAGACTATGGATTCTACTATAGTATGTTAGGATTTGATTGAACATAATGAGCTTAGTTCCTTCACCAGCATTTGCATTTGAAGTGCTTAAGAATGTTGTTCCGGTATTTTAGCGACAACAAAGGAAGACATTCTTTCATGGCATCAAGAATATATAAAACCTGTTGTGCTCCCTTAGTTCCTTCATCAGCATTTGCATTTGCTCCACCAGCGAGCAATGAAACCCTTTCAAGTAAGTTTATAACACTTTCGCTTGCAGATGCTAGTAGCGGAGACTTTTCAAAGTTTATCAAGATATTTCGGAGACACAAATGACATTGCCTTCGGACCTGTTGGAAGATTTAGTCAGCAAACTCAGCATTCAAGTATTACCATAATTTAGCAAGCATTATGCATCCTTAATAAGGAACAGACTACAGATCAGTCTATTATAATAAAACCAATAAAAAATTATGTAACCTTGCTAAATCAGCTAAATCCCCTTCACCGCACAGTCCACAACATTAATAATTGTTACACAATACACACACAAGTTCAGAAAATTAAAATAGTGAAACAAGTCCACGACCAATTATTACAATAACAACCTGTCTTGCGCTCTAACACGGAATGTTTGAGATGAAAAGGGGTAAAAAGACGTAAATTTTTAAAATCATCTCGTTTTAAATGACTATTGTAAACTCTAGAGCTTCTTCAAACTGTGACCAAACTGACCATAATGATAGTATTGAACACCGGGCAGGACCAAACTAAAGGCAGTGTACAATTTGTATTAGGATATGATCAACTAAGTATGATAATCTTACAAAAATGAAGACATCAATGATCAGTTTCAACAATATCCTATAGACTATAGTATATATATTATTAAGAGTCGAGAGTTATTCTTTCGTATATATCTGATACATTGTTATAGTTTTTTTTGGTTTGGATTAGGTAGCCTAGTGGCTAAAAAATCCACACTTAAAGTTGATAAGTGGGGTGACCGGGGTCCAAACCTCGGCTCCTGCATATAAAATGCAATGTATCTGCCAACCGAGCTAAGCTCACGGCGACAATACATTGTTATAGTCTAAGCTAGTGTTCTTTGACTTCTTTCTATGTCTTTCCTATATCTCTGATACATTGCGATATCTATAATCACCAATTTTGCATCGGGATAGCTCCAATCAATAGTAACCATTAGATCATTACGAAAATTTGACTTTAATAGTAACTATTTCTAATGTAATACCTATAACCGGTTGTGATTTGTTGACAATGCAAAACGTTTTTCATCGAGAGTGTATCAAATTAAAACACATAGAAAATCGAGGTTAAAAGTTAACGAATGATTACATACATCAGGTCGCGAATCGGTTAGAAACTTCGACAATACATTGAACAGCGGAGAATCATCAGACGGAAGAATACTATCTTCTCCATTGATGAACAAATGCTCAAGGCACTTCAATCCATCAACAACTGCACTCTCAGAGATGGATGGAGAGACAATAACCGTCGCAATAAGCTCCGACGAAGACTCTCTCGTCTTCCTGACAACATCAACAGGCACTTTAACAATCACAAGAGAGAGAATTGTGAGAAACACGTCGAAGAGGTGGTTAACATCGGCAGGGCTAGTTAGGTTATCAAGGACAGGGTGAGTTCCATTTGAGATGAGTTCGAGGGAAGAAATGGTGAAGTCCAAGTATACAACCGGTGAAGAAGGTAGATTGTGGCTTTTGATCACCTTTGATGTTGTTCTGATGGCGATGCAGAGGTGTTGGTGGCTTTCGATGGTGGAGTTTCCGAAATCAGAGAGGATTGAATTGACGAAATCTTCGTCGGATTCTTCCATGGTTGTGAACGGAACCCTAGATTGCTTCCACGACGAGAAGAAGGGTTTATGCTTCTCTCTTTTATTTTGTCAACAAGGGTTTATGCTAGGATAGTGAAAACAAGAGAATATATATAGAACAACACACACTTGGGTTAGGGTCCGTTTGAATTTGGGTTATTTTTTATTTTTATACAAATAAATAATTATAATCTTACTTTATATATAACGGGAAGTCCTCGGTTATATACACGTGACTCCCCTTGATGTTGTAGGCATAAAATGTTTGAAACTTGAAAAAATATTTACTTTTAACTTTGTTTTAACTTTATCATCAACAAACAATCAAAATGTGTCACATATACAATTTTTTGTAAACAAATAATTGAGGAGTTGGAGATCAAATTTGATTAATGTCAGTTAACCAAATGTATTGAAGAACTTCCCAATTATATACACGTGACTCCCCTTAATATCGTTGAGATGTCATCTTTTGATATTTAAATAACATTTCTCATAAATTATACGTCCACCCTGACAATTGTAAACTCTAGAGCTTTTTCAAACTGTGACCAACTAACCATAATGATAGTAGGGGAAGATTGAACACCGGGCTAGACCAAACGCATTGTAGTACAATGTATTACGATATGATCAAGTATGATAATCTTACAAAAATGAAGACATCAATGATCAATTTCAACAATATCCTATAGTTTAGTGTGTATATTATTAAGAGGTGAGAGACATTCTTTCCTATGGCCCCGTTTTGTTCCGCTTATTTTCTACTTTTTTTTACTTCTCCTTGAAAGCAAAGAGAAATAGGATCAAACACAATTTTTTACTTCTCTACTTCAAGCAAGACCAAACGGGACCTATATCTCTAATACATTGTTATAGTCTTTTTTTTTTTGTAGCCTAGTGGCTAAAAATTCCACTCGTATTATTATGGAAATTCCACTCTTTCCATAGTACTTGTTTCTATTGTTTCATTGAATCAAATATCAAAAGAGTCTTATTCAGTACTTCATTTGTTACTTTACAAATTTAACCACCCATACATATTTGCCATATTTTTTAACAAGAACATTAGCCAGTAAGAAATGCAAAATAAAAATGAAAATTAGGAACTCTAAAATAGTCATTAGATGCAATAAAAGTGGTATCAATTATTTCTCAAATTTTCTTTTTTTTTTGAACAGCAAAAATTCAATAAAGAAAACAAAGCACAAGAAGTGCTACAAAGAACACTGTTTGATACAAAACCAGTCATTATTTCTCAAATTTTCTAACAGAGCCCAACAAATATATAGAAGCACTTATTTCTAGCAGTCAATTTGTACAAAAAAGCTTCCAAAGAAACTCAAAAGAGATACCAAGAGGACCATAAGTGTCTTGTACAAAATGAGTACTAAAAGTAAAACTAAGAAAACACAGTGCCAATAAGCCTATTTCTTCCCTTCTTGTGATGAAAAGGGCTTGCTTGCTTGAAGTTGGAATTGTGAGCCTACAATTAAAAATGAACTCGTGTTACAATTGACAATGGAAACCTAATTAATATATAGCCTAATCCATATATACTTAATCCTCAAAATGACTTATATCACAAGCAATTTAAGTCAACATCAAAAAGTACTTGCAATTCTATTACTATAAAATATCATGGATTTCAAAACAACATACACAAGTTTAAATAAATTCGAACAAGTAAATCAACATAAAGAAACTTACTTTCAACAAATTGAAGCCAAACTTTCAATATAACTCTGAGCACAACACCAGCATAGTTTATGAGTAGTTTGCTCTACTCTATTATCGCTCAAATGATAGAGAATTAATTTGTTTATTCGAGAGTTTTTCAATATCAACGTATCACCATTTTCAGAAAGATATATTGGGTACAATTGACAAAATTTTCCTGCGGGGTAAATAAACTCATCTACTTGAAGATTTCGAAAACTAATTTTAAAGAGTTGAGTCCAAGATTGTTCAACTCCAAATTCCGTCATTTTCCATATAACAAAATAAATTCTTTTGAAATCGTGACAAAAACAAAGACAGTCCATCAACACAGCAATAATAGGTTCAACATATGGCACTTTATCAACACTACGAGGGGGAGACAATTGCATATATGTCTCCGTACGAAGATCAAGTGAGATAATCACTAATTGGTCAACAGTAATATCATTCTGACAGGCAAACCAATAACGATAACTCACTTTACTTCGAATGGCAAACCAATTAACAGTGCCACTCAAATACACTCCTTCATTCAGATAATTATGTAGAATAACAACATCAGGAGGAAAGCTTGAAATTCTTCTCCAACTATTATCCCCGAAATTGAATATTTTCACACGGCTACGGCACATGTCAACGACCTTATAAGTTCTAGTTGAACCATCAAACGCAAATGTGTATTTGCGTCTAGTAGCCTTACAAGTTCTAGATCCTAATTGTTTAGATATTGTCCCCGAGGCTGGGTTCCAGATATCGAACCAGATTCTAGGGTCAATTGTGGAAGAAAGATGAATCAAACAGAGCAATCCATTGCATGAACCAACAATGTCAGTATGTATACTAATCTTCCATCTGTTGTGAGGGTTTACGGCGATGGTGATTGACGGGTTCTCTATTAAATGATTAAGGGGGGCAGTTACAACTCTGAAACCTTCAGCGACACTGTACGGGGTTAGTACTGCTATGTGTTTGGTTTTTGAGGATCGTTGAAGGTGTAATTTGATGAATGTGGGATCGGAGATGAGTGTGTTCCAAAACTTGGTGACACACTTGAATTTCATAAGAGATTTGACGTTAAGGAAGGATAAGACTTCAATGATAAGATCATCACAGAGGAATACATGTGACATTGAATTGTTTTTGGAGTTTTGCGACATAGCTGGATTGGTAACACGGTGCTTTTGGAGGCAGAAGAAGGGTTTATATTATAGGGTTTATAATTTTTGGGTATGTCTAACATGTGCAACATTGCACATGTTAAAGTAACCAAAAATAGTAATTTTTTAGTGAAAAATAATAATTATTTATTAAAAAGTTATTCATTTAATATAAAATACACAAGTTCCAATATAAAATTACTATTTTAAATTTTTTAAAATGTGCAAGTTTGCAAATGATAGAAAAATCCATAATTTCTTTTATCAAATCTTATTACTTTGTAGCAAGAAAGGTTTTCACCTTAAATATATATATATTTTTTTATAATTTACTAGCAAATCAGGCAGGCACGTTTCACGCCTACCTGTGTCTAACTTATGTAAAAAAAAAAAGACATGCCTTATATTATTAATTATTAGTTTGTTAATAAAAAATTTACACCAAAATACAGTTATTTTTTTGAATTTAATTTATATGCACCGTTAGTGTAAAGTTATTTTACACATGCGTCCAATAATATATCGACACATCATGTATGGTAATTAAAAATACATGATGTGTCATATTCATTAAATGATGTGGCAACACATCATTAGATGTATGTGCAAAAAACCTTTACACCGGCGGTGCACAACAATTAAACTCTATTTTGTTTATTGTTATAGTTGAATGAAAGTTTTTTAAGGGAAAATTTGTAAATATAAAAAATTTACACAAAAACCAATGTATCCTTTTTTATATATAGAGTGAAATGTCAAATACCCCCCCTGAAATTTTAAAATTCGTCAAATACCCCCTGAAATTTGGAAATAGGCAAATACCCCATAAAATTGTAAAATGTCAATCAAATTGCCCCCTAACCCGTTTACTCCGTCTATTTCAATGAGAAAAAGATGGATGGGAAATAATTGATAAAAAATATGATATTGATGATGGTTGTTTCTTGTTTGGTCCTGAATCTGATGACTCAGATTGGTCTATTGGGTTATTAGAACCTCTTGGTTCTGATTTTGAAAGCAATTATAATTATGATGAGGATGATTCTAATGATGATAGTTTTGCTATTTTGGTTCATTGTTATTTACCTAGTTGTATAGAGGTTGAAAGCTTAAACAATGTGCTTTTGAAGACTCAAAATAGACGGAGTAAACGGAGCATGGACAATTTGATTGACATTTTACATTTTCAAGGGGGTATTTGCCTATTTCCAAATTTCAGGAGGATATTTGACGAATTTTAAAATTTCAGGGGGGTATTTGGCATTTCACTCTTTATATATATATATATATTATAGATATATTTATTACTATTTTACAATATGTTTTGGTGGAAACAAAACCTCCGTATATTGTTAATTTGTTATGATATTTTATTTTTGTGGAATAATTAAGATATTGTTATAATTTTAAGAGATTGTGTGCACCAAGAGTGTAAAACATTTTTAGGCATACATCCAATCAATTCTTAAATTTTCTCAACAAAAATCTAATTAACATGATTTAATTGGATGTATTGTAATAAAAAATTACACTGTCGGTGTATATAAATTAAATCCTAATTCTAATTCTACACGATTTTAAAAAACATCAAAACCTCCGTTTTTTATATTTTTGTTACAGATTTGTGATAATGTACGAACAATATTTATTTTTGACTTTTTTTTAAGACAAATATAATATTATATATAGTCCATGTGAGCCTAACTCGGTTGGTACATCACATTATATGTTGTGTAAATATTTTAGAAAATAGTATTTTTCGGAAAATAGCCACTGAAGAAATTATTGGGTTGAGTCGCGGGTCAGTACGCTCTTTTTAAGACGTTTCGCGGCACTGCCAAAATTGTGCAAGGGATGGTACTACGATACCAACCTAATCGATACTCCAATATCGATCTATAGTGGTACTACAATACCACTTCGTAATTCTGAAACAAAGAAAATAAATTGTTGAGATAAAGAGAGAATTCGGATTTATTTTCGGAATTCTGGAATCAGAATTATGAGAAATGGGAGGTTGTATTTATAATAAGTGGAGTTTGAAACAAAAATGGAGAGATTGATGGGAGATGGATCCGCTCACAATTTGAATCAATCTACAACTGATTTATCTATATGTGTGCACTAACAGATAAGCAAAGGCTTATGCGCGCTAACGAATAGATTATATCTGATAGAAAAATATTTGAATGAAAGTGGATCGAGACGAATTGAAACGATCAACACATATTTAAAACATGTGCTTAATTAGTCATTAAACTACACTCTTTAATTAATTAAAAAATATTTAATTAATTTTGCGGAGTTTCCGTTTATAAAACTGTGTACCCCATGTGGCACACCCCAAAGGTCCACCCTTACATTTATAAACACCACTAAGGTAAGTGTTCCCTTCAATGTGGGACTTATTGAAACTTTTTTTCTTTCAATTCACACTAACACTTAGTTCTGCACATGAGTTTATATCTTTTTCAACTTCCTTCCATTTTTCCCACACTTGTTCCAACAATCCCCCACTTGAATTTAAAAAAGTGTTTCATAAGTTTCTAAAAGATTGTGCATAAGCAATGATGTCTATGACTTGAACCTTTGCATAGCGAGTACGAGTCTGATTTAATAAGAGTGACACTTGTCTTGAACTTTATCTCAGATTTTTCTCAAACCCGCACAGAATTTTTCCTTAAGGTGTTTCTTAATAGCCCGTGCTTTGATGGCCCTGCACGTCAATCCCAGTTTCATGAATGCTCTAGGAATTCAGCCTCGAAATTCCATGGGAACCGGCTTAAGTTCCACATTCAGATAGGTGAGTCTATCGAGAGTACTCCTGATGCTCGGTACTCAACTCATACAAGAGTATAAATCTCATTAAGAGGTTTATTGTCTCATCCTTTCGCTTTCAGGATTCATGCCGCATTTCTTCTTGCATGATCATCTTTAACTCCTCACAACTTGTTGTTACCCGTTGAACCTAATTCTCGAGATCTCCAGTCTTTTAGGTTGGGTTCCCATTGTGAGGAATTCATATAGACATTAGTCCCATCTTAACAGATGTATTATAGACTTTCTCTCTAGCTAATCCTTTCGTCAAAGGGTTGCTAAGTTTTCATCAGTGCGTACATGATCCACTCTCACAACTCCTTTAGAAATTAAATCTACCATTGTGTTGTGCTTTCTTCTAATTTGACGTCTTTTACCGTTATAAAAACGATTCTCAATTTTTGCAATAGCCGCGGTACTATCACAATGGATCAACACAGCTGTCATAGGTTTTTCCCACAGGGGAATCTAAGATAGCAAGCATCTCAACCAACTTGCTTCTTCACTAGCAGTTGCTAGTGCTATCATTTCATACTACATGGTGGACTGAGCCAAGATAGTTTGTTTCTGAGATTTCCAAGATACGGCTCCTCCAGCTATACTAAATATATAGCCGTTAGTTGCTTTGGAATCATCTGACAAGGTGTTCCAATCAGCGTCACTGTATCCTTCAAGTACAATTGGAAATATCTGATAATGCAGTCCGATATATTCATGGTCTTTTTAAGGTATCCCATGACTCTCAATCGCATGTCAATGCTCATTGCTAGGTCTACTAGTAAACCTACACAGCAGTCCCACATCATAAGCAATGTCGGATCTAGTACAATGAGTGACATATCTAAGACTACCAATGATGCTCGCATACTCAGTTTGTCTGACACTTTCACCAGTGTTCTTAAAGAGTTTTACACTGGCGTCATATGGTGTGCCAACAGGTTTACAGTCAAAGTAACCGTATTTTTTTAAAATCTTTTCTACATAGTGAGATTGAAATATGGATATTCCCTTCTCAGATATAGTGATCTTGATTCCAAGTATCACATTTGCTTCTCTGAGGTCTTTCATGTCAAAGTCGTTGCTCAACAACGATTTCACAACATTCACGGCAGAAATGTTTGATCCAAATATGTGTAAGTCATCTACATAGAGACATATGATAGTGCAACTGCCATTTTCAGATATATAATAAATGCATTTGTCACTTTCATTCACTTTGAACTCATTTGAAATCATTAAGTTATCAAATTTTTCATGCCATTGCTTAGGCGCTTGCTTCAGACCATACAGAGACTTATCTAACTTGCAAACCTTATGTTCTTGTCCATGGATTACAAAGCCTTCAGGTTGTTCCATATAGATTTCTTCTTCTAAGTCACCATTTAAAAAGGCAGTTTTAACATCCATTTGGTGTACTATTAAGTTATAAATAGCAACAATTGAAATTAGTACCCTAATGGATGTTGTTCGAGTGACCGAAGAGAAGGTATCAAAGAAATCTATATTTTCTATTTGTCTAAAACCTTTGGCCACAAGGCGAGCCTTGTATTTATAAACAGTACCATCAGGTTTTAGCTTCTTTTTCAAAATCCATTTACAACCAATTGGTTTGCAACTAGGAGGCAACTCTACTAAGTGCCTGGTCTTGTTAGATTCTAGAGAATCCATCTCATCATTTATAGCTTCTTGCCACAAATCTGCATCCAGAGATGACAAAGCTTCTTGAAGATTCGTTGGATCTTCTTCTAAAGTATATGCCGAATAATCCGGGCCATAATCTTTAGCTACTCTTACTCTTTTACTTCTTCGAAGTTCAATTTCTACCTCGTTGTTACTTTCAGAGTTTCTTATCACAGGAACGTGACTCGATTCGGTGCCCCCACTACTTCTCAATTTAAAGGGAAATTTATCTTCATAGAAATCAACATTAACTGATTCTATGATCACTTTAGCATTTAGGTCATAAAACTTATATGCCTTACAGTTTGCTGCATAGCCAACGAATACACATTCATAGGCTCTACTAGCAAGTTTAACTCACTTCGGATCTGGTATCCTCACATAGACGAGACATCCCAGGTTCTCAAATAAGACAAGTTAGGTTGTCTTTTCTTTAGCATATCATAAGGAGAAATCACATTATTAACCTTGGGGACTCGATTCAGAACATAGCAAACAGTCAATAAGATTTTCCCCCACTAGTGAGAAGCAACACCGTAATTTAACATACTAGCTACAACTAGTTCAATAAGAGTTCGGTTCTTTCTTTCTGCTTTACCATTCATTTCAGGAGAATATGGAGCAGTCGTTTCATGTATAATTCCATGTTGTTTCTAAAATTCGTTAGATAAACTAGAATTATACTCAGTTCCCCTATCAATACGGAGCCTCTTAATTTTCTTGCTAAATTGATTTTCAATTTCATTCACATATATCTTAAACATATCAAGCGCTTCACTTTTATTCTTCATTAGATATACAACAGTGTAATCAGAATAGTCATCAATAAAAATGATAAACTAACGTTTATTATTTCTAGTTAAAGTTCCATCAAGTTCACATATATCAGAATGTATTACCCATGTACGTGGCAGATGCACATATGTTGTTAACCATCACGTCATCGAAATAGACAGAGTAAACAGAGCAGGGAGCAATCTGATTGACGTTTTACAATTTCAGGGGGGGATTTGCCTATTTTGAAATTTCAAATCACTCCTTCTTCCATGGTTCAAAATTCAAACCCTAGATAGCTTCCACCAGGAGAAGGGTTTATTTTTTATTTTATTTTTTGAAAAGAAGACAATTTATAGAGGAAATGGCAATCTCAACTTCCTTAATACCAAAGAGACACGTGCCAAACAATATATCAATGGTTCAAATTTATTCAACTTAAATAAATTCATTTGAAGCATGAAAGAATGAGACCAGGATTGCCTACTGTAAAACATTTACGATGTTTCACGCAGTATTGAATTTGAGTTGTTCAATAAAGATTGAACGGTAAAATAATCTGAGTTGTTGATCAGATAAGACGGCGCAATTACAGAAGAAAATCTTTTTCCGAAATAATGAACTTTTTTTAAATCTATGTCGTCCCCTTCCTTCTCATTCACGATGCCCAATGCTCACTCAACAGAGGTCATTACTCAAGGTTTTGTCTCGTCCACCCTCCATCGGTGTCATATAAATGCATGAAATGAGAAAACTTGAGGTTCATATAGATTCCACTGTGCTAGTGCAAGATATTCAATAAAGAAGAGAAGGTAGTGCAAGTGGCTAAAAACATCATAAAAAGAATTAGAAATGTCACTGCAGTCGATTGAGAGGTTACATTTATCATGTTTATTCGGAGATTAATCGATGCACCGATGTTTTAGCTAATGTGAGATGCAATAGATATGGTATTTGATCAACCGCCTTGTGAAGTAGTTCCGGTACTAAGTGATGATTGTAGGGAAGTTTCATTCCCTAAAGTAATTATTCATAGTTGCTCTTTCTTTTTAAGCTCATGTCCCTTTATTTACCAAAAAAATATCAAATTAATTGTTGAGTTCATTGAAGAAAGTGCAACAATTTTTTTTTTAATTTTTGATTAAGTAGCCTAGCGGCTAGAAATTTCACTTTAAAGGAGAATACGTAAAGTGTCCGGTATTCGAACTTCAACTCCTACATATTATAACGCGATATCCCAACCAAATAAGATAAGTTCACGGGAACGAAACTGCAACAATGTTAATAAAAAAGAGGCCAAATGCATCTATAAGTCCTTTAAGTTTTACGTTTGTATCATATAAGTCCTTTAAGTTTTTTAAGTATCAGATAGATCCTTTAAGTTTTTTAAGTATCAGATAGGTCATTTAAGTTTTACATTTGTATCGAATAGATCCTTTAAGTTTTAAGTTTGTATCAAATAAGTCATAGTTTGCATCAAATAGGTCCTTAAGAAATATGACTTATTTGATACAAACTTAAAACTTAAAGGACTTATCTGATACTTAAAAAACTTAAAGGACCTATCTGATACAAATGTAAAACTTAAAGGACGTATATGATATTTAAAAAACTTAAAGAACTTATCTGATACAAACGTAAAACTTAAAGGACCTATAGATAGATGCATTTGGCCTAAAAAAGAAAAAGAGTTTACCAACAAAAAAAAGAGATAAAGAGTTTACAAAAAAAAATCGGTAAAAAAGAAGGAAAAACAGAAAGAACTTGGGTCCACATGTTGGGTTGAGTGATCAGTGATATGATATTGACCTCAAATGGAACTTAGCGTACACTTTCCTCAATCTTTACGATTCGCACGTGACCAGAATCACCACAACAAATCAAATCAATCAAATCATATTTACATAAACCCTAATTCCCAAATACCAAACAAACACAGCACAACAATGGCTACTACTCACATTTCTGCAGGCAACACTTCTTACAAATCTTCATTCAACAACAAATTCACCCAATTCAACAACAACAGCAACAAACATTTTCCCCTAAATCTTCACTATCCAAGATCACTGGTACCACCAAACGCATCCCTTAAAGTAGATGTTGGAACGTCAAGCAGAAATGTAGATGAAAGTGTGGAGAAGAAGAAGAAAACGAAAGAAGTGATCGAGGAAGAAGCGAAGTATTTAGTAGGTACTTATGCAAGAGCACCAATTGTTCTCGAGAAAGGGAAAGGTTGTAAATTATATGATGTTGAAGGGAATGAGTATTTGGATTTAAGTGGTGGAATTGCTGTTAATGCACTTGGTCATGCTGATGATGATTGGTTGAAAGCTGTTGTTGAACAAGCTGGTTTACTTACTCATGTTAGCAATATTTATCACTCTATTCCTCAGGTATTGATAACAATGCATTATGGCAATGCTATTACTGTTTTTCTAATTTTTTTTATGGGTTTTTTTAGTGCAAGATTAGATTTTTTAGGATTTTTTAAGTAATCTTTAATAGTAGAAATAAAGTCGATTACCTCTAGTGTCAATTTGAGTGGACTAGTCCATATATAACTTTGTTCTGGCTTTAAATGTGCCCCCACAAGTGGACGGTGGAATTGAATCCCTCGGATTAGTTGGTCCTTGAACTAGATACCGAGTTTTAAAAAAATAAAAATTTGCAATGACATGCAGAGACAGGTAACAATTTGAGAAAATGGAAGTGATTGAATATAAACCACATGCCCCACTTTCGTGTCGGGGTTGGACACTGATAGTGTTAGATACTTAACACATCTTCAATCTGCTACATTGAAAAAGCGACTAGGAAACAAAAAAAAAGGGATTTTTAGATATAATTTGTGCTTGTGGCGTTTGGGTATCATGAAAAGGTTTTAGAGTGATATTATGTTGTGTTTGTGATGATCTGTTTGAATTAAGGTAATGGATCATTCTTGGTTATTGGGTTTTTTAATAGTTGTTTATAGTAAATAATTGGAAGTTGCAAACCTTTTTGCCTTAATAATGAAATCTCTCACAAGTCTAGTGGGGAGTGGTGTAGGAAAGAGAGATAGAAAGGAAAAAGTAAAGGAAGTGAGAAAGTTATGGATGATGTGGTAGAAAAGGAAAAGAAAGATAGAGAGGAAAGGGAGAGGGGAATAAAAAGTTGTGTGAGAAAATTATTTAGAAAATCAGAACTGTTGTTTAATTGTGTGGACATTGTAGGTATAGATATTTTATTCAACATTATTTATTTATTTATATTAGGGTCAGTGATGGCATGTGGGATTGGATGGGTTTAAATTGTTTAATCCTATTTAGTCAGCATTTGGTGTTGATGCTAATTTGCAAGGATTCTGGAGTACTACTATTTTTACTGACTTTTGGATGATCATAAATTATTTTTGAAGCAACGGATGGAAAAATTATACGCGGCTTGAATTATGTTAAAAAGATACGTAAAAGGCAGTGTTTTTATTGATTTGTGTGCAAGAAATGTCTGGACTTGAGTGCTGGAACATGGTGCTGACTATTAATTAGTCTACAGTAGCTTCTGAGCGAAGACAAACTTTAGTATTCATTTTCATAGCGAATTTTCTAAACGGTAAAAGTCGGTGATCAATTATCACTATCTAACTTTAGTAAATCTAAAAGATTATGAAATGCATACAAGATGTTGTAATTCTATAAATTCAAGTTGTGCAAAATTCTAGTAGTGGGAGGAAAAGCTTAGGCCTGATTATAGAAAAGGAATCCCAAACATAGTGTTAAAGAGAGTCAGGGTCCATACATGAAGCATTCATTTGTAAAGTAAGACTTTCAACTGAGAATTTAAACTAGTGTAATTATGGGGTTCTTATGCCTGATTTGATTGTCCTCATTATGGAGATTGCCAACCTTTTCTAAATGGTAATTGTGCAGGTTACCTTAATCTGAGGCATTTATTGTCGTAATCATATGGTTTTGTTAAGAACATATGTGAATCCCTATATGACTGTAGAACTCAATCCCCTAATTTGAGAAGGTATACGCCATGATGAGTGGAAAATTGAAAACCTGTTCCAACAGTGTCTCTGTTCACATGGATAAAGCTGTTAATTCTCATACTGAAGAAGGAATTTCCCTTGCTCACATGCTGAAGAGCTGACACCTTTTTGTCAAAGTAAGATGACCCCATGGGAGAAAATTCTGTAAATTATGTCATTAGGAAATGCAAGTAAATTTTAGGTTCAAAACACACTTGATTAATTGTGGGTAAAAGTTGGTTAATTTGTTGGTAAGGGTGTTTAGGTGGAAGGGGGGAACTTCAAAATATTAGCTGCCACTGTAAAATGTAAATTATGGCTTAAAGAAATTGAAGGGTCAAATAGGCTTTCATTGAAGTTATGAAATTGCCATGTGTTTGGAGGTTATGGGAGAGTTGTTTTGTGCTTATATTTTTTTATAAATTAAGGACATCGTTTTTTATTGACTTCAGGTTCAGTATCCCTACTCCACTCTTTGTATTTCCATTTACATTGTGGAAAACTAGAATGCGGAAAAGGGCTATTAAGAATCTGTAGTTATGTGCAGCTTTCATTTTAATATTATCTATAGCCGTTGCATTAATCTCTATGAGTTAATATCTTAGATCTGTTATATGTTTGCACATTGTTGCAATGATACCTTTTACCTGTATCTGTAATTTGTTTAGAACTGATGCAGGTAGAACTTGCAAAGCGTTTAGTAGCTTCTTCTTTTGCTGATCGCGTATTTTTTGCAAATTCCGGAACTGAAGCAAATGAAGCAGCTATTAAATTTTCACGAAAATATCAAAAACACACATGTACTGAAGGGAAAGTGCCCGCTACTGAGTTCATAGCTTTTAGCAATTGCTTCCATGGGAGAACCCTGGGTGCACTTGCTTTGACAAGTAAAGTGCAGTATAGAACACCTTTTGAACCTGTTATGCCTGGAGTGAACTTTTTAGAGTATGGAAATGCACCGGCTGCTGTAGAGTTAATTCGGCAGGGCAAGATTGCTGCAGTTTTTGTGGAACCTATCCAAGGAGAAGGGGGAATATACAGTGCTACAAAAGAATTTCTACAGTCCCTGCGAAATGCTTGTGATGAAACTGGGACACTTCTTGTGTTTGATGAGGTATGCACCATCTAATCTTGGTAATTGGTATTCTGCAGTACTTATTATCCCTTCAGAATGATTTTTAAGTAAAAAATAGTCCAGATATTTTGAAATAAAATATAAACAAAGGTTAAAACCTTTTTAGCCTATTAAATGCTACTACCTCCAAAATGTCCCTCATTTGATTTAACTTTTATTTTCAATGAACCAATTATTAATATCTTGAAAGGTAGTTTAGGTAATAGAAACATTTTTTTAAATGAAATTATGTGATTAATTATCATTCATAGTATGTGCAATTCACTTAACTATTGCTTATGAATCATTCCAGAGGGATTATGGCAGTAAATGAGTGCATCATCTCGTGTTTGTAAATTTTAAGGGGAAACAAAATATATCCGAAATTTGCTTATGTAACCAAGGCAGACATGCAATAATGTGTCTTTCTGTTAATTTTTCAATTAAATGGTTTTGCTTTGTAAACAAAATTACAATATCTCACTATTGAGTACATTACAACTTGAAATGATTGGTAGTGTGTTTGTTTTTCTAAAAATATTTTTCTTAACAATCACTGTATTTGAAAGTGAATGAGAATATGAGAGCTGACCAGAATGTAGCACTGTGGCTAACTGACTATAGTAAATCCACACAGATATTTTATTTGCTTGATTGATAATGTACAGCCTACACATATTTTTAGTGTGTTTATAATTTTCATATCTGCAATTGTTTCATTTGGTTAATAATTTTTCATATTTGCAATTGTTTCCTTTGTAGGTTCAATGTGGTTTAGGACGATCAGGATTTCTTTGGGCTCACGAGGCTTATGGAATCTTCCCAGACATAATGACACTTGCCAAACCTCTTGCCGGAGGCCTACCTATTGGAGCTGTCCTCGTAACCGAGAAAGTCGCTTCCGCTATAAATTATGGTGACCATGGAAGTACTTTTGCAGGAGGTCCTCTTATTTGCAATGCTGCTCTTGCAGTTTTGAACAAAATATCAAATCCTAATTTCCTATCTGAAGTATCAAAGAAAGGTCTATACTTCAAAGAACTACTAAAACAGAAATTGGGAGGAAATCCTCACGTGAAAGAGATTCGTGGTGTGGGGCTCATTATTGGAATTGATTTAGACGTGTCCGCGTCACCAATCGTAGACGCTTGCCGAAATTCTGGCCTTTTAGTATTGACAGCTGGAAAAGGTAATGTTGTTAGGCTTGTTCCACCATTGATTATAACAGAACAAGAGATTGAACATGCAGCTAATATTCTATGCCAAACTTTGCATGTTTTGGATGGCAATAATTAAAAGTAGGAGAAAGAAGCTTTCTTTTCTTGCTAGAATTTATCATGAAAAAAATCATGGACTTTCTTGAATGAAGATGTTGTGTTTGTTTTAAGAATATTGTTGCAAGGTAATGTAATATTTATTGTATAATAAATAATGGCAGATCAAATGATTTTTCATAGTTGCTTTCATTTCATGTCAGAAATGGATGTGGCTATTTATCCATCTGAATGTAATAACTGTGGTCTTTCTCATTTGTCTTACACATCGCTGTCTATCATTTATGAACAAAAAATGGGACCTTATAATTGGTATGAAATATTTGAGAAATGTATATAGCTTATTTTAGAAAAGATTGTCTGGCATAAACAATGTAATTTATGGTATATTGATAGTAAAATTAAAGGCAATTTTTAGGTTGGAGAAGTGTGGCATGTGATTTTAGATGGATCAATATGAAAATCACTCAAAGCTTCAACTAAGATAAAAACAAGAGAAAGTAAATGTAAATTGACTCTCAAAGCTTTAACATCCAATTTCCTTTCTCCGCCTAATCAACCGTGATTGGATTATTGTTTCAGTCGTAAAGACAAGTAACACTATATTGTTCGTAGAGCGTTTAACAATTTATAATTATTAATCATCAATGAAACGTTAACCACAATTTTCAGATGCTCAATACATGATTTCCATTAACAACAATGTGTATTCAAATATACACCAAAAAACCTTGTTTAGCAATGTTTAAAATCGTAGATACTTGTATTTAATTAATGGTTAATAGGATACAACACTTTGTTAAATCCATTTACTAATATTAAACATAACTAACTATACGAATTTTGAATTGCATTAACCATCTAATATTGTAAAAAACAGACGGAGATTTTTTGTGTTGCTGTCTTACCGTCATTATTTGTTAAAAAGGATTCATGTGTTAAATAATAGTATTATCTTATTCATGAAGAATATTATGATTATGACAGAAGAGAGACAAATAAGATAAAATTGAATCTGTAAAAATGTTAATGAACGAATCTGAAAAGTGTGCTAAAATAAATAAGTTTCTAATTGAAAATAAAGAATAACATTCTTCCAAATGCAGGAACTTCAACATAAAATGTGCTATCATTCTCTTTTCAAAGATTACAAAGCTATTTGTACAAACATTCTGATAGCACTAGAGTTTTGTACCAGGATAAAAACACTCGATGCTATTTTCCTTGATCTTGAAATGAAAGTTGTGAATCTTAACGGGCGAAATTCCATGTTGCTTATGTAACACCATCAACTGCATAAAATGACCAACAAAACATAAACAGGACGGATAAACATAAATCACATGAACTAGTGTAAACAAAAGCGTCAATTACTTATTTGCGGTTGCGGTATCATAACATAATTCAACATAATACTATTTCTTGGTCATTGGGATAGAAAGAGAATAGAAAGATCAAACATGATACAAACAACTTGCATAAGAACAAAAAACCTTCATTTATTTCAAGCCTAATAGTGCTTTCTCTTTATCAAATTGTCCGGTATCAATTCTATAAATACCAGTAAAAATGTATAAACCCAAAGGGCACTTCCATTGAATTGGTTGAAGGGAAAAGTTGAGTCATTTAATTTGTATCTAAACTCCAGAAGGAATCAGGGGCCAATAAGATATGTCGTTGAAGAAAAATATTCATGGAGATATGAACTGTAAGTTTAAATACAAGGTCTCGTTCTTAGCTTCATGCTTGAGCAAAGAAACGTAGTTTCAAGGTTTATTTGATCAAAATGTAAAATGTCAGAAGCCTGAAAGTCAGAAGTCCCAGTGTTATACCAATGTAAGAGTTGATCTCCGTAAAATGGAAATCAAAGAGAGGCTGTTCTCATTTAGAAGATTATTTTACTCTTAATATTTCTTAAAATATATATATCAAACCCAACACAACCCTTTTTACAAAATTGGCTTGTAAGGTAAGGGATACCTCCCACTTATAAATTCATTTTTAGGCCATATCTCATTAAATGCAGGGCTCTTAACACACCCATGTCACGCTCTAGATTGAACATCTAGAGGGTGACGGATTTGGGATATACTATGATACCATCTTAAAATTTGGATCGAACTCAACCCAACAGTACAAAATCAACTTGTAAGGCGTAGGAATCCTAACAATAATTTCAAAATATATGTGGAATCACATATTCAGCTTAAGTATGAACTTATTATGTAGAAAGATACAACAACTAACTATACCTGTCCATGTACATCTTTTGCCAAGCCAGTGGCCAATGGTTCAGCCTTGACCAAAACGTCAGCAAGGTACTCCATCTCCGAGATAATAGCAGGCTTCTCTTCATTCATATAAATATCCTTATGGTCAAGTGCAACGAATGCACAACCCTGTGATAGGAGCAGATAAATAAAGAACAAAAAATAAATAAATTGAAATTCATTTGAAATAAATAAATTGAAATTCATTTGAAAAAGAGTCAAGTGTATACTTTCTTACATATTCTGATGTTAGTGTATAGCAATAATGCAGGAAGTCTAAAACGTCATTTGAAGATCCATTAGCAGCAACTTGAAGAAAAGAGATATCATCTATCATTATAGTAACAAATTTCGTGTTGTCTTGAGGTAATGCCTTGATCACTCTTTCTATTTTCTCAAATACAGCAGCAAAACCGACGTCATTGGGTTTTCCTTCATCTAGTCATCGATTACAATGATATTAATCAGTCATGTATATCAGCACTAAAATGAAAGATCACAAAATATTAATCATAGAAGGGCGCACAAGCTATCTTGGTTGTGTTTGAAGCACAAAATCCATTTTTAAAAACAATTACGCATGGAATGACATATTTGCAGAACCTAATATGGCTTTGCCCTAGATGTTTGAGTCAATTCTAATAGCTTTTGTGCCTCATAGATATTTATGGCTCCAACTTTTAAGATTTGAAAGGGAGTTTACTATATAGACTTCGTTTTGGAACTCATCCTATTGGCATCTTCAGTACGGGATTCTCTTTTATTTTTCTTCTCTTATTGTTAAGATAGTATCATTCCCGAAAAGAAGACCATGTCTTAAGCACCTTGGATAGTCCCGAAGCAGAAGGGGGTCCAATATAGATTAAGTTGGTTTGCTGTTTGGTATATTGTTGATTTGTACTGTTCATCATACTGCAGTATAAGTAATGCTCTTTCTACTCTATAGCGTTCTGTCCGTGATATTGTACCATATGTAAGGGGAAATGACCAAAAACAGAAAGGAAAAAAAAAAATCTTGAGTGGATATAAAAGGGGTACAAGAGGCATTTCGCACCGACTCCCCTGTAGTGGTCATGACAGGATGCTATGAGCACGATTTGCAACCGCGATCGCAAGGCCTGAAAAATCCACCTTGCATTCAAAAGTGTTGCTGCAGACCTTTGGGATATGCACAGTAGCACTGTGATTGACAACCTAGATCTCAGAATCACAAAGCTTTTGCTATTCTCAAAAAGTTGAATATTGCACAATTTGCAAGAATGCGAGGGAGGAGAGAAACAAGTTCTTAGTTGATGGTTAACTCCAAAATCAAGGTCGGGGGTCAAGGAATGGGGTATCCAACAAATAAACTCCAAGCAGTGGGATCTTGGTAAAAATTACTATGCTTTCGACATAAGTTGGTCCCTTGCATTTCAAGCATTGGGATCCTGGGGAAAGAATTTTTGTTGTTGGTTGTTGTCCTTACATTCACTTTGAGGACAAGTGGTGTTCTGAGGAGGGGAGTGTTGATGTGAGGAGATAGAAGAGGTGCGATGAAAAGAATCATACTCTAGAGAGAGTAAGGAGTATTTCATGATGTAAGTTACAGGATCAGAGAGAAGCTATCTACTATCTAGCCATTTGAGAAAGTGACAAGGCCTTTTGGGTGAAGATTTGCAGATCCTAAAAGTTGTACACTTACAATCTAAACTGTAATGAAGAGAAATTTTCTCTATAAATTTTTCTAATAAAATCCTAGGTTCTTTTCACAGTGGCATTGGACTTAGCAAACCAGAATGTCATAGACCAGAGCATAATTGAATCTTTGATAATTTCTCTATACATTTAAGAATATGTTTTAAGAACAATACAAGTTTTCTAAGAGAACAAATCCCTACTTTGTATCAGTAGTTTTCCCAGAAAACTTTTTATGCTTGTCAAATGTATACTTAGCACATAAAGTCAACGATAGGAATGAAACAACAAAACAACTATACCTGATTTTCTCACCTGGAAACTGCAACATTAGCATATCAATGAAAAAGAATCTCTTGTTATCTCTTTGAGCAGCCAAGTTGCAACCCTACCACAGGCACCCAAGAGAATTGTCAAATACAGTCCACCAAGAAATATAAATATATGGAGATAAAATGCAGAATAATATGATAAACAGCTGACTAGAATGTAACAGAAACAAACTACGAGGGACAGAAAGTAAACACAAGTTTATAACAAACAGATAGTGCAACTATCACAGTCCCTAACCCTAAGAAATCTGAGAACATAGTGTGATATTGTCTATAAACACAACCAATTAAAGACAACAAAGCCCTTGCTGAGTTTATTAGAATATTAAAATTTTAATTTGTAATAACTATACACTATCAATACCTCCGATCATATTTCACAGTTGTACAATAAGTTTATGACCAAAAGTATGTGTATTGGTGTAAAACTAATTTATACTTTCAAGTGAATAATTATTGAAATTCAATTTCTTGTGCCTTTGTCAATGTGATCACGCAATACAAGAATTGCTCCATTGTCCTCTTTAGTAATGCTCTCTTTAAAAGCACTAGTATTCAATTGAATCACATACTCATATGTGCTTGCATATTTGGTCAGTTCGGTATATCATCCAGTCACAAGATTACTAGTTTCACAAGAAACTAACTACACTACAAAACAAGCATGTCCCCAAATAATCATTATTAAAGAAATAATAACACCATACAACATCATGAAAGGCTAAAACAAAAACACCATACATCATCACAGCCAAAACCCATATGTTAACAATATCGATTGGGAATACCGTATTTGATTCCTAGCTCGAACAATCTAAGTCAAACTTTAGTTACCTCTAAGTCAAACTCTGAATTATCTAGTATTTACAGTTATTAAAGTAATATGAATCATAATTGTAGTTATAATTGGATTCAATTCAATCGAATAAATACCAAGTCCCTGTTTGGATAAACAACTTATTTGCAATTTAGCACAAACGCTCATCATGACAAGTGTTCATGTATAACCTTACATAAGCTACTTCTATAGCGAAAGATAATATAAAATAAAATTGTTTTTTATATATATTATAAGCTGTTTCCACAAGATATCCGTAGAACTTATGAAAATAAGCTGAAAAAACTTATAAAAATTGTCATAAGCTGTTTTTAAGTTCTTCCAAACAACCACACAAAACTTATGCAGTAGATAAACTCAAATTAAGTCAATCCAAACAGACAGTTAATCAAAATGTCAGTCAAAAAGCTCCAAGCTTGGGAATTCACTCAGACAACGACCCATAAGCAAAAAACAACAAAAAATGAACATTTCAATCAAAACAATAAATACCCAGTTCCCAAAAATCAAAATTAAAACAAAAAATCAGCACTTTAACGTGAAAACAAACTAATAACATAAACTGCAAATGCAATGAGTGAGAGAGATGGAAAAGTTACAATTTTTCTGAGAATGCGATCGTAGTGAGAGAAAGGGTGAGAGAGGGCAAGGAAGATAACGGATGAAGAAGGATGAGAAGAGAATGAGTGTTTAAGGATTTGATGAAGAACAAAAGCAGCGCTTGTGTCAACAGTGTCTTCTACAAGAACGAATTGGCCGTAGAGATTGTTGTTGTTGTTGTGAAACCCTAATGCTTGATTGAGAAGGTTCAATTCTTTGTGTTCCATTGTTTTTGGTTTTTGCTTCTTCTTCTTCCTCTCTGCAACAAAGAATGTGCAAATTTTAAGTGTTTTTTTTTATAAGTATTACGATGTTTATGTTAATTTTAATTTTCTTTTTGGGAAGGACTTGAATCCTGGACTTCTAGTTTCTTAACTTGTTCAATTAGTTTAACCAGATGGGTTCGGGTATGGGCCAATAGTTAAAGAATTGAACTTTTTTTTCTTCTTTTTATATTTCTCAAAAAATAAAATCAAAATTTTCTTTTTTTTTTTCCGGTATATTGGGCCTGTTTGTTTCGACTTTAAAAAAATGGATTTTTCCTTTGTATTTTTGAAAATAGATTTTGTAAAACCGTTTTTCAAAATATTATAAGTTTTTTTATATTCGTTTTTTCTAAATTGAAACACTAATTTTGAGATCATATAACATAAATGTACATTATTGAAGTTCAAAACATAGTCAGAATCGCAATTTTTTCAAAAATTTGTATTTTAAAAATGATTTTTGTGAAAATCTATTTGAAATAGCTTTAAAATTAAGTGATTTTTTGCAATTTTGATATCCAATTTTTTTTCAATAAAATGATGATATATTTAAAATAACATTTTAAGAATAACTATTCAAACAAAAATTTCATTTGAAACTTTTATAAAAAATTTCTTTGTAAATTTTTTTTATACAAAATTTTCTAACACTACAAAATCAATTTTTAAAAAAATCCCAAACAAACGGGGCCATTATTTTTCTTATATTTGAGAAAATAGAATACGCCGTACATATGTACCAAAAAAATATAACGCTGTACAGTATTTTTTTTATGAGTGAAAAATATTTTTCATACTAATATTCAATTAACATTTGTATTTTGAATCCGTTTAGATTTGACTTATTTTTAAGTTGATAAAAATAGTTTATAGAAATAAATAAACTTTTTTTGTTTTTGATAGAATAAACATTTGTTTTTTCATAAAATAGCTTGAAAAAGGTATAATAATATATTAACTCAAAAGTTAGTAGGCCCTTTGTTAAATTACAAAGTTATTTTAAAATGACCATAATAGATTCGTGATTTTTAGTAGATAATCGTTAAAACTATTTTACAATATAGTGCATGCTCATTTGTCAAAAAAAAAAAAAATAGTGCATGTAACATGCTCATGAAACTTTTCTCATATTCTTTGTCTCATAATGAGTATAACTCAGTGACTGTTTGACACATGCTCATTTGTATAATAATTTTTGTTGGAACATTAAGCTTTAAATCTGAAAACAATAGTTTGTTTACAATACTTTAATTGTATAATAATATAAATTATAAATTATAAAAATTTGATATTTTAAAAATATTTATCGAAACAAATTCAATAACATCTTATAGATTAATATTTAATTTTATTTATTAGTAAAAAATACAATGAAAATAATAAATGTGTTTCTTAAAAAAATGTTGCATTGCATTTTAGGTGTCACGGTACAAATTTGGTGATAAAAATAGTCTCCTGTTAGATTAATCTAACTATTGAGGTGCAGTTAGAGGCTGCAAAGACAACAAAGAATCCAAGCAGATTCAACTACTTCAATCAAACTAAGTTCAGAAATCATGCATTTTGCGAGCGATGATGACAATTTAACAGATGAACGAAAAGCTCATCACCCACACAATGATTCTCCATGCTTGTTCGAAACATTTATAATATGAAATTAACCACTTCCCGTATAAAAGTTACTGATTGGTTTCTGAAAACATAAAATTCATACATACTTCTACACTTTCATTCCGTCCACTGATTGTTTTACTTAGGTGGAAACACAGAATTCTCTGCAGAGTTGAAGTATGTTTCAAGGGGATGAAAATTTAAATAGTTCTCATGATTCGGTGTTAAGTACCTCGTTGATTTAATAATCAAGTAAAAAAGTAACAAACAAGTCAGCAGCATCCTTAAAAGCAACCTGCTCGAGGAAAGCGTATATTATTCTACCACAAAAGTCAGTAGAGAGTGATTCCATACATCATAGTAATATTTTTAGTATCCAAAGGTCAACAAGTTTTCAGTGGAACAACATATTGCAGTAAAGTAAACAATTAATTTATTGGAAACTAAATTAAGTTCTGATGCAGAATTGACGACAGTGTAAAGTACCATTTACAAGTTTATTCCAAAACCTTCTTGTCATAGCTTCTGATAACTTTATAATCTTACCATATATGAACCACTGATACTGGTAAACTCTATAACTTGGTTACCTATGATACAATAAGCAAAACTCTGCCAAGATTTCACGAGAATAAGGACCGACTTTTATTACGTTCCAATCGTGCCTCCCTCTGTTAAAACAAGGAAATGGAATTGATAGTTAAATTTTTTCATGCAGCATTATTTAGAAATGATATTACAATAAGAAACAATTCTAAAAATAATATCTGATCCTAGCTATTATATACTTGTCAAATGTTTGAATTATACACGAAGAGACGGCTAAAGTTCCAATACATTAATATGGATGAGAGATTGCAGCAATACACATTTTGAGATCCGTTCCAACATACTCTTTTATTATTGGGTGAATTTTATTTGAGTCCGACAAAATAGAGAGTGGGCTCAAGCGGTGTTGTCAAATACTAGCCATGGCGGATTTTTTAACAACCGTCAAGGCCAATTTGTGAAAGATGGCAGCACCATGGCGTTTTATGGCGGATATGATGGCTTAAAATGGCCTTTTTTGGATTTCCGCCATGGTCTGCCTGAAAACATTGGGCCTGGGATAGTAAGAATAAACTATGTTTTACTTTATTCCTTTCTGAACCAACTCCAGAATTATAGTGATCTAACAGGCTATGTTCATTTCTGTTAGATGTCCACTCAGCTAGCTGGGTTATGTGATTGCGTAAATTTTTTAAGGCTGAAGGACAAGAGATAGCTGATAAATTTCACAAGGAAAAACTTCATTGGCACCTCACATCATCAAGTAATGGAACTTCTAAACTGGTTATGTGTAACATCAAGATAATGGATAACTTGGTCAAAAATTGATGAGATTTGTATGCTATTAGCAGTTACATTGTAAGGGTAATGGATGACGAATTCATCATCAAAGTGAATAGAAACCAGTTAAACTTTGAAACAATTACTTAAAGTCAAACTTGCAATGAAAAAACATAACCTTGAAAATAAAGTTCCTGCTCATTCTAATCTAAATCGTGTTGTTCACTATAAATAACCAATTACCACAGAGAAGTACACTACTTGCAGCAGCAAATGCAGCTATCAATGCATTATATATTAGGATACCATGTTCCCAAGACACCATTTATAATCAAATCAAAATATGCAAGCAAAAACAATACAAGGAATAGATAGTGCTAAAGATTCTAGTACCTCCTTTTTCTTACACTCCTTGTAAACATCAAAATGTTCTTGACATTTACTCTTATCCGTATTAAATTCTTCTAAACCTGGAAATGTCAAAGCAAAAATGTAAGATAACTCATAATTGCATGAATATTAGCACAAGGTCCAACATCAGTGCCTTCTCTTACTTCCCTAACAATAACACGAAATCATAAACTTTAAGTCCTTCCAATACTTCATTTTTTTTGTTCATTACTTTTCTTTCTTCTTTCACTTCTCAAAGAGTAGTTATCAAATCGAGATTCAAATCGTGAATTAGAAGATCTATTTTCAAAATTGCAAAATGAATCGTATCATGAATCGTAAGTTACATTACCAATCAAATAAAACATTTTTAAGTAAAATCAAGTGCCAAAAAAAATAATTATAAGCCGTTATATCAATCATATATAAACCTAAACCTCAAAATAATTCAAGATTCAATTCATAAATCAAATTAGCAAAAAGAAAACAGCTAGCTACATTATTAAGTTTCAGTAGTGATTCATTAAAATGAATCAAGATTCATCAAAGTGAATCATGATTCAACATGGGAATCATGTCCAAAATAGATACACACCAACAATTCTTGTAGATTGGGTTAAGTTTTATATATTGAAATGAAATACAACCCATGTAAACAAGTGATTGAGCTCAAGTAGTTAATGAGTATTCCCTACGACAAATTGTTCGGGAGAACCTAAGTTCAATTCCTGAGTGGAACAATTTCAGTAAGACTTTGCTTATCTAGCGACGGAACTCCGAATAAAAATACAACCCATGTAGCGTAAGATAATGATAATTGATAAGAAAAGATAAATTATTAATCTTTATCCTACAAATTTTATTTGGAGACCAAAAGAAAAATGAATGTTTCAGTTCCAATTAACTGAAGCAACTAATAAGACACAATTAAAGTCACCTAATTTGTACTTATACCTAAAAAAGGTATTGAAATATTGAGATTTTGTAGGACTAATTGATTCAAGTTGATAGTAAAAAGAGAAAATTGAAGAGGTAAAAGAGGAATAAACTGACATTTGAGAGAAGCGGAGTATTGAGAAAAACATTGAGAATCAGAGATTCTGGCAGCACTTTGATAAGGCGGTGTTGAACCTTTCGACGCCATCGCTCCGATTTCAATTCAGAACTCCTTTCGGTTTAAAGATTACGCACACTTCAACACTCTTTTCAGGTCTACCAATTTTACCGTCCACACGCGCGTCAGTTCATTACATGAAAAAGTTTTATATTTTTTTGAGAAAAGAGTTATAAAGTGTTTTTTTATGTAAGAGTGACATGAACTCAGTTGGTAGGGACATAACACATTGTGTGCACGAGGCTGAATTCGAACCTGGATAGTTCACTTATTCACCTTTAAAGTGATTTTTTTTAGCTATTAGACTACTTGACAAAAAAAATGTTTTTTATTGGAAAATGTAAAACAGTGCCTCCGGACACTCTTTAAGATCTTAAATAATATTTTTTTAAAATATTTTATGGTAATGTGTGAAATCAATGCATAGGAAATTGAAACGTTCGACTTTTTGGATGAATTATTTCTTTAAATGGAATGCTTAAAGAGTGCTCCGGGACACCGTTTAGCAAGACCCTCTTTTTTATTTTTGGGCCTGTTTGCATTGACTTATTTTTAAGATTATGCAAAACAGCTCATGCAAACAAATAAGTTTTTATGCAGTTTGGTAAAAAGAAAGTTTTATGCATTATTATAAATTTTTTAAAGTAGTTTATTGATAAAATAACTTATAAAAATACAATTTTTCTTAGCGAAAACTTATAAATTAAAATAAAATTTTATTTATTTACATAAGTCATTTTTATAAGCTCAAAAATAAGCCGAATCCAAATGAGTTCTTAGTCTGATAAGTATTTTTATTTGAATTTAATCCTGCCCATTCAAAAATTATTGTTTTTAATTATTGTTAATGTTGTAAAAAAAATCAGGTCAATTGTCAAATGATACAATAAGTTGACGACAAAATTAAGAACAATTTTAAATTTCTAAGGACTTAAACAATTTTTTTTTATTGCATTGCATTGACTAAAATCATTTTTTTTTACGATGACTAAAATCATAGTATTTAAATGTAAAACAATTATTATTTATATAAAATAATATCACCATACACATTAAATATGACATTTGCCTTTGTAGGAACATCTAAGAGGTTGATTACTCTTGATAGCAATCCTAATAAAAACTCTTAACTTGGGACATAGTACATGTTTGTTTCAGCTTTAAAAAAATAGATTTTGTAAAATTATTTTTTTAAATATTATAAGTTTTTTTTGTATTCGTTTTTTATAAATTAAAACACTAATTTTGAAATCATATAACATCAATGTACATTATTAAAGTTCAAAACATAGTCAAAATTGAAATTTTTTCGAAAAGTTGTATTTCAAAATAATTTTTATGAAAATCTATTTGAAATAGTTTCAAAATAAAGTTGTATTTCCAAATTGACCACATGCATACTAATGAAGATATGTCTTAATTTGCTTCCCATGAGAGACAACCCTATAAATTGGACCGTACTACAAAAACTATTGTTTGACAATACACATTTGATGCCAAGACGAGAAGAGTCATATTTTTAAAATTCTAAAGAATACTATCGACGATTAATTTTTTTGATAATTATGTAGCACTCCCCTCAGCTTGAAGATACTTACAAAATATGTAAATATTACAACAGAAGAATTCAAATGTAATATTATCTGCTGATACAAATATAAGTTGCAAGGCCTAGTAGCAAAGGAATTGCATGACTTCACAGACAATGATAAATGAAAGCAAGGTGACCTTTAATATTTTAACTTATGAAACCTGTTTTCTTCCATTTAATAGTTAGCAATGTTGAAGAATCTGCAAAACCAAATAAAGAGTTACATTAGAAGCATGGTCTGAATAAAACAATATAGTAGAGATATTATATCATTGATTCATCATCAGTATTAACAAAATATAAAGACAAAACTCCTAATTTAATCCGATCCGCTAAAAATCTTCTTACCTTTGCAAGCACAACATTGGATCCACCGCCGAAACTCTCAGACCAAATCTCGCTCCTTCCTCAGTACCACACACTTCACAAACATGTCTTTGAGCTTTTCGTGCCGAGTCATCTTATCAAGAATACTATCTTCATAGTTCACAGCATAATTCTTGGACTCATCATCATTACCGGCGGCAGTTTTAGCTGAAAAAAGGAGCTTAGATAACCGGTCCTTTTCGGCTTGCTTACCATATTTTTCTTCCTCAGTAGTCCCTTCAGCGAGAAGACGATATGCGTGTACCTCCTTCTTCTGTCCAATCCTATAGGCTCGGCTGATAGCCTGTTTTTCGACCGAAGGATTCCATACAACATCAAGAAACACAACCCTTGAAGCTCCAACTAAGCTAATTCCCTCGGAACAAGCTTTTGTAGCTGCAAGTAGAATCTTCGCGTTGCTATTTTCATCATTGAAGCTATGGATTAAGGACTGCTTAACTTTTGCAGAATCATTGCTAGATATGAACAGCACTTCTCCCTTAGACCAGTTAAAAACCGAGTTTAATTGGTCTTTAATTAATCGTAAAGGAGCGTGGAATTGGCTGAACACGAGGACTTTCTCGTGAAGAGAATCACACAGCCGAACAAACTCGCACAAAAATTTTGTTTTGACACCTTCATACGGGTTCAGTCTTATCTTTTCCAGCTGATCCTTGTTGAGTACAGATTCTTCTTCTTCCGAAAGATCACATTCAAGTAAAAGAGATGGATGGACGGATGTCAATGCAATCTTGCACTCAAAGTTAAATACTGTGTTCTGAGAACGTTTAATTATCTTCAGGATTTCATTCTGCAAACTACCGGATTTCAAAGTCACCAAACAGTCCCTTAACCCGGGAAGCTTATTTTCAAGGATCGAACCTTTGTGAACATGCACAAAGGGATCCATTAGCAATTTCAGCCTCTTGATCTTATCATCAGAAGTGTTTCTTGTTGTGTTAACCGAAACAGGTTCCCAACTCCATTCTTTAGATGATTTACGTCCCCGCTCATGGCAAAATCTTTTTAGCTCAGGCGGTATCGTGTCAGGAAAAGAAGGCTTGACTAAGCTCAAAGTGCTGTAAAGCTCCCAGAAATTGTTCTGGAATGGAGTTCCAGAAAGGATGATTCGCTTCTGCGTTTGAATCTTTGACAACACCTTCCAAATATGACTTCTTTGATTTCTTGGTGTGTGTCCTTCATCCAGAACTAACAAACCAGGAGCTTTAAGTAGAACTTTTCGCATATCAAATTTTCCTTTTCTCTCTTTCACACTTTCGTGCTTTTTCTTTTTCTTATCTTTGCATTTCATTCCATACAAAGTGTAGCTGATTCCAAGAATGCTTGTTTCTTTGAACCACGATATCAGTTTCACCATTCGAGTTTCTTCAATACCATGTCGTGTATTGGACATATCGAATGTGTTAACCGCATCAGCATGCTCTTTACCAGATAACTCCCGATTGCTTAAATTGTGAAATGGAAATCCAATGTCCCATTTCTTGAATTCCTCTTCCCAAGTTAGTAGTATACTAGCAGGAGCGACAATAATCGGCATGCATTTTGGAAACACTTGCAAATATGCCTTGAGAAACACGATGGTCAGCCTTGTCTTTCCGGTTCCAGGGGCATGAGAAATAATGCAGCCACCTTCGCTGCGAGGATCAGCATTCTTTAACTTTTGAAGCTCGATGCTTCCAGCCAAGTTTTTCCATATGAATTCAAAACCTTCTTGTTGGTGAGGGTATAAGGTTTGTTTCACATCAGGAATTTTGTCCCAAACAGTGCCTTCATTATGAGAAAAATTAGCCTTTGAGTCATCATTAGAAACATTAAAGTGAGACCGATCAAAGAGTGAAACGTCGTCTCCACCAATTGACGCCCTTCTTCCTGAACCTTCATTCGGATATCTATCCACCTGTGTCATGTACAACACAAGTATGAAAAATTTAGTTCATCTTATCAACATATCTCCTAGTCAAATCAATGCGAACATACAAAAATTAAGGTATTCGTGACAGCATTATGCCTAAACTATATGAATCTCATAGAAATCAGTTGATGTTTTTCGCCTAAAGTTTTATTGATTTCTGTGTTAATGTCAGTATCAGTGTCAATGTCGGGTTTTCATATATGTGTCCGTGCTTCATAGGTTAAGAAGGTTAACTTTTTTTAGATAGAAGTAATCGTCAAAACATGTTTATTATAACAGATTCACAAGGATACAAATATCAGTGCTTCCTATAAACACATTCAATAATGAAATCGCATATTGAGCAACAATAGTGGCTTATACATATTTTGTTGATCAAGATCAATAAAATAAAATCAAGCTTGTTAGTTTTTATGTAAATCGGCATCAAGCCATGCTTACCACCGGCTCTGAGATATATCTGATCTCAGTGAGAACCAAACCACACAACCTGCAATATACTCCAATCTCCTCATCGAGACGAGTGTCATGGTTACAAAGGGAAAATGGATCTTCTATATTTTTGTTCGAAGCTTCATTGGTCCCTATATTTCCAATCTGCATATAGTAAAACACAAAGTTACTCATTGTCAATGATTTCAACCTACAAATATCATTCATTATATCTTATACATATCATTCACAACAAAGTTTAAGCATATAAACATTTTAAATTAAAAATGAAAAGCAGCTTGATATAAGAACTAGTCCTTCACAATAGTGCACAAGAAAAATTAAAATTTAAATGCAAACTTTCAAATCTTAATGTAGTTTAAAATGAGGATTACCATGGATTCAGCTTCATCTTCTCTACTCACTCTATCCATTTCATGCCACAACTCACATATCATTTCTTCTTCCTCCGTTTTTGGCGCCGCTTCTTCAACTTTTTTACCAAGACTCCAAAAAAATGGAGGTGTCTCCTTACAAACTTGTGGACGCATATCTTGCCGGTTAACACCATCATCATCCTTCACCTCGTCCAACGCAACTGAATCACCGTTCTTCTTAGTGTTTTTGGTTCCCAAATAGCACTCCCATTCGACAAGAAGTTTGTACAGCTCCTTGTTTAAACATAGCTTGCTTTGACCACTTTTGTCATCCATGGTTTCCTTCTTCTTACCATTACTAATTCTATTTCCACATCTCTCACCCCTTCCCTTGTTCTCCACAATTTTGTGTTTAGCTAACTTTTCATTTTGTAATGACACTGTGAGTCTCGGTGATTCTCCTTCACCTGAATCACCGAGATTCGCAGTGTCATCATTAGCATTAACTTTACCATTGTCTTTGTCTTTGTTTGAATCTTCTATATCTTCCACCATTGTTACACTATGTTGTTGTCTTAAAGAAAAAACAACACTCTTCTTATCTTGTTTCTGAGAAACTTCATTAACCTTTGACGAAGAACCCTTCATTGAACTCTTCTTAATCTCTTCCTCCTCCACAATTTTTTGTTTAGCTAACTTTTGATTTTGTAATGACATTGCGAGTCTTGGTGATTCTCCTTCACCTGAATCACCGAGATTCGTAGTGTCATCATTAGCATTAGCTTTACCATTGTCTTTGTTTGAACCTTCTGTCTCTTCTACCACTTGTACACTATGTTGTTGTCTTCTTGAACTAGAATTCTTCTTCTTATCCTTTTGATTTTCATTTACAAAAGCCATCGAAGAAGAACCAACATTCTTCTTATCTTGTTTCTGAGAAACTTCATTAACCTTTGAAGAAGAATCCTTCATTGAACTCTTCTCAATCTCTTCCTCCTCCAATGGTTTGGTAGAAATTCCACATTTTTTGTTGTAATAGTTTTCATTGAAATAAACAACATAAGGAGAGCAAGATGATGAAGTATCTTCATCACTGTCAGAAATTTCATTCACCTCATCAACTTCAAAATCTTCATCACTAGTCTCATCATCTTCTTCACTATCATCAGAATCTTCTTCAGAGTTTTCCTCACTTTCATCTTCATCAATGGAGTTTTCGCGTTCGAAACTACACTTTACATTGCTAAAGTTTTCATTTTTAGCATTATCTGAGCAACCCTCAAACATTTTCTTATCAGAAACCTGTTGATGGTCACTTTCATCTTCATTTTGTTTCCGGATTTTTTTGCAAGAAGAAACAGAACCCAAATAAACAAATGAATCTCTGACCCGTTTTGTCTTAGTCTTATGTTGGAGAGAAAGACATCCAAACAAAGGAACATTCTTGCTACGAGTTCTGCTACCAACACTATCCATCATCAGTTTCTGTGTTTGATTTCTTTCTTATGTCTTAGTGAGAGAGCAGAGAGAGAGAGAGAGAGAGAGATTGGTGAAGAAGGCATAGATTGCTATTTACGTGAAGAAGTGACATTATTAATTGATCACTTTCCTCTCCCTTCTTGGTTAAGGTTATGTTTGACTAGGATGGCATGCCATCAAATTCCTCTCCATTTTTGTAATTACTAAAGTTTCGGGAATATAAATAATTAAATACAATAGTGTCACATTAAATATGTTCAACTATTTAATATTCATTTTAAAACTTTTCAAAATTATAATAATGAAGAGGAAAAATGGAGAGATAAAACCAATTTACAAATCTAATACATTACCCTTTTGGGGGCGGGGTCAATATATGGACTTGATACAAAAACTAAATTTTTTGTGTCTCACTAAATTACAATAAATTTTTTGACTCAAATACAAGTTGTCTAAAATGTTAAAAAAAAAAAACTTTTTCTTCACTAATTATCATATAAGATAAAAAATTATTGAGTAAAATAAGATAAAAAAATGTCAACAGGACAATTGTTTTGGGACAGAGGGAATATCTTAATATATATAATCCTAATAAAGTTTGCAACAACTTAACCTTAGCCCTAATCCCACTTAAATTTACATCAACTCTTAAAAAATTTAAACCTAATCAATTGGGCGCCCACTTAAGAAGCATAATTAATTCATATAAGTATTGGATGATAGGTCATATGCAATAGAGTATAAGATAAGCTAGGTAACTAGATTATTATTACATTTACACTGCATTTAATGATTCTTAGATTCTCAATATCACCTTTATACTAATTGATTATAGTGCAACATTGATTACCCCTTGAATTTGATTCCTTGAAAACATGATCTTAATCAATTATCTTGACCCACAAAAAAAAAAATACAAACTTAATCTAATTATCAGTGATGGAACATCAATTAAAAACAATCATTTTTATGTTGATATTTAGACTGAGCAAGGTGAAATTTAAAACAAATTATAGAGGATATAAAGAAACTTTTTAGACTTACAATTTTATGGTTCTAAAATATAAAAAAAATGCTAATTTATAAAAATGGGAAAAAGTATCGCAAAATATATATAGATAATAACTTTAACAATCTCTCGGGATCGAAAAAAAAACTTTCACAACCTCCCTATTCTATGCTAAAACTTTCATATGGTGGTTGTCGGTGACGATGCCTAGCTGGTAAAATAATGCATCCCAATAGAGAGTAAATGTGATGAAGCCTTTGGTGGTGAAGTTGTTGTTAAACTTCACCATTTCGATGAATGAATCATACATAAATAAAGAAAACATAAAGACGATGATGATGGTGGTGATATTGCGACCAACTTAAGCTTTAGCGCGACGGAAGGAGGAAAGGAAGTAGTGTGGCGGCTAGGGTTTGAGTGGGGTGAAGAGAGAACTGTGTTTTTTTAATTGAGGAGAGAGATAAAAAATCATAAAATGAATATTATGTTTGTGGCATAGTATAGATTTTAGGGTATTGGAAGTGGGTCTTCTTTTTTTTTTTTGCAAGAAATTGGGCTCTTCTTTTATTTTTTACGGTTGTGAGCTTTCTTTTTAGTGGAAGAAAATAGGGTTGAGTATATATCAGACTGACTTAGAAGGACATACAGTCAAAGCCTGCATAGGCTTAGATCAGACTAACCTATTTCTTTAATAGAGCGGACTAAGACTTTTTTATAAGTCTATTTAGCTAAAAAGGTTAAGCTTCAGGCCATTAAAAAGACCTTTTAGGCGGATCTATTTAAGTAAATATCAATATTAATATTTTTTTACAACTATTATTATATATTAAAATGTGTACTTTGATTAAATTATAAATCTATTAACTCTTTCTAGTAGTTTAAATTTATTAATCTACATTAATTTTTCACATATATAAATGTATTATTATAAATTAAAATTGAAATATGATGTCACCTATAGTTAAATTCTCTAAAATACCATGTTAAATATCAAAAGGAAGTTTAATCTCATTAGTTTATTAGTTCATTGGTATATTTAAAAATAAATATAACTATTTATCTAAATATGTTCACGTGCAAATAAACTTTTAAACAGGTTAACAAGTCGTGTTAGGCATTTAAAAGGTCAAACTCGGGCCTAAAAAATATGCCTATTACAGGTCATAAACCAGGCTCAGACCTTCAATATTTTGACAAACCAATCTAAGACTTGACAAAGCCTAACTCCATCTACTACAGGGGACAAACCAGTCATTGTTGGGTCACAATCATCCACATTGGGCTCAAAACAACTATACAAGTGAGTTAGACACCATATTTTTATCTAAAACCTTAAGACATTTGGTTTATATGTAATCTCATTTATAAAGTGTTCAACCTTCACTTTTCTTAACAATGTGATGAGACTTAACTCATTCAACACAAAACATATTTTTCCTCTAAAAATCGTGATTTTGACGTCCTAAAATGTGATTTATTGTCTTCAATATTGAACCTAAATATGAAATATCACATTTGAGTCCAAAATTCACCTCTTTTGTTATAAAAAATTGGCACTTTTAGGGCAAACAATATGAGTTAGGACCAAAATTACAACAAATATAAAACTAGAGACAAAAAAGTTCAATCTTAAAATAGAAAATCTATTTTCGTGAGTTTAAAATAAAGGAAAATGCAAAACTATTTAAGAAAGTAGATATAGTAATACGACATCGAAATTTGTACAATCAATTTCTCGAAAGTTTAAAAAATATTATTTTAACTTAATTTTTTTTTTTAGTTTTTTTAACTAGTGTCCCAGAAATAGCGGTTACCATAATTATAAAATAAAATAGGGTGACACTATAAGTGAAATTAAGCCATTTTATTATTTTATAAAAAAAAAAACACTTTGATGTGATTTTGTGTTACGAGTTCCAAGAAGCCTTAGCTCTGGCCAGTTGGAAAAAAATGAGTTAAAGCATATACAGTATTGTAATGATTAATGAAGAGTTTTAAACGTTGTACTAACAAATCAATCTCCTCATGACAAAGGAGTAAAGAGTTTCACTCAACCATCCATATTTATGAACTTCGTTGCAGATAGTAACAATACCATGGCTATTGAAATTCCAGAGACGAAGCCAATCCATTTTTTCAAGATCATATTTACTCAAAACCTTCTTCAAGGAAAGCTTGTAAGCACTTTTTTTAGATTAATTCTTTGTTTATGTCAACTTATCATACTTTTATAGGAGTGTATCTTATAATATAGTTGAAATAATCTATTTTTCTCTTAGCTTTCTTGTTTGAGTTCTATATTTTGGTATATAATAGTTTGAGCTTATGTTGTTGAGTCTTTTATATTTCAAAGTTAATTAGTAGTTTAGTCTTTTTCGTCTTAGTAATTAACCTTTATTTTCATAAGTTATGTTATTCACGGTTATTGCCCATGTCATATTTAGTTTCATCTACCTTACACCTATCCTCTTAGTCTTTAGACCCCTCTTCTCCGCAAGCAAAGTATTTCAAACTTAAAAAAGTTACATTTATGGTGAAAAAAATTGATTGAGTAAATTGATTGAGGACAAAAATAAATTTTAAAAAATAAAAGTGATTAATGTTTGAATACATTTATGTAAAAATGAAATAAACGATTAATTTGATTGTAAAAAAAAATCAATTCTAGCTATTTTGGCCTAGCCTAGTTAGCCCACTTAGACAATTTAATTTTAATGTATTTTTAGGAAAATTAAAATAATCTACTTGTTAAAAATTTAGACTTGGCCTATCCCAAATTGACATGTTTTAGGCAAGTCACCAAATCCGTGGTTTAATGAAACCTATAAAGCATGGATACTCTTAAAATGGAGAAGTAATCGTACCGGGTACGTACCAGTATCGGGTACACGTATGGTACGTACCGATCCGTACCAATCTCTTAAAATATTTTGATTCTTTATTATATTTCAATTATTTCAGTGGACAAAAAAGTAAATCTCAAAAGATTATGATAGTAACTCATTTAAAAAATAATATTTATAATATGTATATTGACGTACCAGTACCGTGATTTCTTAAAAATGCCATACCCCGTATCCGTACCTGTATCGGATACCGTACCCGTACCTAGGCAACTTATGAAACTATGAATTACCCAACACCGTTATCTCAATTTGACCCTCTTGGTTAGGTCATATTGAGTCTGGTGGTCCGATTTGATAGCTCTATCATGCATATTAATCTTGTTAAATTAATTGACAGATGATCCCAAGAAAGTTTGTGAAGAAATATGGAAAAGGTTTACCAAAAGATATATATCTAAAGACTCCAAATGGTGCAAAGTGGAAATTAAATTTGGTAAAAAGTGATGGAAAAATATGGTTTGAAAAGGGTTGGAAGGAATTTGCAAATTATCATTCTCTAGCTCATGGCCATCTTTTGCTTTTCAAATATCAAAGAACTTCCCATTTTCATGTCCACATCTTTGAAAAAAATGCCTTAGAGATACAATATCCTTTCGAAAGAGTTGAAGCTAAAAGGGTACACTCCAATGGTCAAAGAAATAAATCTCCAATTAATGAAGATTGTAGAACAAGTCATAAGAGAAAAGCTAACTCCTCCTTTGAATTTGGAAGTAGTAGTTGTGTTAAAGTTTGGAAACCACAAAAGGTAGCTGTGCATCTTATTGATACAAAGTGGAAAGGTATAAAATTTTGTATTTTCATTATGAAAGCTTCATGGTTAAAACATAAATTATTAGCTTTTGTTCTCCACAATTCATGTTGCTTTTTTAAATGTCCATTTCATGTAAAATCATGAGGAATATGCAAACATTTTGTGTGTTTGGTTTCACTGTGGCAATAATCAAAAGTGATTCTAGACAAATAAGTGATTTTTACATGTTACGGTGATGTCATTCGGACTTGATTTTATTTTTCTCTAACATTGATTGTTGATTGTAACACGAAGCTAGGATTTGTGGTTTTTGAATCCAACAATGATTTTTACGCTTAAATTTATTATTCAACACATTTTTACGTGAATGTATATTGTTCCATATTGGGCCAAGGCCCAACATCACTATGGATCGGGTCTCCCACACTTGCGTTCTACGGAAAATGAACGTATGAAAATGCCCTAAGCTGAAACAAACCTGTAAGGCCACTTCCAACCGTTGGATTTAGGGTTCCAGGCAATATGGTGACACCTGTCCAAAGGGACACCTATTTCACAATTCACAAACATAAAGCACTTCACATTCTATCCACTTTTAACTAAAATCAATTTGTTAAGCAAGTGATTTATTAGAAAAAATAAATATGAAAGATAATCAAATATATGTCTTGGTTTTTCGATTTTGCAGGGAAACAAGTGATTACTGCTAAGAAACCTATAACTCTTGAAAGAGCAAAATCTTTCAAAACCTCTAATCCATCATTTGTTGTTGTCATGCGTGCATCATACGTTGAACACCATTTCCTTCTGGTAAGTTGTAGAACATAAGTTGGTAGCCATCAACAATAACAAGATATTGTTTTTGTAGATAGGAATGTGAAACATATATTGGTAATTTAAATATAATTTGAAGTCTATGTAACTTTTCTATTTTATATTCAATAACATTTGTGTTTTCTTTTGCTTGGCAGAGTATACCACATAAGTTTGGTATGAGACACTTTGATTTGGATAAAAAGAGAGCAGATATTTATTTCCAGGGGTTAAACGGAAGAGTTTGGCCTTCAAGATATCTAACCAGGATGTCTGTTTCGGGACTAAAATTCGAACTTTCAAGTGGATGGAAGGAATTTGCAAAGGACAATAACTTGAAAGTTGGTGATGTTTGCACCTTTGAGCTCATCTCTAACACTATACTTACCTTTATTGTTCACATCTTCAGAGAGAAAAACAATGATAACACAAATTGTTCAAAATCTCAAAGTAGGATTAATTCATGTTTAATTTTCATTTCAATTTTTTTTTCATTTGATAAATTATAAATTTATTCTTCCATCTTATGCAGAATCTTTACAAATGAAAGGAGAAGATACTGATCAAGGATGAAGAAAGGGAATGAAAATCATTACAAATCTACAATCAAATCACTACCACCACCAAAGAGTTTAAGTTCTTTTGAATGAAGCTCACTTAATGTTGAATGCTTCTAGTGCATGTTTTAGTGTTAGGGACACTACTAACAAATGAAACCACTATTGTCAATTTGCTGTTTTGTTGTTTGTTTATCGTAAAAAATGTTGATATGTGTGATAATTCTTGTGACTAATATAGATGTTTAAATATTTTCTGAGTTTTTTTCCGGAAGACGCTCTTACACGGCCACCTCCACATATTTAGAAGGCATAACCATCCATTTCAAACATAATCCGATCAAAGATGCGCTTGGAGAGATAAGTTTCCACAAAAACCCAACACAGTCTACAAAAGCTCTTCTTTTGGTTTCCTTTAGCAATTTCAAACAAAAGCCTAGGTCTCCAATTCTCATGAGGGAGATTCATGAGGCGAATCCACACTTGCACATGAGTTTGATGATGAGTATAAGTTTTAATATCATGCTCCCACTTGCACACGAGTTTGTTGGTTCTCAAATCTGTTGAGATTTGCAGGTCTCTGTGTATCTGATTTAACATCATTACTCATGAGTTGATGTTTTTCTAGGTGGTTTAGAGGCTCAGGAGTGTCCTTTTAGTGTGTGATTGAGTCTTTTTAAGTGATAGTGTGTATGTATTGGTGATGTTGTTTTTGCTGTTGTTGTGATACAGCACTTTGTTGCGGTAGTTTCTGTACTGTTCCTCTCCATTAGTATGTCTTATACTTGATAATATATTCGCCGATTAAAAAAATTAAAGAAATTCAAAGAGCTTGATTTGAGATCAAAGAACCAACAAATCAAGCGTTGTGTTCCTCTTACACCCTTCAAAGCCACAAGCGTACACATCATGTGTAAGCTTTGATGTAAACTTAGTCCCCTTTGATGTAAACTTGGCTGGGGTTTCACTGGCAACAATGAAACCATGCACGACAAAAGACATGACAATCATGCCAACAAGGACGACCAAACCCTAACAGACCGACCCACCTTAAAAACTCAATTTTTCAACCATCATAAATCCTCATTTTATTAGTGTTTGTTTTGAATTTTTTAGAAAATAATTTTGTTAGTAACTTTTAAGCTCAAGCCGTAATTTTTACAGAGATAAACTCTTTCTTCTCTTCAATTTTTTCATCTTTTTCACAAAAAAGGGGTGGTGTTGGGTCGTTTTTACCCGAAATCACCCTTGTGCATATCTTTTCATAAGTGATTTTCACATAAATTAGATATTTCTTTTGTGTTTTTATGTGTGATTGCGATGATGTTTTGTTATCTCGTCTTAGTGCGGTGTTTGTTTGCTTTCCCGTCTTGTTGCATGTTTGTTTGATTGAATCGACAGATCAACTTCGGTCAACTACCGATTCACACAATAATTAAGTTCGTCAATGATGCATATCCGGAGACATAAATATTCCAATTAATTTGATTTTATCACATTATTTGTAGACATGAACATGCCGTTTTATGTTGTGAAAGTATTATTTTGTTTTTAGTGGTATTGAATTTGTATTAAATCTGATGTTCTCTAGGGAATTGAATGAATATCTTTTATATTTTAGTAAAAAAAAAAACCAAGATGAAAAACTAATCCTAATAACTTTTATAAAATCTATTTTTCTTAAAAAAAAAACAAACATAAATAAGCTTCAGCTTTATTAAAAGAGAAAAAGGAATATGCACCGATAGTGTAAAATAATTTTACACTGTCGACCAATAACAACCATGTTTTCCGTCACATCACCCTACTTCACTCCACTTTCTTACTATGACATGACAAATTAATATGTTTTTATTGGACAGTTGTGTAAAATTTTGCACTGTCAGTGCATCTCCATTAAACTCTTATTAAAACATCTCTAAAACGATCTCATCAATTTTTTTTTATATAATATAGATCTCTATATATTGGGGTATTCATGGATGCGGGTCAATCCGCGAACCCGCCAGCCCAACCCAACTCATTATTTACCCGAACCCGTTCATTAACGGGTATAACCCAATCCGCCATACCCACAATCGGTTCGGGTATTGGATTTGAGTTCTTAAATCCGTCTACCCGTGAACCCAACCCGGTCATTAAACACATATTTGAAATGTATGTTGTTACAAAGATTTTCCGTTGCTATTGCAATTTGCTTTTGTTGAAAATATATAATTTGCTACTAGAACTTATTCACTTTGTTGCTATTGCCCAATGAAACTTATGTAATTTGCACTTTGCTTTTGATATGTGATTTTCAAATTACGAATCCAATGAAAATGATGTGTTTTATGTGAATTTGCTACTCTTATTTAGTTTATTAAGGATAATGATTATGGATGAATTTTTATTTAAAGTTAAATGAATGTTTTATTCAATTTAAGTGTTAAAAATGTATCACAATTGTGTTGAATTATATTGTAGTTTTTTTTAGAAGTTTTTAAAAAATGTAATTTTTCTATAAAAAAATTATTTTTAATTTATGAACAACCTGCAAACCCAACCCAAGCTGTTAATAATCGGGTTGGTTCGGTTCAGATTTGATAGCGAAAGTATGGATTTGATGATAAACTCAATCCAATGAATATTGAACGGGTAGGGCAACGGATTAGGCCAAATCCGGCATAACCCAACCCGCGTACATCCCAATGACTACATTTTTTTGTTTTTTTTTTTTTTTGATAAATTTTTTTTTTTTTTTTGATAATAGATCTCTTCATGTTTGTTAAAGGCAAAATAACGCTCCCAATATTTTTCGTTTAAAATAAAAAGAAATAAAACTAACACTTTAAAGTTTTAATATGATTTTCGGTTTTTTGTTTTCGGAGTAAATGATTTTCTGTTACTTGTTCCGAGAAGCCTTGAGCTTTAATTTGTGGAAGAACAAAAGTCGGTTAGTAGGGTAGAGTACTCAAGAGTTTTAATTAAAAAATTTCAACTACTACCATAAAATAAAAAGAAAAGTCATCAATCAAGATTACAGAACTTCATTGCAGATCATGGCTAGTGAATTTCCTGAGTTTAAGCCAATCCATTTTTTCAAGATTATACTTACTCAAACCCTTCATCAAGGAAAACTTGTGAGCCTTTTGATTCTTATATTAGTAATTCATTGTAAATTTACTTCTTTTATTTTTTGGAAATTAGCATACTGTTTATGTTATGAATCGTACTTGTATATTTTTTCGCCTGCTATAACTCGAGTTGGTGCGTTTTAGTTATGAAGCATGAACACTCCTCGTATTAGGCATATTATGTTATCAGACATTAATCAATGTTCAACATGACATCGGTATATATGATTACATAGAATTATGTCATTTTTTAAAATTATTATTGACGTCGACATGTCAGTGTCTGCGTTCGTGTTTCGTAGTGTTTAAGGTTGGGCAACCAAATATTTGGCCTAATGAAATTATATATGAACTGGTCCAACTATAATTTACTTAATTTAGCTATAATTTTAGGAAAATGTTAAACAGTGCCTCGGGGCAATGGTTAAACATGTTAAAATAGAAATTTTGTCTCGAAATCCATGTATTCAATACCTCAAAAGTATAAAAAATTGACTTTTAAATATTAATTTTATTTTTTATTTCTATTTTTGGTATGCTTTTTCATGACCCATAATTTTAAGTTCTATCATACTCATACATATTAATATTTTGTGATTAATTGACAGATGATGCCAATAAAGTTTGTAGAGAAATATGGAGAAGGCTTACCAAATGCTATATATTTAAGGACTCCAAATGGTGCAAAGTGGGAATTAAATTTGGTAAAAAGTGATGGCAAAATATGGTTTGAAAAGGGTTGGAAGGAATTTGCAAAATATCATTCTCTAGCTCATGGTCATCTTCTACTTTTCAAATATCAAAGAACTTCCCATTTTCAGGTGCACATATTTGAAAAGAGTGCCTTAGAAATAAATTACTTTTTCCAAAGAGTTGCAGCTAAAAGGGTCTCCAATGATCAAGGAAATAAACCTCCAAGTGGTGAAAATTGTAGAGTAGCTCAAAAGAGAAAAGCTAACTCCTCCTTTGAATTGAATCACATTGACAAAAAATGTATAGGTATAAGATTTTGTATTTTCAAGTCTCGTAAAACGTCCATGAGCTATTAGCTCGGTGGTAAAAGTTTAATATCGTAACTACAAGAGACATGATTTAAATTTCCTCTGGGACGATCGTAAAATGAGCTTTAGTGATAAAACAATGTGTAATTGTAAAGTCTAATGGAGTTTATATTTTGCAGGGAAACAAGTGATTGCTGCTCCTGTTGAAAGAGCAAAATCGTTCAAAACATGTAATCCATCCTTTGTTCTTGTCATGGGTGCATCATACGTTAAAACTCGTTTTCTTCTGGTAAGTTGCAAAGAAACTTTAGAGTATCATAGTGTTCACCTTTTTATTATTCGTCGACATTTACTTTTTCTTTTGATTGGCAGACTATACCATCTAAGTTTGGTAAGACACATTTTGATTTGGATAAGAAGAATGGAGATGTTTATTTTAAGGTGTCAACTGGAAGAGTTTGGCATGCAAGATATGGAATCAGGATGCCAAATACAGGACTAAAAGTTGAAGTCACAAGTGGATGGAGGGCATTTGCAAAGGACAATAACTTAAAAGTTGGTGATGCTTGCAACTTTGAACTCATTCTTAGTACTAGTATGACCTTTCAAGTTCACATCTTTAGACAATGACAACACAAATTGTTCAACATTCTAAAAGTAGGATTAATTGATGTTTAATTTCATTTCAAATTAGAGGTTCATAAATAAGTTTTTCAGGTATAAAATGACAACCTCCCAAGATCCTACAACAATTTACACTGCCTCACAATTTCAGCCATCTTAGCCCAGCTTTTAATTTCGGATTTATAAATAAAAGCATTAAAACATTGCTGGTTAGGGAAGGGGGCGGAAAATTTCTTCGAATTCTTCTTTTGTTCGATCAGTAAAATAAAGGACGAATGTAATCAACATCGTACTGAGTTGTGGACCTATCAAACAATAGCTTTCTCAAAGATAAGGAACCTGTCATCTTCTTTCTTTTTTGAGGAGTATGTTTTTCCCCACATCGTGCGCCACATATAGAAAATTTCTCGATGTGTGAGGCTTGCAACTTTAGTAACAATTTGTGACACATGAGAATTGAGCAGAGCAGGGTAATAAAGAGTTTAAAAACATAAAAATGCATGATTAATTGCAGGACAATTTGGGTGTAATAGATAGGTATATATGCAACTATACAAGATCCATCCGCATAATAATAGATTAGTACATTGGAATTACCCTTATCTTTCATTGGGAGAACATCAAAGTCTACCTATCAACACAACCTAATTTCAGTCATATGATCCTAAACTGACTGAATGAGATTACTTAGATAACATACCCCTAACTGACTGATTGAGATTAACTTGTTATGCAAGTCAAACACAATTGTATAAACAAGAACAATCAATAACAAATAAACACATGATCTGGTTGATCAGAGTGCATGTGATGTGAGTGCATTGTGCGTGTTCAAACATGCGAAGTAAAGTTTGTAAGTTTAAAAATCCAACTGCGAGGTTGATGGTGTTTGGTTAATGTTTTAGATTTCTAACATCAAATTTTTGCTCAAAACTCATTTAACTACATTGGCATGGAGAACATGTCTAATAATCAGTAGTTCCTGCACATATATTATACATGCATATTAAGAATTTCAGGATTGTCATCGCTACTCCAGAATCATAACATGAACAACTATTAAAAGAGGACGTATGCGCATGAGAGAATGATTGATACTAGAAACTCAAGTGGGTAAGAAGATTTTTGAATTCACATATGATCTCCAAAATACAAAAGCAACTTCCATTCAATAAGGTATTTTCCATTCAAAGCCAACAAAGTTTTTCTTAAAATTGAGGTTTATGATAAAGTACATAAAAAATTATGTCCTGATATATACCTGGAAATATTTCATTCCAAAATCCTAATTATTTTAAACCTTGTTCCTCTTAATTCCTCCTTCCCTTGCGCTGCCTGAGCAGTAGTTGTTTTGTTCCTCCAAGCTCTGCTATAGACGAAAAGTGGATTTAATGTTAGCATTAAGAAGCTGTGGAGATTTTAGGAAGGGAAAAAAGTCCAAGAGAATGCAATTTAAAGCTGTAAAACCCCTTAAACATGGAGAATAGCAGAATGAAATGAGTATAATTTCTGTTTATATATTGAAATAGAGACATGAAATGTCTATATATTCCAGTCTTCATCGGCGTGTCAACTCGTTAACAATAGCCAATAGATAGATAATCACTCAAAAATGCAATCTACGTAAGCAATCATAAAAAAGAATAATCATACAATTGATTATTATGAAAACAACATTTACAAATTAACATAAATTCAAACTATTAAACCATGGAAGAGGAACTTACTTTCAAATAATAGGAACTAAGCTTTCAACAAATGCCTTGAAAAAGTTCCAACATACATAATCGCTTGTTCTTTTACCGGTAAAAATTCTACTTGTAGTGATATCTGTTCGCTCTACTTTATTGTCTTTCAAATTATAGAGAATTGCTTGAAAATCTTGACTGCTCCTAAGTATCAGTGTATCACCATCCCCAGAAAGAAGCAGCGGCACCAATTGAAGATAATGTTTTGTTGTGTCTTCATTAAACTCATAATCTAAATGAAGATTTTGATAACTAACTTTAAGGAATTGAGTCCATGAATCTTCAACCCCAAATTCGTTCATTTTCCAAATAACAAAATCTGTTTCCCTGTAAGAATAAGAAAAGCAAAGACAACCATCTAACACTCCAATGGTTGGCTCTTCACGCGGAACTTCATCAAAACCACTAGGTAGCCGATACTGATTATACGTCTCAGTCCCCAAATCAAGCGATACAATAACAAATTGCTCAACAGTAATATTCTTATAACTATACAAAAAGTCATTATGAATAGCCAACCAATTATGAGAGCCACTGAAATAGACATCATTTTCCTCGTAACTTAAACGAAAAGGAATCACAGGAAAACTTTCAATATTTCTCCAAACATTATCACCCAAGCTAAGAATTCTCACATCATTTGTCAATCGATCATAACTGTAATCGAACCCCACCAATTTATAAGTATCATTCAAATTATCACAACCAAACGAGAAACTTGAATTTCCAGATCCATTATATTGACTAAAAACCCACATTTTTTCAGATTTTTTCTTAGTAGCCGGGTTCCACAAACGAAGCCATTGCTCGCCATAAACGGAGCCAGTGAAACAGATCAATCCATTGCAGAAACCAACTATATCAGACCAACTATTGTCCCTCCATTGGTAGTAAGGATCTACAGAGAGAGTGAACGACGGTTTCTCAATTAATTGAGATATGGAGATTGGAACCAGACAGTAATCCACCTCGAATTTAGAGTAATGTGAACGATGATAGTATTCGTAATCGGATTTTTCGTGATCGGATTCCCAGATATGTTGTGTGTTTATTGTTAAGAGAGTATTTCGTGTTGTTGATCTTTTGAGATGCAATTTCACAAAGGAAGGATCGGAAATGAGAGTGTTGCAAGAATTGTTTAGACACTTGAATCGCAGAACAGATTTGACGGGAAGAACGGAAAAGATCTCACTGATGAGACCGTCGGAGAAGAAAACCGGTGACGGAGTCATAGAGAGTATATTCCGAACAGTAAGAACGCAGCGAGATTGTATGAACTATATGGAGGTTGCACTTGAACCATAGATAATAATAAAGCAAGATGAGTATTTTGGCAAGTTTGTCATTTGTCATCTAATCATAATACTTACTACTTTAAAAATTTCTTTTAATAGTAATATTTCTATAACTATCTTTAATTATTTTTAATCTTTTAATTATTCAATTTGTTAATTCTTAAGTACTCTATTTTTTTAATTGTTAATTATTAAAGAGAATAATTAACTTGGGAGAAGCAAATGAAAAATGGTTCAATTTTTTATGTTCTCAATTTAATTAAAAAGAAATCATGATGTTATTTGGAATTTGGGATATACAAGTTCCTTTTTTTTATAAACTGAAAATTCATATTTGTGTGTTTTTATTATATAGACACAAATATTGAATTGAAAAAGTTTATTTTTTTTGTTATCTATTAATTTTTTTTATAATATTTCTTATCTTTTAATTAAAAATAAATAATGTTATTTGGATTATAAAAAAATTATGTTATTTGGGATAAACATGATTTTTTTATACTAATTAGACATCAATATTTAACTAAAAAAATTCTGTTATTTGAAATATTTATGTGTTTTTTTTTTTTTTGAAAAGTGGATATTTATGTGTTTTTAGTCTTTTACTAATCGAGATTGACACAAACATTTTTTTTGAGTCAAACAGATTGACACAAACATTTTAACTAAAAAGCAATTTAACCTTAAACAATTTAATCTTAACGTGATTTAGCCTACACAAGTACTTGGAAAATACCAATTCCTAATCAATATAATTTCTTCTCCCAATTCATAGTACAATGGAATCGTCACTACTATTTTCCAGGTAATTTATTTCAATTTCTATGATTTTTTACCTATATAAAGAGATCAAATCCACTGATTCTCATTCACCATTCTTTTGAATCGTTCATCTCTGGTTCTCAATTCTGTATCAGACTTTTGCAATGGCCGCTGGAAGACCCGATTTTGTTAAGGAAATCACTCCTGCAAAGGAATCATGGGACATTGTTGTTCAAGTTGTTCGCTCATGGTTTGTTCCAGATATTAATTCAAAACAAAAATCTTTTGCTATGGAAATGGTTCTAATGGATAAGAAGGTTGTTGTTGTTTTTTTCCTTTTAGTATTCTTGCTCTATATTTTATGATTTTGTTCTAATTTAGTGTTTTTAAATTGATAGGGTGACAAAATTCAAGCTTTCAGTTAGAAAAGCTCTGCTGTCTCGATTTGAAAACAAGATACGTGAGGGAGCTGTGTATAATTTGAAATCTTTTGGTGTTGCTGCTAATACCGGAGCGTTTAGGACTACAAAACACCAGTTCAAGTTGAATTTGCAGAATGGCACAGTGGTTACAGAAGTTGGAACCGGTTTGATAACAGTCTCCCCGTATTCATTTGTATCTTTCCCAGAGATTGTTGGGAAAATTGACATGGACTACTTGATTGGTAAAATGATTTAAAACTCATTTTTGAAATTTGTATATTCTTGATATTTTCTTTTTGTTCATTTAGGCTGATAATGTCATATTTTTTAATAGATGTTGTGGGAATTTTATCTATGGTTGGACATGAAAGGGTCTTGAAAGGAATCGTGTGACTACCAAGTTTAAAGTGATTGAGTTGGAGTCCAATGGGTAATCTATTTTATATGATTTAAACCTTTTAATTTGTTATATGCCACTGGTATATAACTTATATTAACTGATTTGTTTTCCCTTTCATGTAGTATGAAGCTTGAATGTACACTCTTTGGACCATATGTTGATGACCTTGATGCATACCTCCAATCCGGCTGCACATCAAATGTTGTTGTGCTTGCCCAATTTCTGAAAGTCAAAATGTACAATGGAAAGATCCAATTGCAGAATGCAATGAACTGTACCAAGCTATTGTTCAACCCTGAAATACCTGAGGCGAATAGTTTCAAACTGAAGTAAGCAGTTACCAAATATTTGTTCAATTTAGTTTTATAATTTTTTATCATTCATTATTGATGATTACTTTTATTTCTTGCTTATCAGTGATAACATTGGTTCACCAACTCAACCCTTCAGTTATATGAAGGATGCTTCTGAGTTGAGTTTAGAAGAAGAGTTTTTAAATCTGAGTCAACGCAAAACAATTGAGGAACTTAAAGACTGTCAAAATGTACTCTTAATTAACTTTCTATTTAATTAATACATATTTTTACATCACATGCTTTATATTTTTTTTGGTTTCGTTAACATTGTTATTCCTTTTTGTGTGTGTAGAACATGGTTTGTGTTGTTTTAGGAACAATCAAACATGTTATTGGTGGCAATGATTGGTGGTATGCTGCATGTGTCTGCAACAAGGGAGTTGTTGCAGATTCCAAAAGATTTTTCTGCCCTAAATGTAGCAAGCATGTTTGGACAATTGTGCCAAGGTGTTTATCCTAAAATGTTTCTATTGGTCATGAATAATTTATGTATTTATTTTCTAATTTCATTACTTTCTTAATTATATAGGTACCGTATCAAACTTAGAGTGATTGATGAAACTGATTCTGCTACTTTCGTGCTTTTTGATCGTGATTGTTGTATGCTAACAAAGAAGACATGTTCTGATTTGATTGAGGAAATGGATCGTGTGAGTACTTTTCAAATATTCATTTGTTAAATATGATTATTTAACATCATATCAAAATTAACTTCATTGCTGACAGTAACTTTATTATTAAAATGTGTATATTAGGATCTTGAGTCAACCATTGTGCCTAGAGTTATCGGTGATTTTGTTGAACAAACTTTGCTGTTTAAGATAGATGTCAAGAATGATGTGAACTCTGGATTTGAACAGTCATTTCGTGTCAAAAAAGTTTGTGCCAACCAAGATATTGTTACTAGGTTCAAATCTGTTGTGAAGGTGGTTTATACTCTCTCGCATGTTCTACTTTTTTCTTTTCTTTTTGAAAATTGTCATGTCTGTTCATTTAATTAATTACTATTACTTTATGTTGTTTAGAATTCTGCTGGTGTTGAGGATGATTTGGTTACTGGTGTAGTTCAGAGTGAGTTGGCTGCTGGTGTAGTTCAGGATTTGAATTCCAAATTTGAGAACGTTGCTGCTGAGGAGAAATGTGAAGACAATGGTTCGGTGTCCAAGCCTATCGAAGTTGATCCTGCAGATTGCACTCCTGTTAAAAGGGGTTTTGTGGAAGTTGCTTATGAGAATGATGGAGCCAGCTCAAGAATTCTGAAAAACATAAAGATTGAGAAGGATTGATGGACATGCTTCATCTTTTTCACTTTTATTTCGATTTATGCTTAAGTTTTTTTTTAAAATTTAAGACACTTTGGATGGCTTGAACTTTGTCTAATTTGGATTTTGGGGGCATGTATTTGGCCCGATTTTGAGTTTTTGGATTTGGTTTGTAGTGAAGTCTTATGTTTTGTTTGGACTTGATTTCATTTTTGGTAATGGATTTTGGATGTTAACTTTTATATTGGTTTTTTATTTCTTTATTTACTTTTGAAACCTTATGAAAAACCTATGAAATGACAAAGGTATAAAAAATAAGGTATGAAAAATCACATTTTTTCATTATAAACTTCTTGAGTGCTATGTTCATTCGTCTAACTAATTTATTTTGAATGTTATTTCAGGTTGGAATATGTTGCAGCAATCAATTAACATTTGTGAAGGTTGGAAGAAGATGCATGGAGGATTAGTACTTAGTCTTTAGCTCTTATTTAAAATTAGTGATAGTGATTAGGATTATGTATTTATTGTTTTCATGTCTTTGTGATGTACTACATATATGAATTTGGGAATTTTGATGTAATTGAAATATCAAACTCATTTGAGTAACATCAATTAATCAGATTTTTATTTTATGTTAACAACTTCTTTCCTCTGTTCTTTTTTATTTTCCTATTTGTTTTCTTTCTGGACCATTTACGTTTATTAGCAATACTATATATCCAATCTAGCCACTTCCAACTTACTGATTTTATACACTTACATTTGGTTAACTGTGTTGCTGCACAGGTTCATACATATGAAAGGTACTGCACATGGAACAATTGAATGAACAAGTCACTGCATTTGGTCAAATTCTAAAGATAAAAGGTACAATTTTTATTGGCTGAGGTTAAAAAGTTATTGCGAAATTTATTTTACTGCTAATGGAGGTTAATTTCATTTTTTACTATTCTCAATTTTGGCAAACTGTTAGTATTTCATTGCAACCTATTAATATACTAATATTAATGGATGATTTTTTTACAGTCTTTCTATAAATCATTTGTTAATATAAAAAATAATTATTCAAGTTCCACATGTCATATTAATTATTTTGGGTGCTCCAATTTTCTTGGGAATAGTTTATACATGATTTAACCAAGAAATAGATAATTTCAACATTAAAGACTACACAAATACTTTGATGCCCCTTTGCCTTTTCATTTTTTGACAGTACCAATAAGTACCACCAAACATTATATCAGTCTCTACCACACACACATCTACATATCAGCTTTCCAAACATTAAGCAAAGGTATGATTTTACTCTATCCCTATTACTTTAAACTTTCAAAACATATTTCATGTCTATTGCTTCATATTTCACTTCTAGCATACACAAGTTCACTTATACTTGGTTTTCTAATCACTGCATATTTCACCAATCCTTACTTATGCTCTTATAATTATTGTATACACAAGTTGCACTGCTGCGAAAATTTCAGCTATCAGCTATGGATGAAAACAATTCAGCTAATGCCAGATCTAGGAGGAAAATATTAATGAAAGCAAAACACATTCTTCCAAAAGAAGACAGTCACAAGTCTTTACATACTTTTTTTGCCTCCATCTATTAATTAAATATCTGATTGTTGATCCGCCAACAATATCAAAGCAAAACACATTCTTCCAATTCTTACTTATGCTCTTATAATTATTGCATGTTGTTCACATTAGCAGATAAATTTTGTATGTCAAAGTTGACTAAACTATTCTCATTCTTTGTTAGATGAAAATTGTACACCGCTTATGCATACATCTCGATCGGGAGCTTCAACCAGTAGACAGACTAATGTTCCTAGAACTCCATTGTCTTCGTTAAGAATTGGTAACACTACATAACACGTATCACTTTCAAGTTTCAATACTCTGCTGAAATTATTTTCCATTGTATACATCTTCATTTTATTTTTCTTGCAACTTTTTTTTGCAGCTGCAAATGAAACAACAAATATCAATTCCATTGGCATGTCATCTTTTGACAAAGATTCTGGTAGTGTTATCAATAAACGTAAATATCCTGCTGGTGTGACTTCATCCACACATGACCTTACATTTGATGCAGGTTTGGCGTGCCCCTATTATTAAAATAAAATGATATTTTTTTCTTTGTATAAGTTTTGATTTATTTATTTTAAGTGATCCATGACACTTTTATATTTCTACTTCAGCAACATATAGAAGGCGTAGGATGATGTTAATTAGAAACAGGTGACTCATCCAACAAAACATGTTTCTGGTTCGTATGTCTTATTTTTCTATTATACGCTTTCTTATTTGCCAAATAACATAATCAAACAATTCATTTTATCACGTCAAATACACTTGAATATACATTTAATATTTGACTAATTTTATTTGTATAGGTGGCTCTGAAGTGAGACCTGACACTCCTATGTCAGCAGTAATAAATCCAACTTCCATACATGTTACAAAACGTGTATCTCAACCTACCCATGTTCTTGAATCGATATCTTCCTTCGCATTAAATTTTGATGGAGATTCAACAGCTGAACCTGTTAACATTGAAGGTATTTAATTTCTCGAATAAGTACCTTCCTTTGTATGAAGTTTTGTTTGTTAAATATTCATGTTGTTATATTACGTGTCTTTAACTCAGCAAGTACAAGCATAAACGAGCAGACGGATTTTTTCCATTATGACAAATATGATCTGGCTGAAACTGAAGGTAAACACACATTAAAAACCCTTATAACTGAACAACGCATAAATTATATCTTTCAGAATTTTCTGCGGCATCTAAAATTGAGTTTGTTATTTTCAACAGGAATAATAGATTTTGGAGATCCATCGTATATCTGTTTTGATTGTGGTGCCCAAATGTGGTATGAGGAGCGATCTGACAAATGTGACAATACAACCCTAAATCTTAAGTTTTCACTTTGCTGCTTGAAAGGGATAGTTGAGCTTCCATACGAAATAAGACCTCCTAATTTGCTAATTAACTTAATGAATGGACAAGATTCAAGGAGTAAACATTACAAAGAAAATATCCGAGCATATAATAGTATGTTCTGTTTTACTTCCATGGGTGGGAAGCTCCAGTCAAACTCAAAAGGTGGTCCTCCCCAATTTATTCTTAGTGGACAAAATTTTCACAGAATTGGTAGTTTGATTCCAGAGGAAGGAGTAACTACCAAGTTTGCCCGGTTGTATATTTATGACACATAGAATGAGATATCTAATAGATTTGGTCATTTCAGGTATATTCCCACTTGGTATGATATTCTACTATTTTTGACTTATTTGTTGTGTATGTGACTCTTTCATTGCAACGTTATGCAGATCCAACGACCAAAAAAAAGGACTGGACAGAACATTAGTTGAAGACATCACGAAGATGGCGGACGAACACAATGTGTTAGCCAAGTCTTTTAGAAAAGTTCGCGACCACATACAGCAGAACTCTGCATCCAATTTTTGTTTGAGGCTGTTTAGAAATAGAACAAAGGATCCAAGAACACATAATTTGCCCTCATGTGACGAGGTTGCTGCATTAATTGTAGGAGATTTTCACAACCTTGATCCTGGTCGAGATATTATTGTTCGGAAGACGTCTGGTTATTTGGAAAAAATCAAAGAAACTCATGTTTCATTCCTACCTCTTCAGTATCCGTTGTTGTTCCCATTCGGTGAAGACCAATATCATGAAAAAATTCCTTATAGAGAGTCTGTTATCAAAGCAGGAATAAGGAAGAGGATACGAGTTACATTTAGAGACTTTATTGCATTTCGCATACAGGAGAGAGAATTTGAACATGGAGGTATTGTAAATGCTGGCAGGCTATTTCAACAGTTCGTTGTGGGCAGTTTCTCCATGATCGAGTCACAAAGGTTATATTGGTATCGCATGAACCAATCATCAATTAGATGTGATATATTAAGCGGTTTACAGGAAGCAGTTCACAGTGGAGAAAATAAACCATCTGCAGTTGGAACACGTGTCGTACTACCATCATCTTTTACTGGAGGACCACGATACATGTTTAACAACTGTCAGGATGCAATGGCAATTTGCAAAAAGTTTGGGTATCCTGATTTGTTCATCACCATCACATGCAATGCTAATTGGCCAGAAATTAAAAACTTTGTTACTATTAAAGGCCTTACAGCCAGTGATCGTCCAGACATTGTTTGTAGAATCTTTAAGGGAAAGCTCGACCACATGATGAATGATTTTAAAAAGGAAAAAATCTTTGGAGAAGTTGTTGCAGGTAATGTAACTATCTATTTTTTGCGTTATTTAACTATTTATCTATGATTTAACAACATTAGAAATTAATATATACAACTTTGTTAATTAGGGACATATACCATAGAGTTTCAGAAGAGGGGCCTGCCACACGCACACATTTTGATATGGCTTGAAGCATCAAATTCATTGAAAACAGGCACGAACATCGACAATTTCATTTCTGCAGAACTACCTGATCGTAATCTATACCCAAACCTTGCAAATGTTGTTTCGAGTTTCATGATACACAGTCCCTGTGGAGAATCCAATAAAAATTCCCCGTGCATGAAAGATGGCAAGTGCTCAAAGTATTTTCCAAAGGATTACCGGAATTCCACTATAGTCGGCGATGAAGGCTATCCAAAGTACAGGCGCCGAGATACTGGTTTGTCTGTTATGAAAAAAGGAATAAGTTTGGACAATAGGTATGTAGTTCCTTACAATCCACAATTGTTGGTTAGATACCAAGCACATATCAATGTTGAGTATTGCAACAAGGGAAACGCTATCAAGTATTTGTTCAAGTATGTTAATAAAGGCCCTGACAGAGCTACAATTGAAATTTCAAACCGAACTGAAAATGGTAGAGTTTTGGATGAAATAAAACAGTACTATGAATGTAGATATTTGGCACCGTGTGAGGCTGTCTGGATGATTTTTGAGTATGACATACATCAGAGGTGGCCTCCTGTTATAAGGCTTACGTTTCACCTAGAAAATGAGCAGTCTATAATGTTTGATGAGAGTACTACGGTTGAGTCTGTTGTGACCCGTAATGAAGAAATTGACACGATGTTTTTGGCTTGGTTTGAGGCAAACAAAAAATATCCAGATGGAAGGGAATTGACTTATGGTGAATTCCCTACAAGGTTTGTTTATGATAAAAGTGTTAGATCATGGCATCCTTGACAACGAGGTAACTCTATTGGAAGACTTACTTATATTCCCCCCGGATGTGGTAATGTTTTTATTTGAGACTCCTGTTGACTATACAAAAGGGGTGCACGAGTTACAATGATATTAAGACGGTGGCTGGAACAATACACAAAACCTTTAAGGAAGCATGTGCTGCACTTCGATTGTGGCGAAATGACAAAGAGTTCGTGGATGCTATTATCGAAGCAAGTCATTTGGCCTCTGGTCATCAGATGCGGAGATTGTTTGTTCTGTTATTGTTTATGGATTCCATGGCAAATCCTTTTGTCGTTTGGGAAGCAACATGGAAGCTTCTGTGTGATGGAATTTTGTATGACGCAAGGAAGAGGCTAAACAACCCAGGTATTCAATTATATAATCAATATATGTTTTACTTATATTTGCAAGCTGAGTTATATGTTTAAAATCATTCTCTTGCTGTAGGTCTTCAAATTGGCGACGATGATTTGAAAAATGTTTGTTTGATTGAGTTTGAAAAAATGCTCTCCATGAATGGTAAATCTCTTAATAAGATTGAGTCCATGCCACAACCTTCAAATTCAGAAATGGCTCAATTTAGAAATAGTTTAATGGCTGGTGAATTAAACTATGACAAGGAAGAGTTAGCTGCAACCCACATGTCATTGATGTCAACCTTAACTGCTGAGCAGAGGTCAGTGTATGATCAAATTTTCAATTCTGTCATAACTGATTCTGGAGGATTTTACTTCTTGCATGGATATGGAGGCACATGAAAAAAATTTATTTGGAGAACTTTGTCAGCTGCTCTTAGATCTCAAGGTTTAATTGTTTTAAATGTTGCTTCAAGTGGGATTGCGGCTTTATTGTTACCGGGAGGAAAGACGGCTCATTCTATGTTTTGTATTCCTTTAGTTACAACTGAAACATCTACGTGCACCATAAAAAAGCGCACTGATAGATGTAATCTTATCTTGCATGCTAAGCTTATTATCTGGGATGAAGCTCCAATGCTAAATAGATTATGTGTTGAAGCTGTTGATCGTGCTTTGAAGGACATTATGAGGGATGTAGACGAGTCTAACCAATATAAACCATTTGGTGGTAAGGTGGTTGTTTTTGGCGGAGATTTCAGACAAATATTACCTGTTGTTAGAAAGGGTTGTAGGCATGACGTTGTGTCAGCTTCAATAAACTCATCTGAACTTTGGAATTATTGCAAGGTATTGACTTTGTCAAAGAACATGCGGCTGGCCGCTCCAAACTCCAATGAAGATTCTAATGAAGTGAAAGACTTTGCAGATTGGATGCTTGATATTGGAAATGGTAAACAAGGATCAAATGAGTGTGGAGAGAGCACAATTCATATTCCTGAAGATTTATTGGTTACAGATTCTCATAATCCTCTATTATCTTTGGTTGAATTAACATATCCACTGCTTTTGCAAAACATGAACAATTTGAAATACTATGAAGAGAGGGCGTTACTTTCTCCAACTCATGATTCTGTAGATATTGTTAATGATTTTGTTTTATCATTAATTCCAGGTGATGAAAAGGAATATTTGAGTGCTGACTCAACAGTTCTTTCTGATGAAAATTGTTCAGTGCATGCAGATTGGTTCACGCCTGAATTTTTGAACGACATGAAATGTTCAGGATTGCCAAATCACCGATTAAGGTTAAAGATTGGTGTTCCAATCATGCTTTTGAGGAACATAGATCAATCCAATGGGCTCTGCAATGGAACAAGGTTGCTCATAAATGAATTGTGTCCAAATATTATTGGTGCCACTGTCATTACAGGAAAAAATATTGGTGATAAGATTTACATACCGAGGATGAGTTTGATTCCTTCTGATCCGAGCTTTCCATTTAAGTTTCAGAGAACACAATTTCCAATTGCACTGTGTTTTGCAATGACCATAAATAAGAGCCAAGGTCAATCTCTTTCTCAAGTTGGTTTATATTTACAACGCCCTGTATTCACTCATGGTCAATTCTATGTGGCTATTTCAAGGGTAAAGTCACGAAAAGGATTGAAGATTCTTATTTTAGATGATGAAGGAAATCCGTGTGCAGACACTACAAATGTTGTCTACAACGAGATTTTTGAAAATTTATAAACATGTGGACAGTATCAAAAGTTTGGATCATCCTAATGATGAACGACGCTTTAGGTTCGTATATCTCTTCACATTTTTTTTTTAATCACACATGCTTATATTTTTTCATGTTGAGTTTTATTTCAAAGTTTGAAGAGTAAGATTTAAGAAATTTTCTTTTTTTTCTCATTTTATCTATAATTTATACGTATATACCAGGTTCAATGTGATATACTCCATCTGTTTAGTAGAAAATTTGGTTTGTTATTTGCATGGTTTTGATTGACATATCTCAAGTCATTGCTCAATAAACTGATTAATATTGTTTGACATGAATGAAATTGTGGTGCAGGGTCCAGAAGAACATTTGGGATATGTGAGATGAAAGCAAAATATTGTGGAGAATGATGTGAAATTTCAAATAATGTATTGAAGAGTGAAAGTGAATCTTTTTATTATCTGTGATTACAATACTATTATGTAAAGGTTAAGTAGTTGGAAAGTATCTTTTTATTTTTTTTCCTAATCAACAACCAACCTACTTTTTTATCTACTTTTGCTAATGGATTCAACGTTTTGGATTTTCATTTGTCCTCATTTTATTTGCTACCCTTTTTATTGTTATTTGTTGAGGTATGCCTTTGGCATGAATTCCCATTTTACTCACTGTATTTCATGTTGTCTGAATTGGAAGAGCTCGAAATCCTATGCTATGTTTTTTTTTTACTAATCATTTTCTATTGTATTCTTTCGGAATGAGAGGAAATAATTCTAAAATATTAACTATAAATTATTTTTTTAACAACAAAATTTATCCCGTGCAATGCACGGGTATACACACTAGTTGAAGCAAGATTACAAAACGGGAGTTAGGGTTTTTATTTGAGCAAAATGTCAAATACCCCCTGAAATTTTAAAATTCGTCAAATACCCTCTTAAAATTCGGAAATATGTAAATACTCCCCTAAAATTATAAAATGTCAATCAAATTACCCCTTGTTCTGTTTACTCCGTCTATTTTAATGAGGAGATGGATGAGACAAAAATTGATAAGGAGTATGATGTTGGTGATGAGTGTTTCTTGTCTGATCGTGTTCCTTGATACCTAGTTGTAAGGAGGCTGAAAACTTAAACATTGTGCTTTTGAAGGCTCAAAATAGACGGAGTAAACGGAGCAGGGGGCAATTTGATTGACATTTTATAATTTCAGGGGAGTATTTGCGTATTTCAAAATTTCGAGGGGGGGGTGGGGCGAATTTGACGAATTTTAAAATTTCATGGGGTATTTGACATTTCACTCGTTTTTACTTCTTTATGTAAGAATTCTGACGAATTTTTAAATGTGCATATTTTTTTTGGCAAAAAATATTTATAGGTCTTTAATTTTTATGTTTCTCACTTTTTAAACCTAAAAAATAAATAAATTATGTTTCTATTAGATAGGTCTTTTAAATTTTTGAAGTATTAGATAGGTCCTTTAAGTTTTACGTATGTATCAGACATGTCCTTTTAAATTTTAAGTTTGTATTAAATAGTTGTATTAAAGACGTATTTAATACAAACTTAAAATACCTATATGATACTTAAAAAACTTAAAAGACTTATTTGATACAAAATTAAAACTTAAAAGACATATCTGATACTTAAAAATCTTAAAGGATCTATCTGATACAAACATAAAACTTAAAGGACCTATAAATGCATTTTGCCTATTTCATTAGGTGATTCTTTAAGTATTTGATCGTGTGTCCTTTCCAAGGACTTCACATTTAAATTTTTAGGGTTAAATATGTTTTTAGTCTCTACATACTGGGAAATTATTAGGCATGATTCCTACATTTTAAAAATGGTTAAAAAAAATCCATAAGTTTTTCCCTAGGTGCTGCGAGTTTGTTTGTAGATTCACCTTTTTCAGTTTTTAGCAATCTTGAATTTGTAATGATCTATGTAATTTCAATTTGAATGAGTGAATCCTTATTTTTAGTAAAAAAAAAAAAACTCATTAACCATCAATTGAACATACTATTGAGCATAATTTTAACGGATTTAGATTCTGCACATTCAAAAATTATACATTCACCTACATTTAGTTTATCTTCAAGGTTTTTCTTCGAGGTTAAATTTATCATTATACATTCACCTATATTTGGTTTATCTTTAAATCCAAATCCCTTCATATGGATATTTTGTTTCAAAATGAGTACTCCATAATCCGTATGATCTCGTATATAAGAAACAAATTTTTTTTTACAAAGTCTTAAATATAAGAAAAAGTTACTACAATCATTACATTTATTTTGAATATTCTAATTTTACCTTTTGTTTTACTTTTCCATACTACTACAAATCTACACCTTGGAAACCATATAAAAAAGAAATACACCTTGGAAACCGTATAAAACTAAAGGTAAAATAGTATATGACATATTTTTTTTATACTTTATCCACTTTTTCTTAAAGTATGTGTTTTTTTTTTTTGTTTCTAATATTCAAGACTAGATAGAATACTCATAAGATATATTCCCTTTGCTAAAAAAAAAAAAAAAAAAAAATATTCCCTTTGCCCAATTGTAAACACTTGATTGTAGAAAACGTTATATAGATAATTTTTTTCATCACAGAGGCCTGAGCATTGAGCATTGAGCATTGAGCAGAGAGCAGGGTAATAAATTTACCAAAAAAAAAAAGAGAGCAGGGTAATAAAGAGTTTTAAATTAAGAAGTGACAAATCAATCCTAAATCTCAACCACCGTAATTTAATAAAGTGTTTCACTTTTCACTAATAAATACTAATACTAACATTTACTTTAAACTCCATTGTTATTTCTGTGTAACTCCATTGCAATATTCACTCCCTATAAGATCATGGCTAATGAATTTCCTCATATGAAACCAGCCCATTTTTTCAAGATCATATGTGATAAAAACCTTCATGAGGGAAAGCTTGTAAGCACATCACTTTAACCCTACCAAGCTTTTGTTGTCATTTAATTACAGTTTAAATATTTGCCTAATGTGTTTTTTACTCATTTTTTTTATGGCTATACTTTTTTCTTTTTAATTTTCCTCGTATAGCTTAGTTCTATCATGCATTTTATTATTATTGTTTAATTAATTGACAGATGATGCCAAGAAAGTTTGTGCAAAAATATGGAGAAGGCTTAACAAAAATTATATGTCTAATGACTCCAAATGGTGCAAAGTGGAAATTAAATTTGGTAAAAAGTGGTGGTAAAATATGGTTTGAAAAGGGTTGGAAAGAATTTGTAGAGTATCATTCTCTAGCTCATGGACATCTAATAGTTTTCAAATATGAAAGAAAATCTCATTTTGAGGTACAAATATTTGATAAGAGTGCATTTGAGATAAAATACCCTTTCAAAAGATTTGATGCTAAAAGGGTATATAATGGTCAAAAAAGGAAAGCTAACTTGTCATTAGAATTTCATCGACCATATGAAATTGGAAGCAGTAGCTGTGTTAGAGTTGGGAAATTGCCAAAGGTAGAAACTTTGAATCATATTGACAAGAAGTGTAAAGGTATAAGATTTTGTGTTTTCAATGTCTCATGAATCATGCAATTTATAAGATTTTGTGTTAGCACAAGTTGTTAGCTTCTCTTTTCCTTCTTAATTTGATTCGTTCATTTCATGTTTCTGGCTAAATTGCATTTTTGATCCTCTGAATTTTATAAATTTGTGATTTTCCTTTAACTTTCATAATTGTATTTTTGGCCCTTCAACTTTAGTCTCTTTTGCTAAAGGTTGTCCCCTCCAATTTTAATCAAGTCAACGCACACGTGGATAATGACTCTCATGTCACGTTAGCATATAAAGCGAGTCATTGTCCGCGTATACGTTGACTTGGTCAAAATTAGTAGATGCTAGCCTTTTGCAAAATGGGCTAAAGATATGGAGCCAAAAGTGCTATTATGAAAATTAAGGAGTCAAAATTACAAATTTGTAAAAGTTAGAGGGACAAAAATGTAATTTTAGCTTATGTTTGATCTATGTTATGTATCTCATAAGGATTTGGATTTGGTGTTGTAAAAAAACACGTAGTTTCACGTTGTACTGTATTTTCACCGTCCAATCACGATTCAATGGATCGATCTAAAGTAGTTGTTTTTTATTTTATTTAATTTAAGCCGTTGGATCGTGATCGGGCGATCAGGATACAGTACAACGTGAAACTGCGTGTTTTTTTACGGCGCCAAATCCAAATCCGTCTCATAACACTACTAAACCATTTTTTGAGTTTGCATATAGATTTCAATTGTTTTAAGAAATGTTGTAATTTTGCAGGAGAGCAATTGGTTATTGCTAAGAAAGTTACAGCACTTGACAGATCAATTTCTTTCCGAACTTGTAATCCATCCTTTCATGTTGTCATGCGTCCATCATACATAGATGGTCCTTGTAATCTGGTAAGCTGGAAAGAGAGATTTTACTTTTAGGAAATGAAGCAACACAACCACCGGAAACCACATTCATATATACTCACACGTCTATAATTTAAGAAAGCGATATTTTTTGGAAAAAACATGTATTAGTGTCGGGTCACTATAAAATACCGACGCTTAACGGATATTGGAAACATTTTAATCTAAAGTGTCCGTGTTACATAATTTTTAGATAATACCTTGAAAATCAAGAACAACAACGACCAAATTTTTACCTTATAGTTTTCATTTTTTAGCTAAATATGTTTTGTCCCTATAAAATACCTCTCGTCTAAATTTAGTCTATGTGAGATATTTCGGGCTAAACTTAAATTTGACATATTCCGGAAGGATTTCAAACATTTTTTACCCTTTTTATTGAATGTTCATTATACAATATTGGTAATATGAAAATCTATATATTTTCTGTTGCTAAATCTTCAACTATACACATGCATTGTATTTTTTTTTTTTGCTTGGCAGAATATACCAAGGGAGTTTGGCAAAAGATACTTGTTAGGTTTAGACAATAAGCAGGGAGATCTTCAACTTAGGTTATTAAGTGGGAAAGTTTGGCCTGCAAGGTACCTAATTAGGATAAGCAATAGAGGAGGAGAAAGATATGAAATGCATTCAAGTGGATGGAAAATATTTGCAAAAGACAATAACTTGAAAGTTGGTGATGTTTGCACCTTTGAGCTCTTCTCTACTAGCACTATAGTTACCTTCATTGTTCACATCTTTAAGTAATTCTTTTGAGACATAGACAATTCAATTTGTTCAGCATCTCAAGGTAGGATTCATGTTTACTTATCCATTTTGATTCTTCACAAACTTCTGACGGGACAATTTGGTTCACAACAAAAATAAAGTTCAAATTAGTCGCTGTCTCGCTGACATTTTTACATTGAGGACAAATTAGTCTCTTTGTCATAACAAAACGGGGACTAGTTTTGTCAGGGACCAATTTATGTTTTATTTTGTTAGAGATTAAATTGACCCGCCAGAACTTGTGAAAGATTAAAATGAGTCTTCACTCTATTTTTTAACTATTCCCACTGTGTCAAATAAATAAATAAATTTATTTGTCTATCTTGTGCAGCATCAACACTAAGGAGAGGAGCTATTTGAAAATCATCTTTGCTACCAAATCAAACCATCACAACCAAATAGTTTAAAAAATGTTGTATGAACTAGTTCATGTTTTTGAACACTACTACCAAATGTAGAGATTATTACATGTCTACTACATGTTGCATTACATATTTTGCTTTTTTTGGTGTTTGCACCTATATATGCTTCACTTGATGTAATTTAATTTCTATTTTGTTGTTTTCTTCATATTTCTGTTGGATTTTGGCATTTGTCTCCCATGTTTCTGTTTCTTTTTTCTTTTATGATTTATAAACAAAAAAAATACCCCTTCCATTTGAGTACTAGTAATTCTAAGTAAAATGATTGATGTTTGGGTTATATCTACCAGCTTTGTGAGCATTCTCATTGAACTCAAGATTGGCTCATATACAGATTGTTGTAAAATATCTATAAAATCTAGCTCTACTAATGATCAGATGCGTCTTTTTATATGTATGTGTGACATGGGCCATGACACATGTCTCATAGAAATGGAGGCTTCAAACAAAATTATAGGATAAAATTAGTAAATGAGAGGTATAAAATAAGTGATTCAAAAAATTTATAGGATTGTAAGCTTCCAAATTTAAATGAGGGATTGTGGGGTCTAAATATTTGAAATTCTAAAATGTAGAATTAATGTGACTTCCAAATTACCGTGGTTTTTCACAATTATTTTGCTTCCTTATAATACGTTTACATAGGTATGCATAGCAAATACAATCGTCCTCAAGAAAATTTTAACTTCATATGTTGATGTTATAAGGTCAAATTCTTACCACGAAACTAGCAAAGAATAAAAAAGTAAATATATTTATAGCAAAAACATATAACTCATTATATTCGTTAATTAATTAATGTGACAACTATTTCCAAGATGAATGTGTAATTAATTTTTTTTTTATATGAGTAAACAATCAAATAAGTCCCTAACTTAATAGATATTTTAAAAAGATCCATGACTCTGTCAAATTTTATTCATATTAGTCATTTTCAGAATGCGTTAGGGACTAAATATTATAAGTGAATAAAGTTAGAGACCAAATTGAAAGTAAATTTTTAAATTATACGATCTTAATTGATAGTAAGTGGTTAAACATAGGAACTAATTTGACGCTTGAATAGAGCTAGATACCTTTTTAAAGTCAAAGACCTATTAAATAGTTTACTCATTTTTACATTGACGATCCACCTAAATTAATTAAAAAAACAAGACAAGTATTTTATGTGATGTGAATAATTATTTGTTCAAAGTTTCTAGTAAAATACAAGACTTTGTAACAATTACCTAATCATTTTGATTGCTATAATTACCATAAGAGAAGGTAAATGAAGAAAAATAAATCAATATAAAATATTTTATCGGTTTAGGTATTTGAGTGGAAACTCAACGGTTAAAGAAGCGATGAATCTAAATTGGTTGATGATATCATATCATTGTTCACGTGTCATGCGTGGCTCACTTAATTTTTGTATTTTTTCTATACAAATTTTTAAGTATTAAAATTATAGAGCCTATAAAAACCTTTGGACCCTAATTCTCTTATATACAAACTCCCAATTTACTTTACTTGCAATCACACACACAACATATATTTCTCTCTGGTGGATTTGTCTCTCTATTCAATATGGAGTTTGATTTAAATTCCATAGAAAGTTTTCCCCCTTATCTGAGGGTTTCTCTCAAAATCATTGCATAACATCAGAACCTGCAGACATCAATGGTCCCACGAAAGCATTTGTCAATGCTCTCTGCCCCATGACCTTTGCACCAGAAAACAACAAAATGGAAGCCACACATGGCTACCTAGATACTCCATCCGTCTCATATTATAAGGGAAAAATGACCTTTTTTTTTTGTCCTAAATTATAAGGGAAAAAACAAATTTCAAAAATGTTTTTTACTTATTCTTATAAAATTAAATGCAAATTGTATTTAATTTTTTCTCTCTCTCATTTTCTCAATAAACAACGACCAATCAAATTTGTTTTTACATCTTCCCATGCAACCTATTTCAAGAAAAACCCACAAAACCATATTTCAAATTCTCAAATTTTGATTTTCTTAATAAGTGTGTTTTTTTTCTTCTTATAATATAAGACGGAAGGAGTACGGAAAAAGGCTGGATCCCGCATTATCAATGTCACTAATTTATGATGAACATGCATCTATGGAAATGATTCCTAAGCTCCTAGATTATGATCAAAGGCTCGTTCTTGGTGATAAGAATCGGAAAACGAGTGCTCGAGAAAAGAATGATGAAATTTTGACCCAAACTGCTAATAAAATCAAAGAAAAATGGACTGCACATGAAGACAGGTATAAAAAATCATTCAATTTTTTTTTTTGTTTTTTAGTTGTGAACAAAATCATTCAAAATTGTGTACTCTCACAATATTTTCATGATTTTAGTTGGACCTTGAAAAAAATTATTGGGTTACAAGAAATATTTAGGGTCCGTTTAGATTAGTTTATTTTTGAGCTTATGCAAACAACTTATGCAATATAAATTATGTTTTATGCTATTTTATAGGTTCACACTAATGAAAATTGTATTTTTATAACATATTTTATCATAAACTACATTGACAAACTTATAATAATACATAATAATTGGATAAGTTGTTTGCATAAGCTAAAAAATAAGTTGATTCAAACGGGCCCTTAGGCTTAATTGTACTTTTGGTCCCCCAATTTTACATGTTTCCACGATTTTGACCCCCTCATTTAAAAGTCAGACATTATCTTCCCTTATTACTCCCTCCGTCCCAAAATAACTGACCTAGTTGACCACTGACACGTTTGCCAATGTACAACTTTAATTGTTAATATCTTAAATTATATTTTATTAAAAATTAAAAATTATATATTTTGAAAATACTCATCGAGACAAATCAAACAACATCTCATAATATTTGTATATATATATTAGTAGAAAAATATAGTCAAAGTAGATCATATGAATAGTACTCAAAGTCAAAAATAGGTCAGTTATTTTGAGACGGAAGGAGTATTATTTTTCCAGATTTTCCCCTGACCCCATTTTGTTAACATAACATAGGGGGACCAAAAGTATAATTGAACCAAATATTTATTGAATGATTTGTCAATTTTATTCATCTTAACCAAAGGTGAAAGGGAAATAATGAAATATAAGAGCAAGATGAATACTGAAAATGGGGAGCAAGATACTCTACGCAAAAGCTGTGAGGGTGACTTCGACTCTAAAGATTGTGCTACTCAAGAGGATGAAGTTGGTGGTTATGTTCCATTGACTTTCAATGACAATGACAATGAAATGACAAGTGGATCTAACACAATGGATTATGAGATTTGAATCTAGATGTAGTTTGATTTTTCAATGGAGGTCACCTAGTTGAAACAAAAAGGTAGTAGTAAGGTTAAGCTTATAAAAGATGTCAAATCCCAACTAAATAAGGTATTAAACCAATTTTTTTTTTAAACTTTCATATCTTAAAAGACAACTATTTGTATCATTTTAAACTCGAGTCTATTCTCCAAAGATTATGTTGTTTCTCTCTTTATTGTGGCATTTTTTCCAAAGTGTCACACTTTGAAATGAAAAATACAACAATGCCACACATTGAAAATAATGTACTTAAATGCAACACATTTGACTTCAACTATACCAATATTTAATTTTTTAATTTTTTTTTCCTTTTAGCCACATAGAGTGGCTGTATTCTACTACTTTTGCCTTTTTTTTTTCATTTTTTTATTTAAGCCACATGATGTGGCGGAAATCTATTAGATTTCCTTTTTGTTTTTGTTTTAGTAATTAATTATATTTATACGTGTGTTTAAATTTCAAGCCGATCTAAATAAAAATCGTAAATCGATCTAAAAAATTGAAAATCGTAAAAAATTCAATATTTTTTAATGTGTTTGAATTTGAATGTCCTTCTATGAAAATTGCTCGATCGGATCGAATTTTGGATCGAGTTCGGCTCGTTTAGAGTTCATGAGAAGTTCGGTTCGACACGTTATGTTTATTGAATTTTTCACAGAAGGACATTCAAACACATTAAAAAATATTGAATTTTTTAGATCGATTTACGATTTTTATTTAGATCGGCTTGAAATTTAAACACACGTATAAATATAACTAAGGACAAAACTTACATGCATTTCTTACTTTTCCTCTCACAAAGAAATAATTTTTTTTATTAAAAAGTAATTTTCTTTTATTTTTTCAAATTGAAAAAACACAAATAACCACGTAAGAAATGCATGTATGGAAATGCATGTAAGTTTTGTCCTATAACTAATTACTAAAACAAACAAAAAAAAAAGAAGGAAATCTAATAGATTTCCGCCACATCATGTGGCTTAAATAAAAAAATGAAAAAACAAAACATTGCTATAGTTGAAGGTCAAATGTGTGGCATTTAGGTACATTATTTTCAATGTGTGGCATTGTTGTATTTTTCATTCCGAAGTGTGGCATTTTGGAAAAAAAACCCTTTATTGTCTGTTTTAGCCTCTTTATAATGGTTAAATCCTCTACCATTAATCATGATCCTAACATGAGTGTATGAGAAGAAAAAAACCATTACCTTCCGTGTTTTAATAGATAAAAGATTTAAATGGAGCAAAATATATATAAAGGACTAAAGTTTTTTTGAAAGGCCAAATGCCAACCCGAAAAGCCAGCTAAGTACGTAAAGTACTGCCCTGCAACATCTCCAAAAAAAAAAAAAGCCCTCCATTAAAAAAGGAGGCTACCATTGTCATTCATAAAATATACAAGGGGAATGAGGTTTCTTTAATAGGAGCCACTTTCAAAAAATGAGTTTAATTCCATCAAACGCTTCATTCACGTCAAGGGTTTATGAGAAAAAATAACATCATTTTTAGTGCGGCAAATAAAAGATTAAAGTGTTATAAATAAATAAAATAAATGATCTTTAGTGTAATTTTGTTTAATTTTTATCAAATAATTTAGTGGTTAGACTCACACTTTAAATCTAAAGAAGTAGGAAATCTAAATTTTGAACCTCGACTCTTTCAATAATGTTCATGTTAACTACTCGATTCCCCAACCCTTAAAAAAAAAACATTTTATCGATCACTATAATTGGTTCAGTGGTGATTAACGCTAAAATTGTCAGAGAGGAATACAATTCGATTTCCACCTCGAGCTTGTCCTAGTTATTCTTCTTTTTCCGTTCCCAACCCTCAGATCGGTTGGCAAATCTAGAATCTTAGTCGATGGACGTCAGATTCACTAATTCACTAAATGAATATTGGCTCCATTGAAATATCATAACAGTCACACTCTTGGTTTTGTCAGCAATAACAGGAGCCAATCTTAGACCGTTTATGCGCTAGTAAACGAAAACCACCTCGACATCTACATCTGAGAGGGGCTGAAACCATTTGATGTCACAACTTGATGAATTGAGGTGAAAACCAAAATAAAAAACCAGCTACATTTTTGAGATGCTTACAAAATGGGGACATGAGAGTGTCGACCAATCTAAAACACCCAACTAGTTTACCACCACCGCCAATTAGCTATAACAGAGTTGATGGCGATGATCCGCCACTACCGCCACGGCATAGCGACGCTCACTCACCGCTTATGTTCCTCCTACTCCACCACCACTAAAACCTCCACACTCTACACCACAGACACCCCAGACTCCACAACAATCCAACTCCTCTCTTGGGGCAAAGGTGCCTCAGGCCAACTCGGCGGCGGCGTTGAAGAAACTCGTCTCTACCCATCTCCAGTTACCAACCTACTTCTCCCAAAATCCAATTTTTCACTTTTCAAAACCCCCGGGCTTTTATCTGGGCCTGAGGGGAGTAGTAGTAATAATAAAGTGGTGAAAGTGGGTATTTCTTGTGGGCTTTTTCATTCTTGTTTGGTTGTTGATGGTGAACTTTGGGTTTGGGGTAAAGGTGATGGTGGTAGATTAGGTTTAGGTCATGAAAATTCTATGTTTGTTCCTACTTTGAATCCTCATCTTGATAATGTTAGTTCTGTTGCTCTTGGTGGGTTGCATTCTGTTGCACTTACTTCTGCCGGTGAAGTCTTTACATGGTCAGAATCACTTAACCTTTTACCTTTTATTTAATTTAATTTTACTGTATATTTTGTTTAAGACTCTGTGTATGTTAATGTATATTTGTAGAAGACTGTATTTATCATTCAATTGTCTATGGTACCATCACAAACACTGGACATGTCACTGACAACTAGACACCGGACACGATATTGACACTGGCTAGTAGACATTAGAAACCAAGAACGGCAGTTAGTTGCTTACACTTACACGTAGACACCAGACAGACATTGACAATTGATATGTAGACAGCATATATGTCTTCAATTCGAAGTGTTGGTCTGATAGTTCAATGTTGCCTAGAAGAATTGAAGCTAATGTCAATGTTTTCCTTAGTTTAATTGAACGCCTTTTTTCATTGCATAGGTTGTTTTAGACTCTTTTTGTATGTTAATGTATATCATAGAAGATTGTATTGATCATTCAATGTTTATTAAACACTGTCACATATGCCATACACGACACTGGCACAAATACACCAAACACCAGAAACAACGCTAACATGTGGGCACCAAACGCAACATTGACACATAGACACAAGACATGACATAGACACGCAAGCACCAAATATGTCTTCAATCTGAAGTGTCGGTGTTGTATAGTTCTATGTTGCCTAGAAGAATTGAAGCTAAAATTAATTCAAGAGATTGGTGAATAATACTAATGTTAACTAAGACATCTTAGCTTGACCAAGAAGAGTAGTCGTGAATCATGATCGGTTAATATTTCAAAAGATCTTGTGTGTTTTGGCGGCCATTTACTATTAAAACATGATTTTGAATTTTTTTAGTTAAAATTGAATTTGATGTGAAATGATTTATGTTTGGCGTTTCATGTTTTTATTCTAAAAGCCAGTTTTATATACAAGTTTGTGTAAATTTTTCAATCTATCACAATAGCTACTCTGTAGCAGTTCTAGTCAAACTGAAGTTCAGAGGTAAAATTAATTCTGATACAAAATAACCAAACATACCAAAATCAAGTTTGTCTGAAGGAAAATTACTTTTCAAGTCCCCCAATGTGTATCCAACTATGCACATAATGCCATATCTATGTTTATATTTATGACTAAGTGAGAGTGGCAAAGTTTCAAGAGCTTAAACTTTGTTAAATTTTATGATGAATTTTGTAAGTTTTATGTAGGTCATATATTCATTTTCTCTTCTCTGAATAACATTAATTTGTATGGATGAAAATAAAGTTTGCAGGGGTTATGGTGGTTTTGGTGCACTTGGACACTCGGTATATCATAGGGAGCTATTCCCTAGGTTGGTAAAAGGCTCCTGGGAGGGGACTATAAAACACATTGCTACTAGTGGAGCGCATACTGCAGCAGTAACAGAATCAGGTTCTTTTGATGGCTAGTACTTTATCACTGTTAAACACAAGTTTAGATTGATGAGTCGTAAGAAAATAAAATTTTAAGCTACTTATCACTTCAATTGTGTATTTGTCTTGTCTTGTGTCAAACCATTGCTTTTCCCTGTCTTTTAACCTTATATACCTAACAATTACTAATACATACAATGTGTTTGTTTGCTTCATTTGTCATTCCCCTGTATGCTTTTATAAGAGAATTTTATACCTAGAAGAAATTAACATGTTGAAAGCCACTTGTAGTCATGAATTTAATTTTAGATAAGATTATTATAAGAGAAGAGGAAAGAGAATGAATGAGACTTCAAATTATGATTGTGGTCTTTTCATTGTGCAAGAGACTAAGCTTGAATGCTTATTTGAACTAATATTAGACTCCTAATCCCAATGAAAAAAGAGAAACTAATCTTGTAATTCCTAGACTCCTAATCCCAATTAATTAAGCAAGCAAATCATGATATAAGTGTTCTAAATTGATCAAAGATACAACCAAAACAATGAATATAATATGGGCTCCACAAAACAAGGTTGTAACTTGTAAAGGCAACTTAGGGCTGTTGCTGAGATGAGCATTGTGGGAAAGATAACTTGGCAAGATCGTGGTAATATCATCAACCTTGGACTGTTGTATAACTAGGGAAGAAGAGAGTCGTTGGAGTGATCATTAAATGGAAAAATTTAAAAATTGAAATTGAGGTTGGTGTGCATAATAACTACAGATAAATTCTTCGTGGCAAAATGATTGTGAGATATAAGAGTAATCACCAATGGTATGACTCATGATGGGAGACTAGTGAAGTCACGACTGATTTATCACTAGTACATCACTAGATAGAGCATAACCAGGGAAAGATTGCATATGGGATAGTTGGGGTCAAATTACATTTGCAATAACCAGGATAAATTTAGTCTGAGATATTTCGGGCCAAACTTTGTCTGTGAGAGCATGGCTAAACTACATTACTACATTTGGGATATATAGTTAGGGCTAAATTGCACATGGAAGAACCAGTGCCAAACAGCGCCTGGGACAATCAAGGTCAAAATTACAGTCGGGACCGGTGGGGCTAAACTACAACAAAGATATGGGCCAAGATGTTTTTGCGGGCTATTGAGGCTGCCTAAAAGAGGATATGACCGTGAGATAAACTGATCTAAGGCTTCTAAGACTAGCTATGGAAGTGGAAAGTAGAAAAACGCATTCACAAGAAAGATAATCTGAGAGACAATGGGTGGCCAAAATTGGTAGATGACCAGTAGAAGAAAATAATCACGGAGATGAAGTCATTATTATTGCAGAGTTCTACAACTTAGGGAACTCAGCAGTAGAACTGTGACAAGATGGATCATGGAGGATGGTACTACTTTGATAAAAAGAATAAAGACGCTGAACAAGTAAACAAAATGAATATAGAAAGTTAGAAACCAATACTAAGATAATCTAAGTATGTGTTTGGTTCTGCAGCGGAAATAATTGATTATGACAGAATTGAGTTTGATAGAATTGATTTTGGTTAAAAATGAGTTGAATAGAATTGATTTATGTTTGAATACATTTAACATTTACATAAAAGTGATTCTCAACATTTGATTTTGTTTGGATAATTTGAATCAAAATTGCTTTTAAATGTGTAAATTACCAAAAGGGTCTTAACATATATGAAAATTATTCTTAATTATCAATTTATGTTGTTTCAATATTTTGGATTTAATTTAAATGTATAATTACTAAAATGAGTTTTAATACTAAAACTAAATTTCATTTCTAAGTTGATTATAAATTTTATTTTATAACTAATGGTCAACAGTAAAAAACAACACACTTAAAAATTACTCCACCGAAAAAAAAACTTAAGCCCAACCCATTAGTTAAAAAATCCAATGAAATCATAATCCCAAAACCTTCTTCCATTTCTAGTGTCTCTATATCCATTTCTTCATACAGTAATTCATAGCATTCGATGGTTTCTACCCTTTCTACCATTTCTCCTTCCCCTAAAATTTCTATATTTCTCTACCATTCTATGATTACTCCATCATTTGTGTAATGGCCTCAAGCTTACAAGGGAAAAAACAGATCGTATGATTGTGGGTTTCTAATGGAAAGGGAAACATGCAACTAGTTGAAGGAGTGAATCTGAGTGATGTGAATCAAAAAGCTGTTTGTAGGAATTTGGAGAGAAAAAACGAGGTAGATCTAAGGGTAAATAGATAGATGGAGGTGAGGGCAAAAAAGGAAGAAAATGAGTTTATTAACTGGCAAACTGACAGTAGAGAAGAATTGATTTGAGACTCACCGCAGAAGCTAGGATTTGGAGCTTCTCCTAGAATTGCTTTTGGAAGACCGAATTGATTTTAGAAAAAAAAGCCAAACATGTTGAAAAACTGAGAAATCACGGTGATGGCATGAAAACGCGCGTCTGTGGGTTACAAACGCGTAACCAAACAGGCACTAAATTGCATGAAGATCTGATCCAAATATTATGAGATATTTTTCATATATTCTAACATCATCCTTGAGGATGTACTGTTTCTTCTTCTAATGTACCACTTTCCAAGACTAATCTGAGTTTATGTGTAGGAATGTCCAATAGTATATAACATGAACTAGATTTCCGATAATAGTACACACTTTGAAACTGATGGCAGGCTTATGTTGGATGTAGGGGAGCTTTATATCTGGGGTCGAGAAGAAGGAGAAGGTCGATTGGGCCTCGGTCCTGGTCGGGGCCCAGATCATGCAGGTGGACTTAGTATCCCTTGCAAAGTAAAAGAATTACCTTTCCCTGTTGCTGCTGTTTCTTGTGGGGGGTTTTTCACATTGGCGTTGACAGAGGAAGGACAACTGTGGAACTGGGGAGGTAATTGTTACATCCTTTATGTTTTATTTTCTCTATATTTTGTTCTAGAAAATAGCATAATTCATTTATGTTGTGTTTTAGTTTTGGAAAATTCACAATGTTGGCATTTTATCAGCAAATTCTAACTATGAACTTGGGAGAGGTGATAAAATTGGTGGTTGGAAACCAAGACCAGTTCCTAGCCTTGAGAAGGTTCGAATAATTCAAATTGCAAGCGGAGGATATCACTCCCTTGCATTAACGGGTAAATTGATGTGACTTTAAGCTAGCAATAAAATATCATTTCTATTCCCAATGGTTTATCGTTTAAGTATTTTAATCTTGATTTATATTAGATGACGGCAAAGTGCTTTCATGGGGCCATGGTGGACAAGGTCAGTTGGGTCATGGATCCATCGAGAGCAAGAAGATACCATCATTTGTGGAGGCTTTAGCTCATGAGCATATTATATATATTTCTTGTGGGGGTTCTTCATCAGCAGCTGTGACGGGTAAGATAATTCACCTCACCTGCCATATCCTACGATATACATAACTGTTCACTTCATCGATGCATAAATAACTTTTATCCTTCATCACGAGTCCTCTCGAGTCTATAGTCTAATGACCAACGTGAGTATATTTATATAATGCTCCAAAATGCATGGCATTTTAAGCTGGCAGCCACTCTTCAATATACTATATGCTGTTATTTTTTATGGTGGCCACTGCCCATTATGTGCCACCATTAACAACTTTGCAGTTGCAAGTCCTTTTCATATGACTTCTGCAACAATTGTTAGGGTTTTAAAATGGCCCAATCAAAATTTAGGACAGGGTTAGGGTTGGTTATACCCCATCCCAACCCGTCCCTTGCTCACCCTTAGCTGAAATCAATCCATTTGGATAACAGAGAAAGGTCAGAGACTGAAAGATTTGGTGCTGAAAAATGTTATGTTGTTATTACACGAAACTGTCTCATGGCTGCCAAATGGAGGTTGACATAACCCCACCTCAGTTTCGGAATGTGATTCGAGTTTCAATTAGGGTTTATAAAGAAATATGTGTTTATCAGGTTTACAATGATCCAGCAGTGAGGCCTGACATGGGTCAGGAATTTACAATTACATTTGGAACCAAATTGATTGTGTTTATCAAGTTACTGGTCGGGCTTTGTTGAAAAGTCTGGATACAAAAACTAGACTGGTTTTGAGTCAGATAAATGTCAGTATGAGACTATCGTGTTTATTGTATTGTGGTTTTATGGCAGAAAATATAAGTAAAGTATTTCATATTATGTTTTCTATAAATAAATTATTGTTTAACAATTTCTGAAGTCGATATAGTGCAAAACTGCAAATTTTAACAAGCACTTTTTTGGTTCTGAACAGATAAAGGAAAGTTATATATGTGGGGAAATGCCAATGATTCTCAATTGGGAGTTCCTGGGCTACCAGAGATACAATCATGCCCCGTTGAAGTCAATTTTTTAATGGAAGATGATGGATTGGGACCGCACAAGGTTTTATCAGTTGCAAATGGCGCATCACACGCCATGTGTTTAGCTTTGCGGGAAAGTTGTTGATTATGTCAGTTAACATGGAGATTTCTTCTTTGACAATAATGTCTTGTTGGCATCGATATAGTTGATCTTGAACAAGGTAAGTTTTATAGGTGATATGCAGAGAAAGGTTTTCTTTTTGTGGAATAGAACGTCTCAATGAGTATACGATGATTACAAATGACTTTTATGATAGTTTTAGACCTCAAACAGTCAAACTCATTAACAGCTACGCGTGTTGTTTCTTTGTGGTTATTGTCATCAAGGAATCATCTTTACGCAACATGAAGATCAACTTACATTTGAAGAATCTCTAGCGAAATGTCAGCGTCTTCATTTGCAATTTTCGATGTAGGCAATATTGTAAGAACATAAGATCATTAGATTGTAGTGTTCATGGTCTTGTAGTAATATTTTTGAGTTTATTTATTGTGAACTGTTTTCTCTTTTTTTCGTTTTTTTTAATATTCTTAAGCTATAATTCTTAACCTGCTATTAAAGCAGGATCATCTGCTATGTGACTCGTGTGCTCATTTTTTGGTGAATTTAGTTCATGGAACTTGGTATAATTCTTGTCTTTCTTATTTTCCTTTATTTTTCTTACCCTAATATATGTTTTGTAAATAAGAAAGGCCAGGTCTAGCGGGGTACACAAGTTGGGATTGCAGGTTTAAAATAATAAACGCGTAAAATTAAATCTGCTTCAAGTTTCGTCGGATGGGCTTCGGTTCAAACCAAATGCTTCGGGCTGGGTCATGGGTCGATCGAGTGTGTACGAGCATATGTTGTATTCTATATGAGATCTTGTCCTAGTACAATCAGTTGGGACGCAATCAAGGACAGTAGTCTTATACTCCCTCTGTCCCTAATTATAAGCACCTCTTGGTGTTTTTCACGCATATTAAGAAAAGTTGATAGTGTAATTAATATGTATTTTTTGGATATTACAATTACTAAATTGTCCTTGGTGAAAAGATGTATTTGTAGTTAACGGAGGGAGTATCATTTTATGAGGAAGTCTAATATGGGCACCAATATAATAATAATTATGATTATGATTATGATCCTCTTTGTTGTTACTATGGTTTTAGGTTTTAGAATATATATTAAATATTTGAACCCATTAAATGTTACATCATTTCATTTATATTTTCAAAATTTTAATAATGGCAAAAATGAAGAAATAAACAAATGGGGAGGATATTAACTCATTTCAGATCTCACCATTGGAATCATCTAGTTCTCCATTGAGTAGTACACCACCACTACATGGAAAAATCCTACCTTATGTAGCGATTTTAAAGTAACATAACGTTTTCTTTTCAATCAAAATGAATCAATCAACAATCTCTCGTTGATCGTTATAATGTTCTTACGTCTCATCATCAAAGAACAACAATAAGAACATCATAAATCATAAATTCGCGAAGCAATCCTTACCCTACAAACTTTTGAAAAGAACTAAAAAAAAAAAAAAAAGATACAAATTACATTTATTTGGAGAGAAGAATGAATAATGCAAATTAGGGAGGGGAATAAAGGACAATATTTATAGACTCAATCGGAGACAAAACAATTCGCGAACCAACTTGGGAACCATCTCTGTACACGTACGTACTTGTATAGTGACCAGTGAGTGATGACGACTATGGCTGCTGTAACTGGAAGAAAATTAGTTTGCTTTGTTCGTTCAACTCCAGCCCCTTTTCTCAATCTCAATCAAAATCCAAACTTTCTCTATATTCTCTCTTCTTCTCATCCTCATTTCTCTACTACTACTTCCGGTGAGTTCATTTTAACAATCATTATCATTCTTTCTTTGTTTTTAATTTATTAAATTATTTATTCCCTTTGCGTTTGTCTTGTGTTTCAAGATCAGAAGATAGTTTTGGAGCTTTCAATAATGATAAGTTTAAAAAATGGCAAAATGGGGGTGGCATTTTTCATGAATCAGCTTGTATTGACTCCACAGCGTTTCTAGATGTTGGTGCTATTGTTCATTCTCAATCTGTTGTTGCTTCAAATGTCCGTATTGGTTCAGGAACTGTTGTTGGTCCTTCTGTTTCTATTGCTCATTCAACACAAATTGGGTATACTTTACTTTTTCTATGCAATTTTGTTTTTCAGAAAAGTCTTTCATTTTATTTATACTTCACATTATGGTTATTAGTATCTTACTATCAAATACATTCAGCAGTCATTTAAGTTTCAAGTTTGTAACATTTACGTTTTAAGTTTTTAGATAACAGTTAGGTTCTGTTAAGTTTTTTAGGTAACAAATAGGTCATTTATATTTCTAATTTATTACACCGTTACCCTTCAAGTTAATCTATGTTACCTTGTTGCACTGTGGCAATTAACGTTGACTTCCACCTTGATGGATATTTTGATGAAAAAGACACATGTTGGAGGAGATTGTATGGAAGAGTAACGGTGCAACAAGTTTTTGTAATGTAGGATAGCTGAAAGGGGTAACAGTAAAACAAGTTAGAAACTTAAAAGACCTATTTGTTACCTAAAAAATTTAAGGACCTGACTATTACAAACGTGAAACTTAAAGGATCCTTGACTGTATTTAGCCGTATCTTAGTACGCATGTAAGTTGTATTGCACGTGGATACAAAACTAAATCCAATCAATATGAATTTCTAGTGTGTCTATCTTGAACATGAATCTCTTCTCGAGTGATGAATCACAATTCATTCTAATGAATTACTATCCAAACTTAGCGTAGCTAGCCTCTTTTTTATATGTCAATTTATAATTTTGTTATGTCACTTATTTTTGCTTAAAAATATCATATTTTTATTTGCAATGTATCTTACGATTCATACTAAGATTTGACTCATGATTCGGAAAGTAGGTCTTCCGATTCAAATTTTGAATCTTGATTTGATAAGCATGTTTTCACATTAGTAGTATGTTGTCTCTTCTTTTATTGGTAATTGTAATTTTTTTTTATAGAGGATCACAATTCGTATATCTGTTTATGTCTAAAAGCTTGTACTGATGACATTTTGTTACTACACTTTTTCCAGGTTTAATGTCTCACTTAGTAATTGCAGTATAGGTGATTCATGTGTAATTCACAACGGAGTCTGCATTGGTCAAGATGGTAATGCTGGATTTCTAAACTTGCTTGTTTTTTAATAATTAAGGACACCAAGTGTCATTGTATGGACCTGACAGTGAGTTTGGCGTAATCACGGTGCCATCGTTATTTTATCAAACTCACTTTCGAACATGCACACAGAAAACATATTATATGTGGTCAATAGACATTTAACTTTAGCAGCATATGGTGTTAATGTTGAATAGACATTAAGTGCACATTTAAATCAACTAGAACTGAGTGCTGTTTTGTTAGGGTCACTTCTTTCAGATAACATTTATGTATTGTATTTTACATGCAGGGTTTGGATTTTATGTGGATGGTGATGGTAATATGGTAAAGAAGCCTCAGGTTGGTAATTTGTCTTCTTGTAATTTGATTTTATCCTATATATGTTCATAGGTTCTTTCTGTTTTCAGATATTTTTTATTTTTTCGACTCTTAGATTGTACTGACAATGTGAATTTCTTGATTAAATCTTCAGAAGTTGAATGTAATAATAGGGAACAATGTGGAAATTGGCGCAAATACATGCATTGACAGGGGCAGGTCATTTTTTTTATGGCTTATATACTTTTCTATTTAGCTTCACGATGTGTCAAAAAATGTGTTATATCAACTAATTATATCCACTCTTTGGCCATGCAGCTGGAGAGATACATTTATTGGGGACAACTCGAAGATAGATAATTTAGTTCAGGTTAACATTTAACTTTTACATAATTACAAAAGCAAAAATAAAAGGCTTTGTTCTTCTGTTCTGATTAGTTCTGCAGATTGGCCACAATGTAGTTATTGGGAAGAATTGTATGCTTTGTGGACAAGTTGGGATTGCAGGCTCAGCAACGTATGTTATCTTCATTCATTTTGCTGTTACCTAGTAAATGTTTTGATGATTTTTCTGGTCAAATTCATATTAGAACTAAAGTTATTGCCGACGCTTTCCAGTTTCTCAAGGTTCACAACTTTTTTCTTATGTGTTCAGCATAGGAGATTATGTGACAATGGGAGGAAGGGTAGCAGTTCGAGATCATGTATCGATTGCATCCAAGGTATGATTTTGTATTGCTTGGTGCATTGAGGATGGCTATTGATTAGTGAATGAATAATTGGAGTTTCAGTGCTTGTTGTTACTTGTAAGAAAATAATATCAAACTATAATGGTCTCGGAAACTGTTAGTAAGTTGAAGATTTGAAAGACGTTGGAAACAATTACATGTTAATTGGAGTTTCATCTTCATGGTATCAGTACAACCTGTGATTCCTCGTTGGCTGTACTAAGTGCATGTTTGGCTTGGTGGTGAGTTCGGCAGAATCATTGTGCACCAGTGATTTTGATAAAAACTATATTTTAGAGCTTCAAAAAAATCACGGTACCACTATGATTTCGTCAAACTCACGGATTCAATGATCAATCACCACTGTTGTAATTTCTTTTGCTGTTGTACTATTTTTACTGTCTGTAAATTGGGAGCTTGGGGTTGAGGATAAAAAACATCTGATTGCAAAGTGCTTGCAGGTTCGGCTTGCCGCGTTAAGTTGTGTAACCAAGGACATCACAGAACCTGGGGACTATGGTGGCTTTCCAGCTGTAATCATCTACTAGTCTTGTGCTTTATTTCATATGTTGCATTAGCATCAAAGTTCATATTTTGACATCCATATATATTGCTGTGTGGATCCATAAGCTACCTTCCTTTGCTGCTTTGTAGGTTTCCATTCACAAATGGCGGAGGCAAGTTGCCAGCGGTTTTGTAGTTAGGGGAGTCTAATTGCTCGAGTCACAAAAACAATATGTAGTGAGCTCAGTTTTTTATACTAAATCTTAGGTTTGTTAAGCATGCCTTTACTTTGCAAGTTCAAAATATGTCTTAAATAATGAATTATGTGTTTTCCATATGATTTACGCCTAATATGTGCAACATAATTTCTTACATATGGAAGAAAGTTTCTTTAACAACATAAGTCCAAAATCTCTAATCATCTTGTGTCTCAGTATTTAAGGTGCAGATTTGTTTGATCGATTAGATACTAAGCTTGTTCTTTTTTATGCTTCCACCGACCAAAAGCAATTGTAGTGAAAAATAGTAGCCTCAAACTCCTCCAAAGCCAGCATTGTAGTATAACTCAATTCCCTATAATGGAGCCATAATCTCAGCATGTAAAATATTAGAAACCACTACACTGCAGAAGAAACTGTGAAAAATTTCCATGACGATCCACATTCAAAGTGAAAGCACAATGCCATGGTTTATTCCAAGTGGCAAACATGTCTGCCACAATATATTCGTATATATTAGAGTATACAAGATCAAAGGCAATCAAGTCGTGGAGCACACAGCACTACTGTGAGACTACTGCAGCTAAGTACACTCTAGGTTGTTAAGAGTCTGTTTGAATCCGTTAGAGACGGTTAAGAGTTAGTTTCACTCACTGTATCAAAGTCTATCTATATATAGAGAACTCTACATTGTAATGAATATTCTTGAATCATTTTCTCATCAATGGAAAGTTTCAATCTCAAAACCAAATATGGTATCATAGAGCCGTGTTCTTCCTTGGGATCTGCTCAATCCCTTTCTTCTCAGGTGAATCGTTGTTGCAAGCATGGCATCAACACCACCTTCCTCCTCACCACTGATTCCAGATCCGGTGACTAGCTCCACCGAAACAGTGCAAGAATCAACACCTCGCACCACACACATCCAAAAAGGTGAATTTCACACTCTCTCCCTGAAATTCGATGAACCGAATTTAAGCCGATTAATCCGAGGGATCAATTTCACCGCCCACTTGGGATTGTATTTAAAGCCATAGGTTTTTTTTTACTCTATATAGACTAACACACCGAAATTGGCACCGGAGTTATTTTTACCTTGCCAACCTGATTAACATGGTTCCTGCAGCTACTAGTCCTACATCTCCTATCCCCGTCACACAACACTACATTTGCCACTACCTCAAGTCCTGCCCATACTGACACCTCTACACTACTTGTCACCACTATCCCCTTACTTTCTTTACCTACTAATCCACCAAAACAAAACAAATGCCCCACTCATCTTCCAATACAATACCCCTATGGTGACAAGAACTCAAACTGGCAATTTGAAACCCAAAGCTTATCTGGCACCTGTTGAACCAAAGAGTACCAAACAATGCCCACCAAAACCCTTACCAGTAACCAACTTCTGGTACTTTGAAATTACTTTTGAATTGGATTCAGTTACAGCTCCAGAATACTTCAATCCACTCTTGATAGTTTCCTTAGAAATTGACAATAATGTGAATCCTTCATGATATATATAATCTAATTCATTTTTAAAAAAGCTGCTAATTGGAAAAATGATACTAGCAAATTTTATATTGTTGATCTGGACTTATATGAATAGTTTCCTTAGAAAGTATGAATATTATGAGTTGTTTAGTCTCTTGTTAGTGTTTTAAAACATATTTCTTCCGATCTTGTATATAAACAAAAATTAATTTTTTAGATTTATCCTGACATGCAACTCGGATCTGTTTCACAACACCGCATCCCTCCTCTTAGACTTACTTCTAGTCAACGGATCCGTTAGACCAATCAGACGGTCAAATCTGTCCTGACATGCAACTCGGATCTGTTTCACAACACCGCACCTTGGAGCTTTAATTGTTGACATATTTAAAGGTATGAGATGTTCTAACGGGAGAGAGAGGATGAGTCGGTCTAGTTCAAAACCTAAGTTAAAATTGGTCTAGTTTAATAAGCGTACCATTGGTGAAGCTATGAATTGACAGATTTTGGAGTGAAATAGACATTGGAGTGTGAATCGGTAGATTTCCAATGCGGGAGTTTGAGGTTGTATTTCTTTGATTCTAGTTTCCGATCTAATCTCTATTGAATCCACAATTGTTGGTCTTGACGGCAGGGGATTGTGGACTTGTACAAGGATTGAGTGGACGGTTGATGTTTCAGACTCGACCATATCTTTCGTAGCATGCATTCCCATCGGTGTTGCAACTGATTCAGTAAGCTACGTGTTCGATGCACGGAGAATTGCAGAGAAATATACCAAAAGGTAGAGCTGTCAAAATAGACTAGTAATATAGGTCTTACTTAAAACATAGGGTTCAGATTTAATATTTGTTTAAAACTTATTTATTTAATACTTTATATTTTTTACATTATTTGTTTACACTTTTGTCTTTTCCCTTTTTTATAACATTTCTTGTTCTTCCGATTCTCTGTTTTTAAACATCTTTTTAAGTATGAGAGTGTTTTTTTCCTTTACTCTGTTATCATTATGTTGTTGGCTAGTAGTATAATTTACCGTCAAAGTTTGAAAAGAATTTTTGCTATTATTATAACTATAAGGAATTGAAAACAAACAGGATTGTGGCTTTTTTGGCTATAAACCATTCCGTTTGGTAGACGCGTTAATTTTGGACGTGTTAAATAAAATTATTTTAAATTTTATTTTAATATTAATATTAATATGTGGATAAAATCTTCCATATTAAATAAATAATTTTTTTATAAAATAATTTAGGACCAATGTCTTTGTTTTTATTTGACTAAAAATAAATGATATTCATTCATTCAAATTGATAGAGTACATCGATGTAATACAAATTCGCTAAAAACAAAAAAGATGAATCTGTAAACAAACTCACAGCATCCATGTTAATAGCATAAAACGACAAATTACATAAGCCTACAAATATGACTATATTGAAGTGTCTGGGATGTCCATGCCTCTAGATCTGTAGCGTTGATGACACAAAAGTGGACATTGGATCGATTTGCAGTTGATCAGATCTAATCCTTTAACCTTAAACAAATGAACACCGCACAAAGACGGGAATACACCACACAAGGACGGGACAACAAATAACACAAAACAAAACAAATATGTGAAAAATCACACTTATTTAATAACGATAAAGAAAAAACAATTTGGAGGGGTGATTTTAGGTCAAGATTTGACCTAAAATCACTCCTCTTTGATAAACTAAGAAGAAGAAGAAAAAAAAAAAAAGTGACGGCTAGGATTAGAAGTTAGGAATATATATTATTTTTGTAAAATGCCATCGATGTCTTTGTTAAAAACAAGAAAAATCTTAAGATTATCTACAAAGAAAGAATCTTACAATTCAAAGTGTATTTCTAGTGAATTACAAAATAATATTGTACGTATATGTATAACATCTTTCAAGATTATTGATAGTAACTTTTTCTTTTGACAAATGATAGTAACTTTTAGTATTATACATAGTTTTGGCAAAATAATATATATATATATATATATATAATTAAGAAAAAATTATTATATAAAAATATAAATTGAATAAAATAATGTTTTTTTAATTACATTAAAGAATTTTGGTAATTCACCCTACAATCAATTACCGCGAGTACAAATCCGTGATTCGACTCAAAATCGATATAACCAACGACACATCGAAGCATATGGTCGGATGTGAGTTGAGACTCGGGTCAACGATTGTAAAGAATTGGTCATGAACGATTGCATACGGGCGTATGCGGGTTTTTAGAAATATATTTCTTGTAACTGAAATCAACTGAACAACCATTAAGATGCAAATTAATTTTTTTTCTTCTCTTGCAATCTTTTATATTATTCACTTTGTTATTTTTATTCATCTTTAATATATATATATATAATATGAGAGAAATGTTATATTTTATAACCTTGTAATATGTTCATAAAGGAGGTGTGAAAGACATTCAAATATTCTAGATCTATTTTTAGTTTTACTTTTTATCTACTTGATGTCTTGATCTATTATTGTTTTTAGGTCTATAAATTTAAAACAAATGAACTGCATTTCACTTTTTTTTTTGTTCAAATGGTTTTTCTATCATTTGTTCCATTGCATAGGAAATATTGAACTATGTGAATAATAAAAATTTATCTATCAACAAATTTTTTGAAAATATCATAATTTCACAATTTCATTCTTTAAATTCAAATTTTAAAGATTGTTTTTCTTATGCATTGATTCCATTTATAATACAATCGGAGTGAAACAAGTAGATCAAAAGAAAAATTAGAATTTATCAAAAAAATAAAATAAAATTAGGGGACACATGTTTCAGACTGACTAAAATTCAATATAATAAAGACCCAACACAATAAAGATCTAATCGAGATAATTCTTACATGTGGCTCCAAACGAGCACGAATATGCACGAATATACTTACGACAACGAATTCAGGTGCATGGCTCTAATACATGTTACCAAGCACCGAATAAATGACACCTCACAGAAGATATTTGTAACATATCTCCTGCACATAGAGGACCCCACCATACAGTTAGTCTTTCAATCTCACTATATATGCATGCACTCTCAAGGTACACACGTTCTATCCCAATTTAACATTTTCTCTCACCTTAAGCAAGTATTGACTTGAGTGTTGGAGTGCTAATATTGTTGCAGGTACCTTTTCACCATAAGAACTTGAAGATCTTATCACATTCATCCAATCACATATCTGATCAACATTCATACTAGAAGAACATTTTAATTTGAGCACAACATACAACAGAATTGTAAAAATATAACCAAGATATTCAACTCACGTGGTTAATAAAATTTTGGCTTTAATGCAGTTTTGATCCCCCTATTTTGAAAAACTTGAACTTTTGATCCCCCTATTTTAAAATCCAACTTTTTGATCCCCTATTTTGAAAAACTTGGAGTTTTGATCCCCCAATTCATTTTGGTCAAATTTGTGATGATGTGTCAACCACATTGATGATGTGGCAGCGTTTATATGTCAACCTCATATTCTATGTCATTATTTTTTTTAAAATAAAATATTATGTATTAAAAGTATTAAAAAATTAATTAATTAATAATAATTAAAAAATAGTAAAATTAACCTCTATACATATATATGATTAAAAATCAATAAATTATCCCAATATATAATTAAAAATCAGTAAATTATTCAAATATATAATTAAAAACCATTAAATTGTCCAAATATATAATTAAAATTTAATAAATTACCCAAATATATAATTAAAATCACTAAATTGCCCAAATATATAGTTAAAATCCAATAAATTATCCAAATATATAATTAAAAATCACTAACAACAATCCAATTCTCATCATCATCATCTACATCACTCCCACTAGCAACATATTCAGAATCGTCCTCACTTAAGTCTTCACGTTCCTTTTCACTTACTCCCGGTTATTTTTCCCTTGTTTCAGCATGTTTCTCTTATGGCCTATACAAACAATAAGAAAGCACTGTCATATAATCCTAGACATGTTTCTTTCAAAATAGAATCAAACATTAAAACCCTAAACATTTTTTTGTCCACCACCACTATTAAAATAATAGCAACTATGTAACAATGGAGGACCATAACTATTATTAAATGAAGACAATCGAAAGAAACGATATGGACCACAACAACTACTAAATTAAGTGTCTGTCAAACAAAAAACTACTAAAATAAGTGACTACCACAAACATACCTCATACAATAATTCATGTTTTCCATCTTCTTGTTCAACTTTGCGATGACTTCAGAATATTATCTTGTAAAGCGAGTGTAATGATGAACACGAGCGGATGATGAATCAAACAGAAAATTGATAACACGCAGATGAATGATGAACACGAGTGTGATGATGAATCAAAGAAGATGAAAGACTGAGACACAGATCGTCGAAGATGGGTGGCACTAGGGTTCCATGATTTGGGAACTGTGTTACTATTTGTGCGTGTCTGATTCTTCTACGATTCTTCCCTTTTGATCATCTGCGTTTTTTAATTATTGTTAATTAATTAATTATTTTATTGTTTTAATATTTGATTTAAAGATTTGATAAAAAAAATATTTGATTTAAATATATTGTTTTAATATTTGATTTAAAGATTTGATAAAAAAAATAATATTTGATTTAAATATATTGTTTTAATATTTGATTTAAAGATTTGATAAAAAAAAACCGATTTAAAAAAAATTAAAACATAATATTTTATTTAAAAAAAATAATGACATGGAATATGAGGTTGACACATAGACACTGTCACGTCATCAATGTGGTTGTCACATCATCACAAATTTGACCAAAATGAGTTGGGGATCAAAACTTCAAGTTTTTCAAAATAGGGGATCAAAAAGTTGGCTTTTAAAATAGGGGGATCAAAAATTCAAGTTTTTCAAAATAGGGGGATCAAAACTGCATTAAAGCCTAAAATTTTTCTATAACAAATCATTGGGGAGGGATATTTCTTTGCCAAACTTTATTTATCTCATGGCTGAATTATCGTGTACTCTTTCTTAAGAACGGTTATTAAAAATAAAAATAAATATAATTCTTCAGAAGCTGCCGGCCCTAGTTTTTATTGAGAGAAAAATTCTCTCTTTTTGTAAGTTCTTTCTCCTTCATTCACTAGAGAGGGGTGGTTTTAGGTCATTTTTGACCTAGAATTACCCCTCGACATCTTTTTCCTACTCTTTTAATATAAGTAATTGATTTTTCACATAGATCAAGTTTTTTCTTTTGTGTTTTTTTTTTATTTCGTCGTCTAAGTACAACGTTGGGTTGGTCGTTGTCTTCTGCGAGCGCCAGAGGCATGACCCGGCCAATTAAGGTCAGGAGCGCATCGCCGACAGAAGGGACGAGCCAACCGGTGCACACCAAAGGCGGACCGATCAACCCAACCCACTATTTGATTTTTCGTATTGTTACGGTGTTCGTTTGATTCCATTGAAAGATCGGCTTGAATCAATTACAGATTCAATCAATGATTTGTGCATCAACGTTGCATATCCGGAGACAATGATACTCTGGTGACTTTAATATTATCATATTATTTGTTGTAGGCATTTTGCCGTTGTATACTATTAACTTGAATGCTGTGAGTTTATTTGCACATTCATCATTTACATTTTTAGCGATGTTAAATATGTGATTATATGATTTGTATTCTATCAATTTGAATGAATGAATATTGTTTTATTTTTGGAAAAAAATAAATAAAAAATATTGAATAATCGCACTATTGAAGATGGTGATCGTTTTGCTTTTGGAATTGGACCCCACAATCCGTGTAACCGTGAAAGTGAAGCCTATGCAGAGAAGACACTCCATCAAACAACAAAAGTCATACGCCTAACCAAAAAAACAAAAAAAAAAACCAAAGTCATAAGGGGAAAATTCATTATTAATGAATGAAAATTTATGCTTACTATTAGCTTCATTAAATTCAGATACATGATGCAAAAGTAAAAGAATTATTCCAAAAAAACACCCTTTGGCATTGATTTATGGTTTGAGTTGTTGGGATCCTGTCAATGGTGGTGAGTTGTTATCATCTAGCAAAGATTCTTAAACACACTGTGTGTGTGTGTGTCTTCATAACTTGTTATTAGGAATAATAAAAAAGAAACTCAGTTTTTGAATCAGGAGACAAATTTGAACGATATTGAAATTGGTAAGAAACAGTCAAAGAATTTACGAGTTCGGTTTGTGACAGAAACATTCTTCATCTTAACTCGTGTTTTTTCTTTCTTTAGTCTTCTTCGATCTCCGACACAATTGTTTTGTCTTTTTAGCATAAATCAATAATCATAGTATACGGTTAGTTCGGTATTCAAGTTTGGTTTGTGATAAGATATTTTGCACGTGTGAAATGTGGTGAATTTGTAGCTTAGAAGAAATACAAAATATGTCGGCGACGTCGCCGTCTCCGGAATCCTCCAACGCCGTCCCACCGCCGCAAACACTACCTTCTAATACTACTCGACCGCCTTCCTCATCTACTGCTCCGTCGCCTAACAGTTCACCTTCACCTCCACCACCGCAACAACCACCCTCTTCATCTTCACCTTCACCTCCTCCGGCTGCTCCTCCGCCAGCTGTTCCGTCGTCTCCTCGGCCTTCACCTCCATCGCCGCCTCCTGTAGCTCCTCCTACTTCAACCCCGCCAACACGCCCTCCTCCATCACCCCAATCGCCATCACCATCTTCACCAGCTCGTCCCTCACCACCACCGCAATCAAGAAGCCCTCCTCCGCCTTCACCACCAATAGCACCGTCACCACCACCATCTTCTCCACCTCGTCCCTCACCACCACCACCACCACAGTCAAGAAGCCCTCCCCCGTCTTCACCACCAATAGCCCCGTCAAATCCACCCCAATCATCTCCACCGGGAAATTCATCATCTTCTCCCACCGTGACACCACCCAGACCTTCACCTCCACCATCTCACAATAACTCATCTCAAACTCCACCACCAGCATCATCACCGCCGTCACCATTACCATCACCATCACCATCATCAACCAGTTCTCCTACCAGACCTAGTACACCACCACCTCGGCCTTCAAATTCAACACCAAGGGTTGTATCTCCTCCATCACCGTCAATCATTCAACTGTCTCCACCGCCGCCACAGAATGGACCAGAACAATCAAGCCCTGAAACCGGAAGCAGTGGTGGAATTGGTTCCGGTGCTGTAGTGGCTATAGCTGTATTTGGTGGAATTCTATTGCTTGGCTTCATTGGAGTTGCTATTTGGTGTTTGAGGAGGCAAAAGAAAAAGGATTCTCCTAATGATGGTTATGTCATGCCTCTCACTCTTCCCTCGTCAACTGAATCAGGTATTTTTTCTTTCTATTGTACCTTTTGCAAGCACATACACGAATACTGGAGACAACTCTGATACATTGACACTGATAATAATTTGAAACAATTAGATAATTGAATGTAACCAACCACATTGTCGTGTCTGTTATGAACAATGTTGGACAATAGATATAACCAAGTAATTGAGCTCAAATGGTTAATGAGCTCCTCCTAGGACGAATCGTTCAAGAGAACCCCAGTTCGATTTCTGGTAGGAACAATTATTGGCTAGACTTTACTTATCTCGCGCCCGAACTCTAGATTACCGGGGGCCCTTCCCCTAGGAACCAAATGGTTAATACTGAAAAAAACATATGTTGGACAACTGACCAATGATTGTTCCCACCAGGAATCGAACTCGGGTTTCCCCGAACGATTCGTCCTAGGGAGAGCTCATTAACCACTTCAGTCCAATGTATTGGTTTACTAATTTTTTATTTTATCATAGTCATACACGTATACTTATGGACTAAATAAAATTATAGCTTTGTGAGTTTCTTGGCACTGAATTTGAATCAATTAGGGTTTGTAACATTGTCCAGATTCGTCCTTTTTAAAGATACACGCTGCCTCTGATCCTCTTGTAAGAAGTGGATCTAGCAGTGATGTTGTGCATACACCAACTGACCCTGGTGGTGGAATGGGCCACTCAAGGAACTGGTTTTCATATGAAGAACTAATCAAGGCCACAAATGGTTTCTCAACTCAGAATCTTTTGGGAGAAGGTGGATTTGGTTCCGTGTATAAAGGATGTTTACCTGATGGCAGAGAGATAGCAGTGAAGCAGCTCAAAATTGGTGGGAGTCAAGGGGAGAGAGAATTCAAAGCTGAAGTTGACATAATTAGTCGTATACATCACCGTCATTTGGTTTCTTTAGTTGGATACTGCATTCAAGATAACAGAAAAATACTTGTCTATGACTATGTCCCTAACAACACACTTCATTTTCATCTACATGGTAAATATAACTACTTCTCATTTTGTACAATACAAAATTGTTTCATTATAAATGTGATTTTTTTAACAGCTTTGATTGTATTGTCTTAAATGGAATTGAAATTTGCAGTGGAAGGTCAACCTGTGCTGGAATGGGAAAAACGTGTTAAAATCGCAGCTGGTGCAGCTCGAGGAATAGCTTATCTCCATGAAGACTGTAATTTCCAATCCTCATTGTTTTGTTATCTGCGCATGACATGCACATAAATAAATGCCTATCACTCCACTTTGAGTTTAGAAATTTTGAAAGAGATGCTCATTTGCTCTAATTAGCTCGGTAGAGTGGCAGGCGAAATCCGATCAAAATAGCTAAAATGTGATTCAGATATTACATGAATAAGAATTGATACACAATTTTTAGACACTCTCTTAGAAGATTAAATTTTATGCATAAAAATTGTTAAATATAGATATTTTCAGATATGTATCAATGTTTCGACAGATGGGAGTCGATTGAGCTGAAACCACCTATGTTTATGCACATTTCAGGCAATCCTCGGATTATTCACAGAGATATCAAGCCATCTAACATTCTTTTGGATTACAACTATGAAGCTCAAGTATATACCAATCTACTTTTGAATGTTTGTTATTGTTTGTTCCATTTATTTATATACAAACCCAAGCACTCTTATTTCTAATGTTATAGGTCGCAGATTTTGGCCTAGCGAAATTAGCTCTAGATGCAAATACACATGTAACGACGCGTGTCATGGGAACTTTTGGGTGGGTATATATTTACACTAACAATCTATTGGTACAAAAAATGTGTAAATATTGATATCCTTTTCTGTGTTTTGAAAAGGTATGTTGCCCCTGAATATGCGTCAAGTGGAAAATTGACCGACAAGTCTGATGTATATTCTTTTGGAGTTGTGCTTTTGGAACTCATTACCGGACGGATGCCAGTAGATCCATCACAAATGGGAGATGAGAGTCTAGTTGAATGGGTATATAAAGATATCAATCTTACTCTTATAACTCATTTATTACTGTTGCTTTACTTTCGCCGATCTTGTAGCTAATAAACCATTAGTTTCTATTGAACAACTGTTAGGGATCAAAAATTTATTTCATGATTGTGCTTTTCTTTTCTTTGGAAATTTTATTTTTTATCATAGACAACAAAATGCTCACTCTTTTGAATCGCTGACCTGATAGGAGAGGACAAAATAATTTTGGTATGCATATATCAGTCGATATCTTTTTATATTAAGGTTTTGAGGTACTTGATAATTTATTGAGAACCATCTTTAATCTTAAAGACAAAAACTGATGTAGAGTTAGGTCCCTGACTATTGCTTTGCAATTATTCTTTTACATGTGGAAAGTAACATTTTGTTGACCTAATCAGAGTAGACTTGCGTCAACAAACTATGCATGCATACCAGTTTTGTCAAACGCAGTTCATGGAAGATAGCAGTTTGTTTAAATTCGGCTACATTGAACTTGAAGTGCTATTGGCCACTATTTGACAGCACTTTGTAGTTTGTACTAAACAGTGTATCAAGGAACAAAATGATTTGTTCAAATTCTGCTACGGTATAACGCCACTATTTGACAACACTGGTGCATACGTGAGAAATGAGAATTAAGAGTCATATAGATTAATACCATATGTCGATTCTTTTGTCTTAACTTGTAAAGAACGAACATCTTCCCTTGAATCACCACCATTGAATACTGTCAGCTCTTCGACCTTTTGTCACTGAAGATGCTACTTTTATTTCAGGCTCGACCTCTGCTAAGTGATGCACTTGAAACGGGGGAATTCGAGAGTTTCATAGATCCAAAGCTAGGAAAGAACTACATTGACAGTGAAATGTTTTGCATGATTGAAGTTGCTGCTGCTTGTGTTCGGCATTCAGCTTCTAAGAGACCTCGTATGGGACAGGTAAATATTCAAAATAAACAGCAAAAGTTAAATTTGAGTTCATCAACAAGCAAACATGTAAACTATACTGACATTTTTTTTCTCGATTTCATTTCATAGGTTGTTAGAGCTTTCGAAAGCTTAGCAACCTCAGATCTAACGAACGGAATGCGAGTTGGTGAAAGCCGTGCATTTGACTCTGCAGAACAATCTGAAGAAATAAGATTATTTCGGAGAATGGCATTCGGTAGTCAAAATTATAGCACAGACTATTTTAACCACTCTAGTTTGCGATTGTAAAGGCCGACCTATGTATGTATGTAGTGGAAGAGTTTATTTCGGACCAAAACTTAATCAAGCAAAGCCATGGGGAGGAGGCCCTAGTTGATTTTTTTTGGCTGTAGATATAGCTAATGTGCACTGTTGCCTTTGATTCAGAATCTGCTGACTGGATTCTTATCAGGTTCAACCCCCATTCTTGTGACCAAAATTTATGTTTGTTTTTATTAACTGTTCTTTTTATGCAATTTTGTTTCTTGTAATTAAATTTGTAAAATATTACTTATAAATTGATTTAACATAGTGATAATATACAAGTATGGATCTTGACATGACTATTGTTTACTCTATTGTAAACTTTGTATTTGATAGGTGAAATAGTAAACTTTGTAAGTTGTTGCTTGTAAACTCTGTTGTTTACTTTTTTGAGTGTTTGAGTGAGGCGGCTAAAAACAATCAATTGCGGAAGGGCTTTAGATTGGTTTGGCACGTCACTCTTTGGACAATTTGGAAGTCTAGGAACAATCGCATTTTTAATAATGTGATAAAGGAACTCATCGAAATTGTGGAGCGGTTGAAGATCGCACCATGCCTATTCTATGAATGGACTTGGGATCCCGGTAACTTGCTTTGAAAGATAATGTTTGATGCGTGCTCGTGTTTGCGTGAACTATATTACTGCTGCTGCTTTGCTGTTTTCTGTTTCTGGTTTTTTTGCTGCACTGTCTGTGCTGATGCGCCTCCTATATTGTGTTGTTGTGTTGCTTGCAGCAGCCCAATCTCTTTCGGTTTAGGCTCTGATTGGTTGGCAGTGCTTTTGGTTCCAATGCTTTGATTGTAATTGTTTTTGGAGTGGCTTGTGCCTTTTTGTGTGGTTAATTACATTCGGTGAATGATCAAAGAATATAAAAAAGTGTTGCAACTCATTAATCATTCAGCGAGCACAATTAACCAAAATTTATTCTATCTTATCTTATTTTATATATATCTATAAAAAGAATGTTGTCTCTCCAACCCTAATTATTTTTTAAAATGATGGAAGTTAATAGTAATTAGTATTATTGATCTACGGGTTGATAATTTTGGAATTGTTAGAAATTGGAGTTTAAAAAACTCCTACCAAGTTTGATTAGGATCCAAAATTCCTATTATCCCTTCATGTTGTGATCTTGTGGATTAAAGCATATGGGTTTTTGAACTTAGTTATCAGCACCCCCATTTGATAATTGCTACCACCTACCAGCACCTGAATTAATCTGCAACACCCCCCTTCATACTTAAATTCTGGTCCAGCCTTGTACATTTTTCTAGTTCAAGGCACACTTTGTGCTTTGACCTATTTATATTTCTTGTATTTCTTGCAATAGCATATACGTAAAAGTTTATTGACATGTTTTGACCTTTTTAAATTCTTGTCACTTCCATTTTATAATATCATTCAATAAGAAACCATCAATTTATTATATTATACAACTAATTTCAAAATATTTTAGTGATGTAGTAAAATACAAAACAACCATTGAATATCAGTGTAAAACTATTTTAGAGACATCTTCTATTTTCTCTATAATTATTATTAAAACAATAATGATAAATAGAATTTCAAGTGATAGTCCAGTACAATTTATATTTATATAGTAACAATTAAACCGTGTACGACATGGTTCATTTATACTAATATTTAAATATATGCAGGTACGCAGGGCAGGATGAGTATTAAAATATTCATGCATGTAATTCAATTTTACCAGTAATTACTTGTGCTCGTGTCCATCTCATATGTCTAGATTTTTTTAGAGGAAACAAATTTTGTTTAAACCTGCAGAATTTGTATACACATCCCTAATTGTAATTAATATAAAATATATAATAATTAGGCTACACTCGATACAAATATTCTATACTATTTAGAACAATATTTATAATTTTTTTTATAAGCAAAAATATATTAAAATAGGAGAAACCTAGGTAGGCCTATTTTGGAACCCAAACTCTGAACATCATCTCGAACTTGTTGTCTATATTCCTGGAAGCTGAATTTTTTGTAAAGAGATGGCTTTTTACAACCCTCTATCACTGTATCATTTGAAGGGCATAAGAAATATGCCATAGAGAACCTTTCTACTTTTGGATTGGTAACAACTCGATGTTCAACACTCTTGTAAACCCCATTACTCCAAGCCTACATTATGATGCATTATTTGTCAAAAACACAATTATTACAAATTTATTTAATCATCATAATAATAAAGTAATAAAAAAAGATATAATTTTGTATGCATCGTGTAAAAATTTATACACATATATACATGTATGCAATTAAATCACGCCATATAAATATTTATGAAAATATAATTAAAAACTAATATACTATAATATAATTTGATTGAATACATGTATATAAATTGTTTTTAATCATTATATATATACACAACCTATGTAAAGAAATTTTACACAAACTTCCAATCATTTGTCACCATATAAATGATTGCGAAAGCATATTTTAATTTTGAAAAATTACATTATGATACATATAAAATTTTGAAATATAATTGGATGCACATGTTAAACCTTTTTAAGATTGTCGCTGCATAATTATTAAACTCTATAAATACCTGGAATAAGTCACCAATGTTGATTATAAGAGCATTAGGGTTTGGTTTAACTGCAATCCATTTCTTGTCTTTGACTAATTGCAATCCTCCTACTTGATCTTGATATAATATGGTGATGAAGTCACTATCAGTGTGTGGCATTAGACCATGAATTGGAGAAGCTATGGGACATGGAGGATATCGGTTCAATCGAAGATAACAAGTATTGGGCAAGCAATTCTCCTTAAAAAAAGTTGAATCATGACCCATTTTTTCAGCAAGAATATCAGCTAATGTTTGTGCAAGGTTGGATGATATGGTAGCAAATTCTTCAATTGATGATCTACAAATTAACATACACCCAATAGAAATTAAATAAGATTGGTTTTATATATTCATTTAATTTGTCTACGATAATATAATAAAAACTTAATGATTAAATAATAAATTCCATTGTTCTTTTGTCAAAATATAAAAATAATGTTCATTGTTACTTGTAGCTTAGTTGATAGCTACCAGAGACATTATTTGTAAAGATTGAAGTTTGGGCTTTTAATTTTCAAACTCACACTTAAAGTATGCGAAAATAATAATAATATACCAATAATAATTTCCATTAATCACAGGGGTCGGTTAATGGTGTACAACTTCAGACTAAAGAGTGTTCTCCTCTTTACATTTGAGGTTCGAATTTTCAAGGTGCTAACAATTCTCTGTGTTTTTGGTCAGTCTATATATAGGGCTTTAATTTGTTTCGCCTTTCAATTGACTCCCCACTAATAATATAAGTGGCAGGCCCATCTTTGGCCAAGGGCAGGCAGGGCCCTAGCCTACGGCGTCTAAAAAATAGGGGCCTAAATTTTTTTATTTAGGTAGTTATATTAATTATGGGGTTAAGTAGTAATAAGAAGACCCAATAATAATATAAGTTTAGCAAATATTTACAAGGATGAATGATTACTTTATTGAAAATATTTACAATTTAAATATATTATGTTCTTTTTTTAAAAAAATTATATTTTTATTAGGAACCAATTTTTATTATTTATCCGGGACCTCTAAATACTCGGAGACGACCCTGTTGGGACATTGCAGAGGTCTACTCTGATCCAATAAATTCATGAAACTCAACTCTTCTAAAATTTTTATTATAAAAAAATATAGCAAGCCACGTTGACAAATATATACACACAATTAAGAAGTTCTTGAGGGCTAAGAGCATTAATGCATTATATATCTTTGTCATGTGGGTTAGGAGTGCAAGTTAATTAATGCTCCTACGTTACAAATAATTAGAGTAAAGCAAAACCACACACACGTGATGGGAACTGAATAAATCTAACACTAATAAGGTCCTTAGTGACATTGGCAGGAATTGGCAAAACAACAATTCTACTTGTGTATATAATTAAAGTCTAGGCTTTGCTTTGTCCAAATCAATCGATCTGTTTGAAAATGACACTTGAATCTTGAAGTATGAGAGGGACCAAAGGAAACAAGTTTGTGAATAAAAAAAATGATAAGAAAATAAACTTTATAGGCACTAGGCGGCATATAAGTTAAATATGTTACATTTAAATTAAATGTTTTAACTTGTTTTCATAAATATTTTTTAGTTTATTGCTTTGACATGTATCATTTGTACCCAAAAAAAGAAGAATTAAAAGGAATTTTCCTTCTTTTTTTCCCTTTATTGATAAGTTTTCACTATTAAAAAAATATAATTAGCAATTAAAATTTGATGAAAAAATATAATTACTTTCTGTCTTTGATTTTTTTGGTCACTAAGTTTAGTGATAACTTTAGAGACATATTCTATATCTTTTATCTATACTTTTGTAACTATCTAATATTTTTTTTTGTGATCATTTTTCCAAGTTGCTATTTAATTTTTTTAATGATGAAAATAATAATTTATATATACAATTTTATTCAAAAGCACTAAGAAGAAGAATAAATAGACATTCCTATTTTTAATAAATTTTAATAAAATATTATACCATCTATTTATTTTTTATTAAAAATAATCAGAATTCACTCATAAATATTTTTCTGTAGAGTGTTTGGTAGATAATGTGAAACTTTCATCTTAGAAATGGTTCATAGGTAAAAATTCGGGTTCCTCTTGTTCCTTTTACGAGTGGGGTATGCACCCTATTTCTTGCTGGAACTGGTAGAGTCTGTCGAGGTGTTGAGTTGAATCTTTGTGAGATCTGATTTATTGGAGGCATCATGTGTCTGTCCTTCTTGGTAACTGATTTTTGCCTCTCCCTCAAATGAGTCGTTGGATCTGCTTATGGTGGTGGATTACAAGTGTTTAGCTTTTAGAGTGCTTTCTTGTATAGTTATATGTGTTTTTTTAAAAGTTGTTCCTTGTTGGCGGGATGTACTTCTGGTACCCCTTTATACTGTGAACTTGCTCTTATTCTTGTTGCGTTTTATTTATAATATAGAATATATTTGTCATTAAAAAAAAACTCATAAATATTTTTTAAATGTTCGTATTAGAATGATAAATGCAAAGTATTTAAAATACATACCTAAGTGTATTTGATTGGGTACTTGACCCCAAGACATCCTTTAAAAGGATATGAAATGCCTCTGACCAAGATAACTGTCCAACACACGTGGCAGAAGGTGTTCCCCAACGATAACTACCAGAAGAGAATTGCAAGAACTTGTCCTCTTTAGTCTTTTTATCAAATGGTAGCTTAAACACTTTCTCTTGTTCACACTTCAATTTGTTAAAAATATCATTTGGAATTCCATGATTTATAAGTTGGAAAAAACCCCATTCTTGTGAAGCTTTAGCTATCTCATACTTGCATTCTTCTCTTACCATTTCATCTTTGTCTTCTAAACGGCTGAGATCGATCATCGGAAGTTCGCGTTCCTCGACCACCGCAAATTTCTCGATGTCGTTGTGGAGATCACTAGAATTGTTTTTGGTCTTGGTTAAAAGATTTTTGTATGCTTCTTCAAATGGTGGGTCAGAAATTGGGTCCATTGTTTGCAACTAATCATGAAATGAGATGTTAAAATCATAATAAATGAGGGATATCTAATAGCATTTTATTGTTTGATGATAATAATAATAATAATAGTTTTGTTAACTAGTACATTCAGTGCGTACTGATTAAGAAACTAAAAAGAGAAATAAAAAAAAAAGATATGCATTGAATAAACAAAAATTAAACTTTTAAAGTGTTTGACTATAAATTTTTTTTTTAAAAAAAATTCTAAATTTATACTCTTAATTGGTGAAACAAAAAAAACAAAAAAAAAAATGGTACACATACTAGTATTTACCTAACAATAATAGGACCTTTTTTTAAATATTTTTAGAGGCCATGTTATTATTTTAAAAATTAGTATATGCATTATAAAAAACAAATTAGTATATGCATAAATTCCAATTTCAAATTTTAGACGCCGAAACACTACTACAACTTTAACCTATAAGAGCACTTTAGAGGCCTCCAAATTTGTGATTTGTTGTTATAGTTAAATTTTAAATTTCATATTAAAATATTGACACTTAAAAAAATATTATGTTATAATTTTGTAAAAATTTTGAGTCCTCAAACTTTAAAACCCCTTACAATAGCACATCTCCCTTTCTCTTGTGCTCCTTCCATTATTAGTATATATATTAATTGTTACTTGAACATTTGTTACTTAAAGATTGAACCTCCAACTTCTTTAACTTTTAGGTCAATTAATTCAATCAATTGAACTACTCATCTGATTCATCCCTTTTACCGGCCTTGTTTACTGGTAATTGGTAAAATGTTACATATTGTACTGCATGTCCACATCTAAGTATCATGTACATACCCCTAATTAATTTATTGACACTTTTCACATGATCACGTTTAGCTAGAAGTCAAAGCACGTGACTTGGATCGTTGACTTTTAATATAAAGTCAAACTGAACCTTTTACTAAAATAATAATAAGAAACCATGTTAGTTGATTAGTTAAATACCTGATTAGTTAGTCTCCTTTTTTTTGTGTGTTTTTTACTAGTATATGCTTGACCAAAAAAAAAATATAGTATATACTTTAATATATGCAAAGTGCCACACATGCTACATGCATGTTGCAAGAGAATAATTAAATTACTTTGATAAATACATGTTATATTAGCAGGACAAAAAAACATTTTGACAGACAAATATTGTAATATTAAACATTTATTAAATATTATAAAATGATGCAATTCCTTAATTGTCAATTAATTAACATATTATAAAATGCTACATGCATGATGCAATTCCTTAGAAGCATCAAACAATCTTATATAATTTCTTACAAAATATAAAATATATACTTTAGTATGGTAAAGTGAGAAATTAAATTCGAGTAGTATATACACAACGTACCTATGCATAGAATCATGTAAGTGAGACAATATCATTCATAGTTATGTTTGAACATTTAGAAGAAAATGAAATTTGTTTAACTTAAAAAAATCATGTCACTTATTTAAATTGTATTAGGGTCAATTAGAATTAGTTGATTAATTTGAAGAACATATTTCTAATAGACATAAAAATGACTAAAAAATGTATACCTTTAAGATGGATGCCGTTCAATGTAGAAGAACAGCTAACAATATATATGAAGAATCAATTAAGTTGCCAATTGAAATATAAGAAAGAATGTGACATAATGTAAAGATAGTAGCTGATCATAATTTATAGGCAACAAGAGTATGAATTATCAATTATTATTGTGACATTTTTTTGATGATTAAAAGCCTATGCTAAAGGAAAGACCACGCGGCTCATGGCGGCATCAGAAAAAATTAATTCTTATCTATCATATTTTTTAAAATAATTTTCTTTCCTTTCCATGCATTAATTAAATCTTCTTTTTTATAACAATAATTTTGATATTTATTTTCCCTTTTAGAAACGCATCGAAGACGTGTTGTAAACGTATTTGAAGGTTAATGATAGGAAGTAAAAGGAAGCATAGCACATGTATTCAATATTGGGTACATATGATGTGTGATTTAAACACAATCACACTCATAATTTATCAATTTTAGGGAAAAAAATGTCACTTCACATATTTGTCAGTTCCTTTGCCAATCATGAATTTTTCTGTTTCTTTATACAGCGTGAACAGCATAGATGGATAAAGAGAGACTTGGAAGAATGAGAGCCATACTCTCTATATCTATATGTTCTCTATACAAAAGTTGCATACTACATGACAACTTATTTTTGTTATTAACATTATAGTTTTGGATCGCGTAAAATGATATGTTTTGATAACTTACTGTTTTACGGATTTTATTTGTGTTGGACTTAAGTTGGACTAGGTAATAGGTTGATCACATTGTTGATAGAGTTAAGTTAACTATTGCGGTTAGGTTCGGTTTTCTGAAATTAAAACCGCAAACCAAACCAAACCGTGCGGTTTAGAAGAAAAATAATTCATGCGGTTTTTACTAAATTCGGTTTTTTGCGGTTTCGATTTGGAATGATTCGTTTGCGATTTTACTTTTGAATTCGTTCGGATATGATCACCTCTAATGGCAACACAACCTTTTGCCTATAGCCTATTGCCTATATTCTAAATCATTATTGCTGTTATAAATATTATTAGTGGATGTCCATGTATATAATTGATCTATGTAATTGATTCATTATATTTATCTATATGTAGATATAGATACTATGTGTTAGTATAATGTAACCCTAATTCTAGTGGTGAATAATATAGACTATATTGTTTCTCTCTTTTCTCTCTTGTTTATCTATATTATTGCTTTTGTTCATCTGTTCATAACACTTGTGAATATTTAAGTATTAGGTAATTGTTTGTCAAAAGAAAAGTATTATTTAATTGTAAAATATAGTGTGATGTTGCTTTTGACCTAATGGTTAAGTGTTAAATGATGTGTGTGGTTCTGGGTTGAAGTCTCACTTATTGCAATTTTGTATTTCTTTTTTAAGTAAGGGTTTTTTTTTATCTTAATATTCAAAGCTAATGTTTTTAATTACTATGAAAATAATTTATTTTTTTAATCTCCTTACTAAACAAAACCTCAAATTATTAATGATCATAGAAATAATTAAATTTTATATAACATAAATATATTTGATTACAATAGCTAAATACAAATCAGATGTAAAACATGTCGACTAACTATATCTTGTTCAGCTACACTGACTTTGGCCAGATGTAAAAAGTGTTTTTAGACAGATGAAAAAGTGTTGAAAAATAAAAAATTAAATTTAAATAAAACATTAATTTAATTATTTTATTTTCAAATTAAAGAGCCTCATTTTTTAAATTCTTCTAGGACATCAAAATACGTTGGAACGACTCTGATGTTAAAGGTAATTGGTACATAGAGTGAAATATCATAGAAACGCTAATGAGTATCTTCGATGTATTAAGTAATTAGTTAAGTGTTTAAATAGTTTTTGTAAAATTGTGTGAAGTTAATACAATACATTAAAAATTAAAATGTTTTTAATTTTTTTAAGACGCCAACAAAAGATATTATTAAATAAATTTAAGCATGTGTTGAATAATTCTTTTAAAAAAAATTAACTTATTTTTATTGTTTTCTAACAAAAAAGAACACTATTTTCCAAAAGATGGCAAAGGGAGAAAAAACTAAATTAAAAAATGACATTGTTAGATATACAAGTTTCAAATATTTCATAAAAATTGAGAATTTGTAAGAAAGTCTCTAAAACATCTACAATCATAAAATCTAAAGTAAAATCAAAGTTAATACTACCTTCGTTCCTAATTATAAGAATTTGTTTGACCACTGCATGTACGTCAATACACAATTTTGATTACTAATATCTTTAATTATATATTAATAAAAATTATAAAAATTATCAAAGCAAATTGAACAAGATTTTATATGGTAATAATTATATTTATATATTATTAAAAAATTACAGTCAAAACAAAATAAATAAATAGTATATTTTTGTTAAACAGAATCCTATAATTAAAATTAAAGACAGAGGTAGCTAATTAGCACTCATTTTACCTTACTGCCATAAACCACTGACTTTAACTTATCAATTTAAAGACATGATGATTACATATTCGACGAAACCAAAGTCGGAATCTCGTTTCTAAATAGAAGAATATTTGTTAATTATTAGTTAGTAACCATGTCAACAACAAAAACGTTGGAGTTGTTTTCCATGATGAATGTTAAATGTCATCTCTAGCTCTAAGTCACGTCCATACCCCATGTTTCCTCTTGCAAAATACTAAACACTCCATTTTCCCCCTCATTATATGAGTAAGGCATTATATATGAATATCTCACTTGTTTGTATAGTATTTAACATTAATTTTTTATTTTGAGTAACAGACTTTTACTCAAAACATTATCAATCCCCTTTCAAGTGTGAGTTCATTCATTCTTAATTATGAATATGTTCTCCTCAAACGAAAAGTTTTTAATCCATATTTATCTGCACCGTTGTTTCTTACTCTATAAACGATCATCACATTGAATTTTAAGCTATAACACAAGTTAAATTAGACAACACATTTTAATCCAAAATTTTAAAATATTAGGTATATGAATCTATTTTGCTTATATAGTGTTCAGTCAACATTTGTTTCATTGATCAATGGGAGACTCCTGACACTTGGAATACTAACTCATAGGATCCCTTCACTACATGTAATCCTATTTGAGGTGTGATAGACGCTAAATATAAATACATCTTTTAATTAGTTGGGATTCAAACCTTGATTTGTCATGTTTTGGGAGTCCGACTTCTTTCGCTAAACCTTAAATTGCAATTATATTTATGGTACATTTTATTGTTTATCATAATTTTTGTTGTTATTGTTGTGTATTATAATTTTAGTTAGTAATATATGATTTTCATCTTGAAATTAGTTTTCATTAATCAATATAGTCTTAAAAATGCAAACAAAGGACACATTTAAAATTTATTTGTAACTTAGATAAATTCAAAAGTTATAGTGATAATCTTGCATATTCAATTCACAAATTCATTAATCGAAAGAAGTGCCGAAATTGTTAAATAAAACGTTATGGCCGAAGTTCGAATTTCGATTTTTTCACTTTATATATGTCAGTTTTCAATGAGTTTGTTATTTTATCTATTATAAAAAGAATCTTGCATATTCATATATTAATTAAAATGATTATTTATCTTCATCTAAATTCAATTCAATTGCACATGACACTAAGAAAAAAACATGGGGATTTAACTATATGCTCCAAGAAGTTTATGTCGGCATATAAACGTGGCTTCATTGAGGTCACATGCACTTTAAAATTTCCAATTGGTCGAGAATGTGAGAATGAGGCAATGGCATGTGCATTGCTCACATTAGGAAGGAGACTAGACAAAGGGTCAGTGTCCAATCACTAGTCACCCTAATTAATTCAAAAAGGCATCAAACGACATACAAATATCTATTTCTAAAAAAGGTGCTTGTTGGCCTCAAATGACACCAATTGTAACCTAACCTTGTTTCATTATCTTTAGCCTTTAAATACATTTAATCTTTCTATTTTATGTCATTTTCTAGATTTTATCCTTTCATTTTTAAATCAATGATTTTGATAGTACCTTGGTTTTTAAAATGTTTAGCTTTCTCCAATCCAAGCATTTAGGCCCAAATTTTATTAATTTGTAAAAAATAGATACTCCCTTCGTCTAAAAAACAAAGTTGTTAAAGTTTTTACACATATATAAGAAATGTAATTATATTATATATATATATATATATATATTTATTTATTTGTATTAACTTACTTCTATAAGTTATTGGTTATTTTTTTTTCCATTAATTAAATTTTGTCATTTATATATACACTGTGAGAATTGTACCGAACTCTCTCATTCCAATATAGCCGGCCCTAATTTTTTTCTAGAGAGTTTTCTTCTTCTTGATTCAAAAAATGTGGTTTTGTGTCGTTCTTTGACCCGAAATCACCTTCGTGCATCTGTTTTCCTATGTTTTAATCTAAATAAGTGGTTTTAACACAGTTTAGAGTTTTTTTGTGTGATTTATTTGCCTCAGTGCGTCCCGTCTTCGTGCGGTTTTTGTTTGATTTTCCGTCTTCGTGCGAAGTTTGTTTGCTTTCTTGTTTTTACGGTGTTCGTTTGGTTCAGATTGACAGATCTACTTTGATCAACTACAGATTCAATCAATAACAAGGTCATCAACGATGAAGATCCGAAGACAATATTCGGTAACTTTTATTTTGTCACATTATTTGTAGGCCTGAGTATGCCGTTTTATGCCATTAACTTGGATGATGTGAATTTGTTCGCAAATTCATCCTTTTCGTTTTTAGCGCTATTGAATTTGTGTTTGTATCTGATGTATCTATCTATTTGAATGAATGAATTTTATGTTTTAGTCAACAACAAAAAAAGTTATTGGTTCATTTCCTTATGAATAATGCATATCGTAATAATTAAGGGTTACAGTTGAAAAATGTTACATTGAAAAGTGAGAATGACATTTATTTTGAAACAAAATTTTATTTTTAAAGTGACACTTATTTATGGACAAAGGGACTATCATGTTTGAGATTGAATTTTGATGATGTTGCATGTGATTTATTTAGTAAACTTTGTTAATTAATAGTATATGAGTTCTTAATTGAAAATTTATCGAAATGATTTTTAAAAGTGAAAATTCATATAAATGGTGTTTTGGAGATGTCAACGGAGTAAAGATGGAGCGGAATATCTAAAAGGCTCTCCATTTTCGTGGATCTTTAAATTTCTCGTGAGACAATTGCTATGTTGATTTTCACTTACATGTACAAATTGACATATCTAACGGTGAATGATAAGATCGCAAGTGCATGAGTATGTCATCGTGATAAAAATAGTATCAAATCTACAACGACTAACAAGTTGCAGTAGCATGGTAGAATTTGATTTGAAGAGAATTATACCGATTATATATGAAAAGTTTAGAAAATGGTGATGATGATTATAGTGCTTGATTTAGATTTTTAGTGATCAAACAAACATGCAGCAACAGATTAATTTACTTATAATATAAAAGACCCCCAAAAGCTATGAATTTCACCAATAACATATATTCCTAATTAACCCTTTCCCACACATACATTTGCCATGTGAAAACCTTCTTTTTAAAAAGCAAATTAATTATAGGTTGTGAAAGTCTCTCCTCCATAGCCACCCTTCTCACAATAGTTGTCACTTGCTCTAAATGATCATGGATTCAACCACCAACACACCCCAAACGCACGGTGAGCGCAGTACGACGACCATAAATTATAGAGGATCGAGATACTGAATTCACTTATCAGTACTTTACCGGCACCTTGTGATATATATTCAATGAAAAGTGAAAACATATACACTCTATGATGTACTTGCTAGTAGTTCCAATCAGCTTTGATACGTAGGAAAATGATCAAGAAATTATACTAAAGGCTACTCTCTGTAACCTTAAAGTAAGGGTGAACTACTTACACCTTAACATTATGACAGACACTATGCTAAACTATTAACGTTTATAAGAACAAAAACATAAAATAAACTATAAAATGCTTTTATTTGATGAAGTGATTTGTTACAAGCTTTGAGTGATGTGTTTACAAAGGGAAGAGGGATTATATATAGGCTCCAAACTGGTCAAAAAACGTACAAGAAGTGATAAGACCCAAATAATTACACATTAGTGCCATAAAAAAATGGAATACAAAGAACCAAAACTGCCAAATGCCATCAACATGGTCTGTGACGGTCGTGTGGATCAATGTCACGACCGTAATGCTTCCAAAACCAGTTTATTCTTCTGTTGTGTCTATCACTGCCGTGTGGAACTCTTTCACAACCATGACAATCCTTCTGACCCTTGATCTTTGATTTTCTCACTCTTAAAGTATAATGTAATAGTCAAAAAGACCACGAAAAAATTATCACCCTTGCCTTCATATTCGGATTTGGATCCTCTCCTTCACTTTCATCTCCATCTCTCTCCCTCCTCTCTATCTCTCTCTTACTTTCAATCTCTCTCTTCAATAATTTTTTTTAAAATAATCATGAGAGAGAGTGAGATTAAGAGAGAGATAGAGAGGAAGGAGAGAGATGGAGAGAAAAGTAAAGGAGAGGATCCAATCTCTTCATATTCCACTATACCTTCATAAAGATTGTCTTCTTTTAAAGCACATATGATTACTTGATCTAATTTCTATAAAAATGGGCCTAGAAAATGCACATTTCCACTTGTTCATGTGTTTGGACCTACAAAATGCAAATCTAAGGAAATGAAGTAAAATAGTTCCAATAACTTGGTCAATAAGCAAGATTTATTAAATAAAACTACTACTAAAATCAAACATATTTTAGAGATGTCAAATACCCCATGCTTGAACTATTGCTTTTCCTCAAACAACTAAGCTAGAATTAGGACAAATTTAGAGGTATAGAACTAAGACCATAGACCAACTAAAACATGCACATGAGTGGAGATTAGGCAACGGTCAAAGTTTATGAAATCATCAAGTATCTTTCAAGTTAGAGTCTTAGGATTTCTTCCACATCTTACCTCCTATGACCTTTTCAAAAAGTTTCAACTCTTTCGCACTTCTTTTTATTATTAAGTCTACCAAAGACTCTCTTTTAGACCTAGTGATCTCGCCCCTCTTCTTATGACACCATAATTGACCTTAAGGACGCACTTTGTGAGGTACCTGTTCACTTAACTTTATTCAACTCCAAAATGAAAGAAAACATTAGAAATAACAATAACGAGTCACCTCCCATTAAGCGCAATTGTTTAAAATTATTGGCTCGACTTCTTGCAACCTTAGGTTTAGATGTGCCTTGGTACTTCCTTTTCACGCCTCTACTATTTTTTTATTGAAAAATAATAACTATTTTAGTTGCGTTAACTTTCTTCACGTCTTATATTTTATACTAGTTTTTTTCTTCTAATTAACACATTGATAATTTGAGGGTATCTATCCATCAACCAAGAACAAATTATATGCATGTAAAATAAAAGTTGGTTAGTAATAAAAAAATAAAAATACAAGTTGATTACAAGTTAATTAGTTGTATGTATCACGTGTAAACCTACTTAAGTTTGTTCTTATTGGTTGTTGGACAAATGCCCTCAAATCATCAAGAAGTATCGTATGCCTATACCTCACTTAGGACCCGTTTGGATTTGGCTTTTTTTTTGAACTTATGAAAATAATTTATGCAAATAAATAAACTTTTATGTTAGTTTATAAGTTTTCACTAACAAAATTGTACTTTTATAAGTTATTTTCTAATAAACTACCGTAAAAAATTTATAATATTATATAAAAACTTATTTCACTTAAGCTAAAAAATTAAGTCAATCCAAACAAATCCTTATTTTATATATTGTAAGTGATAAGTGACAAAAACAAAGATGTATTTTACTTTCCTATTATTTTGTAGGATTAAATTTGTTTTTAGTCCCTACATTTTGCGAAATTGTTAAGAATGGTCCCTATATTTTAAAAATGGTAAAAAAAACTTATAATATTTTCTGTTATCAAGATTAGTCCAATCCGTCAAGAATAGTCCCAACATTTTGCAAAATTGTCAAAAATAATCCCTACTTTTTAATGTTTTTAGTCCCTACATTTTGCAAAATTGTCAAGAATAGTCTATACCTTTTATTATTTTTAGTTCCTTACATTTTATGCCACAAAAACTTTATTAATGGATTGGACTAATTTTGAGAACGGGAAATATTTATGGGGTTTTGTTTACCATTTTTAAAATATAAAGACCATTTTTAACAATTTCGCAAAATGTAGGGACTAAAATCATATTTGTCCCGGGAACACTGTTTAGCAATTTCCTTTGCTGTATATAGTTATTATTCCTATTATTCTTGCATACATTGATGTTATAAGTTGGCCAATATCTATTTGCACCTATTTCTATTTGATGCCTTTTTTACCATTTCTAGAAAATTAAGGATACCTAGTAGTATAAGTTTTTACAAATCTCACGATATACTATTATTAAGCAAAAACTACATTTCTTCAAAGTTAAGCAAGTTGACATGATGAATACACCTCCACCTTATACCTTCTTTTCCATAAACTGGATTTATACTATTGTCATGCACTTTGCTAGCCAAGTAAATTGTACGGTCATGATGGTGTTTACTTAGTGAGCAAGAATTCATTTATTAGATTAGATGTCTTTTTACCATTTTTAGAAAAACACACTTAATATTATATATTTAAGGTCCCCTTAATAATAATAAGTAGTATATTTTCACTATTATATACTAAGCTACAACAAAATTCAAAAGATTAGTATTTACATTTACACGTAAAGAATATTCGATTTACGCTAAAAAAAGGAGTGATATAGAAAAAACACAAAGTTGTGCGGTGCGATCTCTTAGTCTTGCAGAAGAAATAGTTTGGTTAGGAGGATAAAATCCATCTTATGTATCTCAAATGTTCTCTAATGGAGTTAATGGAGTTTGTCACACTAAACGGCGGTAAAATCCAACCTAAGAGTTAATAAAATATAGAAGTATGCCCCTCTTGGTCAGTACTAATAAAAAAATGTAGAATTTGACTTAAACAAAATCGATAGATAATTGTTTTTTTATATAGAAGTATGTTAATTTGGTCCAACTTTATTTACGTGCTCTCCAAACTTCGGATTACTAGCCCCATTTTTATAGGAATCAGTGGATAAATACATGAGTAAATTACTAGCCCCATTTTTATAGGAATCAGTGGATAAATACATGAGTAAATTATCAAGTTAGTCTATGTCTTTGTATGACACTCTTTAATAGGTCAATGATGACTTGATGAATATCGTAAAAAAGGTCCTCAGTTCTATTAAAATGTCAAATTGCTCCCAATATTTAATTACTTAATATCATTTACCGATTTACGTCCTTATACTTTACAACTTATTATCAATTTGGTCTCTAAGATCATTCACTTAGGGCCGTATGAATTTGACTTATTTTTGAGTTTATGAAAATAGCTTATGCAAATGGAATTTTTTTTATTAATTCATAAGTTTTTACTGATAAAAATTGTATTTTTATAAGCTTTTTTTCTTATAAACTACCTTGAAAAACTTATAAAAGAAAATAAACGGAAATAAAAGATAAAATTAATGTTGGTAAAATAACTTTTTACACAAAATTTAAAGGAGACAACGATCTTTTTAAAATATTTATAGAGTAAAGACTTATTTAAAAACTATTTTAAAATAGGCCAGATGCATGTATAGGTCCTTTAAGTTTTACGTTTGTATCAGATAGGTCCTTTAAGTATTTTAAGTATCAAATATGTCATTTAAGTTTTTTAAGTATCAGATAGATTCTTTAAGTTTTGCGTTTGTACCATATAGATCCTTTAAGTTTTAAGTTTGTATCAAATAGGTCCTTAAGAAATAGGACTTATTTGATACAAACTTAAAACTTAAAGGACTTATCTGATACTTAAAAAATTTAAAGGACCTATCTGATACAAACGTAAAACTTAAAGGACCTATCTGATATTTAAATAACTTAAAGGACCTATCTGATACAAACGTAAAACTTAAAGGACCTATCTGATATTTAAATAACTTAAAGGACTTATCTGATACAAACGTAAAACTTAAAGGACCTATAGATTCATTTGCCCTTTAAAATAAAAGAAAAATAAAATTTTTCTGATTTTATTGAACAACAAACAAACCAAGAATTTTTTTTTTCTACCCCTACAAACTTCTCTATACCCCTACAATTTTTTAAATATTCCAGTTATACCCTTATGATATTTTTGTATATTTTATGTTTTTTACTTTGTCTTTTTATCACTTTGCCGGTAAAATCCGTACACCCTTTGAAAAGTGCACCGATCAGACCAGATTCCTTTACCGGTACGTCAAATTTACCGGTACACTTTTTCTAAGTGTACCGGAATGCTTTTTTTTTTTAAAACTATATTGCGGTACACTTGTATACAAGTGTACCGATTCTGGAGAAAAAATTTTCAAACTGCGGTATACTTTTTTCAAGTATACCGGTTAGAAACATAAAATTGGGAACCGGTACACTTTAATAAAGTGTACCGGTTTGTTAACGTGAAAATTAAAAATTTTGTTTTTTTTTTTTTTTTCAACAGATATGGCGCAATCCGGCGACACAGGTCAAAACTCGGTTGATACTACGTAATATAGTTTTAAAAAAAAAAAGCATTCCGGTACACTTAGAAAAAGTGTACCGGTAAATTTGACGTACCGGTAAAGGAATCTGGTCTGATCGGTTCACTTTTCAAAGGGTGTACGGATTTTACCGGCAAAGTGATAAAAAGACAAAGTAAAAAACATAAAATATACAAAAATATCATAAGGGTATAACTGGAATATTTAAAAAATTGTAGGGGTATAGAGAAGTTTGTAGGGGTAGAAATTGTTTTTTTCACAAACCAAACATGCATATAACAAAGCCCAATTAATGGACAAGCAAAGCCCATTTTTGGGTCTTTGTTTTTATTTTTTTTCCTGCCAAAAAATATATATAATATAATAGAATAGAATTTGAATAGAATGAAATCGAAGCTAAACCTAGGGTTACAATTCTACATCGCGTAACAAATTAGGAGCAATTTTCCCCCAATTGTTGAGACGGAAACAACCCTTATCGATGGCGCTGATGATCAATTACGAGTTCGATTCAAGAACAAGAGATTGCGCAATCACCGTGCCTCTATCGATTCCAATATCACCCTCATCAATAGAAGAAGAAGAATCGTTCATCACGATTCGAATTGGATTTGATGAATTGGGCTAAAAATTCCCAAATCATAGCGTGGCCCATTATCGTAAGCTATAAAAATGTTGCATTGCATTGAGTCGCACAAAGAATTTCATCAAAAAGCTAAATTTTTGAAGAATTGGTATTTTGCGATTTGCGATATGAAGAATCGCCGAGGGAAGCACGACGTGGAGGAGGAGGAGGAGGAGGAGGACGATTATGTAAGGAAGCGTAGAAAATATCAGAATTCTGCACGTTTTATTGATGAAGAAGCTGAAGATGATTCCGATGAAGAGGAAGAAGGAGAATCTGAAGACGGCTACGACGGTAAATTTTCAATTTTTCTCATCATTCTTATCAGAATGAAATGAAATTAGGGTTCTAAATTGCGTGTTTGTTTCAATTAGGGATGCAACTGCGATTAAGATTAAATTTTAACTAAAATTAGGAATGAAATTAGGGTTCTAATGCAGTTTAGGGTTTCAGTTAGGATTGCAACTGCGATTAGGGTTCAAGTGTTACTGAAATTAGGTTTTTGCTGTTGAGGTTGTTTTGAACCTTCAATGTGGGTTAGGTAAATTTCATTTGTTTCATTGAAGTTATACAAAACCTAGTATCTTTTTTATGTTACTTTTTTCTGTTTGATTTTTTCTTTCTATGTTGACAAGTTAACAGCCCTTTAAAACAAACTTGCAGATTTGATTGATGACTCTCCTGGAATTGATGATCTGCCTGAGGAAGATGGAGGGAGGCATCGAGGTCCCATGCATATGCTGCCACCGCACCAAGAAGATTATGAAGATATTGAAGCAATTGAAAGAAGAGTTGAAGAGAGATATCGAAATATATCGGTTGATTATCATGAAGAAGAAACCACAGAGATAGCACAACAGTCATTGTTGCCTTCTTTCAGTGACCCTAGAATGTGGTTGGTCAAATGTGCGGTATGATTGATCTCTCTCTTTTTTTGTTGCTTATTTCTTTGTTCTGTCAACTGTGAAGAAGGATATAGAGTATGTCATATTCTTTGATTTATGTTCATTAGATTGGTCGTGAACGGGAAACTGCTGTTTGCCTGATTCGGAAGTATATGCATACTGGCTCTGAATTACAAATAAAATCAGCTATTGCTCTTGACCATCTCAAAAACTATATATATGTGGAAGCTTATAAAGAAGCTCATGTTAGAGAGGTATTGCCATGTGAAATATCTATTGTTTATCACATATCTTTGTTGATAGAATTGTTAATTTTTTTACAATTTTTTCAGGCTTGCAAAGGTCTAAGCAATATACTTAACCAAAAAATAACGCTTGTTCCAATAAAAGAAATGGCTGATGTGTTGTCAGTTGAAAGCAGAGTTATTGATCTTGCTAGAGATACTTGGGTGAAAATGAAGGTTGGGATATATAAAGGGGACCTTGCCAAGGTGTGAATCATATGTTTGAGATAATTCATGAATCTATCCCATGTTTTTCTTAAATTTACTATCTAATAGTTTTGCTATAGGTAGTGAATGTTGATAATGTGCGGCAGAGGGTTACTGTGAAATTAATTCCGAGAATAGACTTACAGGCCCTTGCAAACAAATTGGTACAAAATATGTCCCTTTCTATTTGTTGAATGTTCAGCGCCTTGAAAGCTAAATAACATTATGTGTAAAACACATTAATCATGCAGGAAGGTAGACAAGCTGTGATAAAGAAGGCCTTTGTTCCTCCTCCTCGTTTTATGCGTGTTGATGAAGCTAGGTATTGATAATTCTCTGCTTGCTAATGCTTGAGAATCTTCTGTTTCTTGGATTCTGAATTTATGCTTCTTTCAGGAAACTGCATATCCGTGTGGATTATAAGCGTGATGCCTTTGGGGAACAGTTTATTGCTATTGGAGGCAAGATGTTCAAAGACGGGTTCTATTACAAAACAGTAGCAATAAAATCCATTAGTGCCCAGAATATCAAACCTACGTTTGATGAGCTCGAAAAATTTTATAAACCGGGTGAGAGTGGAGATGGATTTTTTGCAAGCAGAAAGAAACATAATTTTATTAACGAGCACGGAAAATTTCATAAACTGGGTGAGAGTGGAGATGGATTTTTTGCAAGCAGAAAGAAACATAATTTTATCAAAGGTGATGTCATCGTTATATCAAAAGGAGATTTAAAGAACCTAAAGGGATGGGTGGAGAAAGTGGATGGCGATAATGTTCTTATAAGACCAAAAGAACATGGTCTTACTGTGAGTATAAAATGATATTTGATTGGTTTCCTTCACTGCAAAGTCAGCCAGTTTTGCTTGTTGATTATTATTTATTAGTAAAAAAAGTCCTTTTTTATGATGATGATATGTTTTTCTCCTCATTTTATAGGAAACTATTGCTGTGAACATAATGCAACTTTGTAAATATTTTGAACTGGGAAACCACGTTAAAGTTGTATCTGGTGCTCAAGAGGGTGTTACTGGCATGGTTGTGCATGCAGAGGAGCATGTCCTGACCTTAATATCTGATGTTACAAAGGAGGAGGTGAGTTCTATGGTCCCTTGATATACTTGCTGACAGATTTTTGAATATTTATTCTTACATTTAGTGCAGAAATGACAAAAATATCCTCTCTTCAGATCCGTGTGTTTGCAGATGACGCTGTAGAGAGTTCTGAAGTAACCACCGGAGTTACAAGAATTGGGGACTATGAAGTTCATGATCGTGGGGGAGGTTTACGCTCCAATGGTTGGGGTGGGAGGGGGAGCCGTGATGCTTTATCTGGTGTAAAATCTGGTAATAGTGAAAATCAAAAGGCTGCTAATAGTAAGGGTGGAAGGCGACGCCTTGATGCTTTATGTGGTGCAACTGTTAAAGTACGCCAGGGTCCGTATAAAGGTCATCGTGGCCGTGTTATTGGTGTTCAAGGCACATCAGTTCGGCTTGAATTAGAGTCCCAAATGATGCCTATAATAGGTAAATATTCTAATTTGGGCAAACACCTGATTGAACCACTTGTACTGTGTTTTTGTGTTCTCTGACTTGGTTGGTTGTTTGCAGTTGACCGCAATTATATTTCTGACAATGTGGCTGTTACCCCGTACCGGTAAGTTATACGTACTTAACATTCATAATTCTTTTTTTATGTATCAGAGGATATTCAACATGACTCTTGTGTCCTATCAGTGATACATCTCGATATGGGATGGGAAGTGAAACCCCAATGCATCGTTCTCAAACTCCTTTGCATCCAATTATGACTCCGATGAGAGACCCTGGAGGTATGCTCGGCTTGATTTTATTTTGACAAGTTCAGTTTGATTTATGTTATGGTGTTGATATTAGGTCTCTTATTTGTGTGATATCCCTAACTGCTGATATTTGTTAAATGAATTGCTATTTATAGCAACACCTATTCATGATGGAATGAGTCGATATCTATACTTTACTGAGCATTGAATCCTTATGCCTCAATGAACCCTCCAAGGTCAATATATTCTGCTCTTTGATTTGTTGTTTACTTTTTTTCTTTTTCTTTTTCAAACATGTTCTAAACTGTTCATTGTGTTCCTGCAGCCTTGCTTGTTGAAAATAAAAGTTTCTTTCTCTCTGCAAAACAGACTGGAAGACCACAACTTGCTCAGGATATACTACTACTGCTGCTGCTACTATCATTAATGTACCAGTAGAAGGATTGAAATAGATAGTTTTTATTTCATAAAATCTTGCCAATGTTCATAGACTTCATTTTAGATTTTAATAATTTAGAACATTCAAAAAAATAAAATAGCTCTTTTTGTTGGTATTAGCATATCTGTGATTTCTCATATCAGCTTTATATTTTTTCCCCTTTCATTGTTCACTAGTACTAGATTCAACCATGCTTATCCTGTTGGAAGGTAACACTTATCTTGTTGCTGTAAAATATAAAACGAATCTCCAATTGCTTCAACAATCCCTTAAATCGAATGCTATTAAACAGTCTGTTTATTTCTTGTTGGGAACACATGCAAACTGCCTTTAACTTCAAAGAATCAGCTTTCGGAGGTTTTGTAAAAATGTTGGTAATTTGCTCATCACTTTTGTAGGAGAATAGTGTTCCACAACTCCCTCTTTAGCAAGATCATGAAGAAAATATCACAATAACATTAGTGGATTTCTTTCAAAATTCTTTTAAGGCAAATATTTCAATTTTTTATTTATTTATTTTTTAACGGCAAATATTATTATTATTATTATTATTATTATTATTAATTAGGTCTCTGGACAAGACAAACATAGATTCGTAAAAGAGGGACTAAAAATACCAAAATATATATCACCTAATAGAGTTCCCTTTTAATCTCATTCTTAGAAACACACTCTTTAACTCTCATACCACCATAGAAGACAAATTTTGGAGTACACATAGTATTAATTAGGTGGTACAATTGAATAAAATCAGTTTTTTAAGCAACAAAAAGGAAAATTTATTAATTACCTTCTCTCTAATATTTCACTCCAACTTCTCTCTAACCACTCCATCTCTTATTTACCATTTCATTCCAGCGATCCAACCATTTAATTAATATAAGGCTTTAATGCAGTTTTGATCCCCCTATTTTGAAAAATTTGAACTTTTGATCCCCCTATTTTAAAAGCCAACTTTTTGATCCCCTATTTTGAAAAACTTGAAGTTTTGATCCCCCAATTCATTTTTGTCAAATTTGTGATGATGTGATAGTGTCTATGTGTCAACCTCATATTTCATGTCATATTTTATTTAAAAAAATAATGACATGAAATATGAGGTTGACACATAGACACTGCCACGTCATCAATGAGGTTGACACATCATCATAAATTTGACCAAAATGAGTTGGGTATCAAAACTTCAAGTTTTTCAAAATAGGGGGATCAAAAAGTTGGCTTTTAAAATAGGGGGATCAAAAGTTCAAGTTTTTCAAAATAGGGGGATCAAAACTGCATTAAAACCTTAATATAATTATAAAAATATAATTATTATAAAAACAAAAAACAAAGGTAATAAAATAATATTCTAGTCATTTGTTTTGCTTTTTCTTTTTTTAAAACCGAAATGTTACTGCCGGATTTTTCCGCCACTAAATTATATTATTAAAAAAAAAAACCTATTTGACACACTTACTGGCGGAAAAAGACACTTAGTGAAAGATATTTTCCGTCAATAAATGCAATTTTTCTTGTAGTGTCCATTTTTCATCCCAAGTCCTATGAAAAATGAAAAAAAATAATAAACTAAAATGCCCACGGGTCAACTCGGCTCGCCCCGCTGCCGCCCCATTTTTTGGCGGTTTTTTTTTATTGGCAAATAATATATATAATACAAATGAAAGGGGACATGAGTCGACACAAAAGGTGGAAACCAATCATCACCAAAATTCGGCTATCAAAATAGAGACACCAAAAACACACCTAACCAAAACACCCTGCACCAAAAAGGAAAATGATAATAGAGAAAGAAGGTCATGAAGAAGAACAACATGTAGCAGGCCACCCATGAGTATGAGAAAACACGCCACCAACTACTATTGGCTCCATCACGAGACATGTTGCACCTCCCACTTATAGGAAGGAGCAGGGAGACCCAATTTTTTTTACCAAAAACCACTTTCAACATGAAAGTTTCACCTTATAAACCAAATTGTCAGAAACAGTTCCTCTCGCAAATATTAAGCGGGTCAGACCAACTTAAGACACCGAGGCAAAACACATAAGCTTAGCGAACCAAAAATAGTAGTTTAAACGGACCTGACCGAAGTGTCTGTCCCGTTTTGCTGCCCCTAATAAAAAAGGACAACAATTTTTTTTAAAAAGGCCTTATAATTAAGGACCGACGAATTGATTTATTTACTTAGGTTTGAAAACCATATTATTTTTTATAATAAAACCATATTTTTTTGTTGCAATATTTGATACGTATTTGATATATTCCAAAAAAATTGGTGACAAAAATAATTCAATAAAAAAATAAATGAAAATTCAACTTATTGACTTTTTTTTTGACAAAAAAATTAATTTTATTGACTTGATCAGCAAGTTTCTTGCAAAAAGAAAATCATCTTATTTACTTGATCAGCTAGATTTGATTATCAATTAATATTGCAACAGATTATTATTATACATTGAAAATTGAAAATTGAAAATTGAAAATGGATCCAAATCCTTATAAATATAATTCAACGTCCCACCTTTTAAAAATGAAAAACAAAAAGTACCAAAACCCTAAAGTTATTGAAAAAACGTTATAAACCCTAAAGGCTGCTATATTTCCATCTCTCGTAGGTCTTCTATAGTCTCTTAGGCACCGAAATCCATCTTTTACATCAGGAAGAAAAATAAGATGCATTTTCTCGCCAACTCAATCACCAACCTAACCAAGGTTTCTATGAACATCACCAAACACTTGTTATCGAGTAAAAACATTAAGGAAATCATTGTCACTCTACACGCAACTCAGTATGGTTGCTCCCGGCTTCGAGGGTCCCACACAACATCAACTTTTTTCCTTCCTCCAATCGGAATCCACGGAGCATCTCAAATCCTTCTCTTCTCATCTCGTTTCTGATGTGCTCTCTGACGGGGCTCCCGTTGGTGGGCCTTGCTTGTCTTTTGCCAATGGTATGTGGGTTACTCCCTCTTCAACCTTCCTTCAAACAACTTATAACTACTGATTTCAAAGCTACTATTGCCTCGGTTGATTTTGCCAACAAGGTATATTATATAATTGTTTTTTATTTTTTATCTTGAATCCATATGTCATGCATGCTTTTATTAATATTTTATATGTCATACATTTGTTTCTTGTTTTTAATTGATAGAGTTTAGGGTTGATGATATAAAATTTTAGTATTTGTATTACATAATTGCTTGGTTAAAGAGTTAGACTACTAAAGTTAATAAATATATAGTATTTGTATTACATTCTTGTCGCATTCTATAAATTTTTTTTTTAATATATTCTCTGCAATAATGTGTTACTATTAATGTATCTTTTTTTTTTTTTAATGTGACTTTAGTGATCAGATGACATTCTCAGTATTCTGATCATCATACAAACATGCTAATGCCTATGACTATATAAAATCTGCCCATAATATGCCCATAATATCAACAGAAAGTTTAAATTCCTCCATTGAAAAGTTCATGAAAAATCAATTGATTCTTTTTAGAACTACTAATTCTATAATTGATATTTTTTAAAGCATGATGAAGTGCGCAAAGAGGTGAATTTATGGGCTGAAAACAAGACAAAAGGCATTATTAAAGATATCCTGTCAAGTGGATCGGTTGATAGTTTAACCAGGCTCATCATTGTGAATGCATTGAATGCATTATATTTCAAAGGAGCATGGAAACAACAGTTTAATAAATCTAAAACAAAAGACTATGATTTTCTTCTAAGCCTTTATTTTATATATATATATATATATATATATATATATATTTATATCATTTTAATTATATTATGATCATGTAGTCACATAAGCGATGTTTTGATGTTAAACGTTTTCAATCTCCCTTCAAATGTTAACACACCCTCTTGATGTTTACTATAGCAGCAATCAAGTTGTTGTTGCATAAAAGTTTCATTGAACTTGAAATGTTAACTTTTTCGTCTTGTTAATGTTAGAGTGTTTCAAACATACCCTAAATGAGTATAGAAAGATAGGTATTCAGCCATATACCTATGTTTCTTTTAGAATAAAAGTCACATTAATCGTAATTATAAAGCATACTTGCATCAAAACTAGAAATGAAACATAGATGCTCTATTTTACGATTAATTAAGTTGTAAAACTTAATTAATCGTAATTAAGTTTTGTTCTCATACGTATATATAGGGGTGCATGCGGTGCGGTTCGGTTCGGTTTTTAGCATAAAAGTTATTCTAACCGCGAGATAAAAATGCATGCGATTCGGTTTTGTTCGGTCGGTTTTTAAAAAATCATTCAAACCAAACAAATGCGGTTAGGGTTGGTTCAGTTTGTGCGGTTTAACGCGATATAAAAAATATGATGATATTATCAACTTGTTACAAAATAAACATAAGAAATTTTAATTTATTTATTGTTTACGTGATAATATGCTAAACATAAATTCCATATACGTCAGAACTTATTTTTAATGCCAATAGTATAGTTTTAGATCGCGTTAGTTTTGACAGCCTACTGTTTTATGGACTTAATTTAGGTTGGGTTTGCTAAGTTGGACTAGCTAATAGGTTGATTGTTACTAGTTGATAGATTTAAGTTATGTATTGCGGTTTGCTTTGGTTTTCTAAAATGAAAACCGCAAACCAAACCAAACTGTGCGGTTTAGAAGAAAAATGATCCGCGCGGTTTAAAATAAATGCAGTTTTTTGCGGTTTCGGTTTGCGGTTTTACTTTTAGATTGGTTCGAATACGATCACCCCTACGTATATATACAGCACCAATTTTCTTTTTTTAAGAAATATTATTTATTTGTTTATTTTTAATTAAGGTGAGACATACTCTACCTCCTGGTTTTCTCTAGAGGCTCCTTAGGTGTCTCTTATATGAGAGCGTTTTGTACTCTTGTTATCTTTTGTTTGGAGGTTTTCATTATTTCTTGTACCCATCCCGTTTTTTTTCCCTGTTTGTATCTCGTTACTCTTTTATTTTAAATATATATATATATATATATATATATATAATTTACCATTCAAAAAAAATTTATATTTAGTACTTACATAAACAAATCAATGTTTGATATTATTTTTTTGCTCGTAAATCAATATATTTGATTTCATATTTTTTTTTTTTACAAATTAATTTATTAAAATATTTGCTTGTAGATTGATAACATTGATACATTTGAAAACATAATTCAACAGTTTTAAATGAAACTCACCATATTGACTTGATCCTCAAGTTTTAATTAGGTTTTAGGTAAAAAAACTAAAAGAAGCAACAAATTATAAATTAAAAACGGATCCAAATCCAAATCCTTATAAATTAAACGTCCCACCTCTTAAAAATCAAAAACAAAGAGTCCCAAACCCTAAAGGCTCTGTTTCCATCTCTTAGGTCTTCTATAGTATAGTATCACAGGCACTTAAACAAGAAGAAAAATAATAATGAAATTTCTTGGCAACTCAATCCCCAACCTAACCAAGGTATCCATGAACATCACCAAACAATTGTTATCGAATAAAAACTTCAAAGAGAAGACCGTCGTGTTTTCTCCATTGTCACTCTACACAATGCTCAGTATGGTTGCTTCCGGCTCTGAGGGTCCCACACAACATCAACTTCTTTCCTTCCTCCAATCAAAATCCACCGGTCATCTCAAATCTTTATCCTCTCATATCGTTTATGATGTGCTTTCTGATGGGGCTCCTGTAGGTGGGCCTCGCTTGTCTTTTGCCAATGGTATGTGGGTTTGAACAATCTGTTCCTCTTCAACCTTTCTTCAAACAACTTATAACTACTGATTTCAAAGCTACTATTGCCTCAGTTGATTTCGTGAACAAGGTATGTTGTATAATTTTTTATTTTAATCTTGAATGCAAATGTCATGCATGATTTTATTAATATTTTATTTGTTGTTTTTAATTGATTATAGAGTTTAGGGTTTAAGATTTAAAATTTTAGTATTTGTATTTCTTAATTGCTTGGTTAAGGGTGTCAAAGTTGCCTAAAGTTAATATTCATTCTTGTCACATTTTATAAAACATTTTTTTAGTAACATTCTATAAAACATTTCTTAATTGACATTAACCAAAGTTACCTAGCTATGACAAAGCATCCTCAATGATTTTCTGTAACATTAAACCCTTGCTTCTTTCCAAGTTTGTCTTTGAATAGAAAGCCATCTTCCATCCTTAACCGTTATTTAGGAACAAAATATGCCCATAATATCAACAGAAAGTTTAAATTCCTCCATTGAAAAGTTCATGAAAAAATCAATTGGTTCTTTTTAGAACTACTAATTCTATAATTGATATTTTTTAAAGCATGATGAAGTGCGCAAAAAGGTGAATTTATGGGCTGAAAACAAGACAAAAGGCATTATTAAAGATATCCTGTCAAGTGGATCGGTTGATAGTTTAACCAGGCTCATCATTGTGAATGCGTTGAATGCATTATATTTCAAAGGAGCATGGAAACAACAGTTTAATAAATCTAAAACAAAAGACTATGATTTTCACCTTATTGATAACAGCTCAGTCAAGGTTCCCTTTATGACTAGCAAGAATGATCAATTTATCAGTTCTTTTGATGGTTTTAAAGTCCTTGGTCTTCCTTATAAACAAGGCAAAGATAAGCGTCAATTCTCTATTTACATTTTTCTTCCTGATGCAAAAGATGGGTTGTTAGCTCTGATTGATAAGATACCTTCTAATTCCAAGTCTTTGGAGAACATGCTTCCTTGTAAAAAAGTGGAAGTAGGTAAATTCAGGATTCCAAAATTTAATATCTCTTTTGGTGTCGCAACTACCGAGTTGCTAAAGGAATTAGGATTGGTTTTGCCATTTGATATGGGAGGTTTGACGAAAATGGTGGATTCACCTATAAGTGAAGAACTTTTTGTTTCTGACATAATTCAAAAGTCTTTTATTGAAATCAATGAAGAAGGCACTACAGCTGCAGCGGTGACCTTTACTGGATTAGTATGTGGTTGTTTTATGTATCATCGCATTCCGACTCTGATCGACTTTGTTGCTGACCATCCTTTCTTATTTATGATCAGAGATGATTTTACTGGAACTATACTCTTTACCGGACAAATGCACAATCCTCTTAAGTCTTAACACACCCTCTTGATGTTTACTATAGCTAGCAGCAATCAAGTTGTTCCATAAAATTTTCATTGAACTTCAAATGTTAAGTTTTTTTTCTTGTTAATGTTAGAGTGTTTCATACATACCATAAATGAGTATAGAAAGCTAGGTATTCAGCCATATACCTATGTTTCTTTTAGAATAAAAGTCACACTAAATCGTAATTATAAAACATATATACGTGCATCAAAACTAGAAATGAAACATAGATGCTCTGTTTAACAAAACACCACTATTTAATTTTTATTCTTTGGAAGTGGATTTGAACCACTAATTGGGCCATTGATCCAGATGATATTAAATTCATGGGGCAGCAAATAACGGTTGAGATCGATTTCATTAAATCGTAATTTTACCTCCTATTTTAAAATTCTAAATTTTACCCCTCCTATTTTACGATTATTTGAATTTTACCCCCTATAATATTGAACTCATATTTGCTTATATGTAACCTATGTGAGACTCTAGTAACAAATACACGCTTAACATAGTGTTAGAAGTTAGAGTTTGCAAGTGGAAAAACCGTATATGCTTAACTTAGTCATCAATTATATGCTTAACTCAGCCATGAGTTTTTAAGCTTTCGGTGATCAATGTTGTTTTGGGTGTTGGTGTGTGGATGTTTATCGAATGGAAAGAAGGGATAAAGCCTTTGTCTGTTTGATAAATTTAATCTTGTTATGTTAGTGATGGTGCATTAGGGAATCGTTGTGTCCTTGCTTAATCTTGTTGCATGTATTTGCCTAAAGCATGAGGTTTATCAATTGTATAAAGAAGAAGATTTGGGAAATGCGTTTTTTTAAGTCTAACTCTAAGCTTTTGAAACCACCTCCTAGTACTTTAGGTGTTGCTTCTTTGGCTTTACATTATTCCAACTTGATTATAGTGTTGGAGAAGATAATAAAGACACCTCGTTTGATTGGTTCGGATGCAAGCGAAATGGATTTGCTGCAGTAAAGCAGCCACGCTGTTCTGGTTTTAAACCGTCCGATTTGATTTTAACGGTTGAGATCGATTTAATAAGAAAAATTCGATTTTCAATATAAGCCGTCCGATCTAAATTCAATGGATGAGATTAAAAACTGCGTTAAACTGCGTGCTTGTTGTACTGTACCAAATCCAGATCCGGATGCAAGAGATGATTCTTATGGTATGTCCAGTAGCATAAGGTCAGGTTTAAGGACTAGGTTGAAAGAAATTGAGTTTTGTGCAAGTGATCCTGTTCAAATATTATAGGGGGCCAAAATTCAAAGAATCATAAAATAGGAGGAGTAAAATTTCGGATTTTAAAATAGATGGCGTAAAATCCCGATTCATGAAAATAGGGGGGATAAAACTGTATTTAAGCCTAAAATAAAATATAAAACACAATAAAAGCTATATGATATTAAAAAAAATTGACTGACATTAACCTGAACTTGTAATGTTTTTTAAATGGAGCTGAGGATCGAATCCATTACCTCTAACATACGACCCAAGCTCCTCACTATTAAACCAAATCTAATGTCTTAAACTTGTAATTTTTTTTAATTGACTAAAGTTAGTAATTAAAATTGTTAGTGTTAATTATTTTACCTCATTAAAACTTGAACTCTAAATTTTACTCTTTAATTTCTTTCATCTTTAGTTCGAAAAAGTTGAGCTACAAACAATGCATATATACTCTACAAGTTTAACATCAAATTTTGTTTTACGTATCTAAAAGGCAGTACAATTTAGTCTAGAAGACTATAAAAGTAATTGATGATGAAATTCACCCAATTTTCTTGGCATTTCTTTCATTCAAATATTTACTTGAGCGTTGGAGATTTGGAATGCTAACATTTTTATAGGTATGTTTCCCCTTTGTGCCTGAAGCTCAAACTACCATATTCAACCACATAATCTTACCAATGGAGCGGTTTCATTCTGCCTGTTTAGATCAATAGAATATTTATATTTATTATATACACAAACAATGAATTGTACCATGTGGTTAAAGACTTGGTCCCCTTAAACATGTAGTCAGGAGTTTGATTCATAACTTACGCGTATGGAAAAAATTTGGTTGGAATGGGAGAACTTACCTTGTGTGTCCCATAGGTTTCCTGACGGAAATTACTCATTGTTAACAACAGTGGAAACTTCGTACTAATATGATGGTATAAAAAAAAATTATTATATTTTTACAAAGGGTTCACTTTCTAAAAAAATTAGAATGCACATTTGATAAATATCGTACGTCAATCAAGATTGATATTGAACATCTTGTAGTAGTATATAAGTTCATAAAAATAGACTTGAAGATATATTCTTTTGATTATTAAAGTTAAATGGATGGTTGATACTTATAAAATCGTAACATCTAAATTATACTTTGATGAGATCATGAAATCATTTATATTGAGTTATGGATTTGCATCAAGCCAAAAAATTATTATATTAAGTCCTCCCCATAAATTTACAATTGAGTTACTTTTTAATCTAATATTTTTTCATATAAACATTTTTGGATGTGTTGCGTAAAATATAAGAGATTAAGAGATAGAAGAGGTGCTGATCTCTCCTCTCCTAAGTTCTAACCCTAGCCGTCACCTTTTTTTTTCTTCTTCTTCTTAGTTTATCAAAGAGGGGTGATTTCAGGTCAAATCTTGACCTAAAATCACCCCTCCAAATTGTTTTTTCTTTCTCGTTATTAAATAAGTGTGATTTTTCACATATTGTTTTAGTTTTGTGTTATTTGTTGTCCCGCTTCTGTGCGGTGTATTTTGTTGTCCCGTCTCTGTGCGGTGTATTTTGTTGTCCCGTCTCTGTGCGGTGTATTTTGTTGTCCCGTCTTTGTGTGGTGTTCATTTGTTTCAGGTTGAAGGATTAGATCCGATCAAGTGCAAATCCAACCGATGTCGACTTTTGTGCCATCAACGCTACAGATCTGGAGGCATGGGCATTCCAGACACTTCAATATCATATTTGTAGGCTTATGTAATTTGCCGTTTTATGCTATTAACATGGATGCTGTGAGTTTGTTTGCAGATTCATCCTTTTTGTTTTTAGTGAATTTGAATTTGTATTACATCGATGTACTCTGTCAATTTGAATGAATGAATATCCTTTATTTTTAGTCAAAAAAAAGAAGATAGAAGAGGTGCTTATTAAACTTGTAAAATATAACATTTTTCTTCTCTATTAAAGATAGATAAAAACAATAATGCAAATAATCTCCAATGCATGTCTCTTATGAGTCCCTTAGGTGTCATGTGTCATCACTTATTGTTTTCTAGCATTGGAGAGTAAACTCTTGCACACGTGTCCCTTATAAGTCTTTTATTCAAGGGATGAAAATACAAAGTATTTTGACAATAATTGATATAAAATATTACTCTATTTTATTCATATCCTAAATAAAATTTTATAAAAATTAAAGAAAGTGAATGTATTAAAATATGGCATATAGAGATTCATTTTAATGACAATTGGATTGGAGTAAAATAAATTTGTGTTGCTTATAAATGATGTGGCATGTGGGATCCACTCAAAAAGCTTAAGAACCTAAAATAAGGGACAATGCATCGGAGATGCTCTTAAGAGAGAGAAGAAGTGCTCAAAACCCAAAAAAAATTAATTTACATTTTATTAATTGTTCGGTCAATTTCGGTTAAGAAGAGATGAATTTTTAGAGATATGCATTTGCCCGTGTACAACTATTTATGACCGGTTTTTTACAATTGTTAACCCAAGACCCAATCCGCACCTGACCGATTGCTTTCATATGTTATCAATTATGTCGATTTCGAATTGGGTTGTGTGTTCGTGCTCAGCTCTAAAACTGAGGCTAGAATTATGAATTTTAAAACAAGAAGTTAAAATTTAAATTATAAACGATAGTTGGTCTAGTGGTGATTGATGTTAAAATTGATATGGAGAAACACGGCTCGATCCCCGCAATAGACGATCGGAGAGTCTAGAAACACTTAATGTCAAAATTGATCCGTTAAGCGGTCGGTGTACCCGATTCTCGCTGAAAAAAAGAAGTTAAATTAGACCAAAACAGGGGTTAAAAGAGCAATACTTTATAGGGTGAGTGTTGGAATTTGAGAATCAACCTGCAAGTAATTCTGAGCTGTATTCATTCATTCATGTCTTCTTCTCACTCTCAAGTTGGTTATTTGATTCCCTTGAATCATAATTTCGAAGAAGAAAAACAAAAAGCTTCAATCCCCAAATTACCTATCTCAGACGGAACCAATATCATTGGACGGAACAACCTTTGCGTCACCGATAAGAGACTTAGCCGGAAACACCTCACTATAACTGCTTCTACCGATGGCACTGCAAATTTGCATGTGGTATTAACTCTTTGATTCTCCGTATTTTTTTATAACAAGAAATGTTAGTATAGTTAGTATTATAATGTGATAGTGATGGAATCATTCATGTCTATTTTTCAACAAATTTGATCCCTGAAATTGTAGAATTGTATCAATATTCTAAATTGATCTTTGTAATTGTAGAATGTTAATTATGTTAGTCTATTTGCTGGTATTTACAGGGGACTATAATGATATTAGGACCCGTTTGGATTAGCTTATTTTTGAGCTTTTTCAAAATAGCTTAATTCATAAGTTCTTACTGGCAAAAATGGTATCTTTCATAAGCTGTTTTTTTATAAACTACCTTGACAAGCTTATAAATAGTACATGCCCCCGTTTGGATTGACTTATTTTTGAGATTCTGAAAAATTGCTTATACAAATAAATAAGTTTTTATTTTAATTAGTAAGTTCTCACTAACGAAAATTGTATCTTCATAAACTACCTTGACAAACTTATAAGTAATACATAAAAGTTTATTTATTTGCATAAGTTGTTTTGAATAAACTCAAAAATAAGTCAATCCATATGGACACAAAAACTTATTAATTTGCATAAGCTGTTTTGTATAAGCTTAAATATAAGTCAATCCAAACGGGCCCGAAGTTAGTAATGTCGGGAATGCATTTGAATTTTGAAGCTAAGTCGATAATGTCTGATAGATTTGTTAATGGATCTGAATAGAAGGAAAAACGTGATTATAGGGATTATATTGAAATATTAGTAATGTGATGGACTAAGTTGATACAAATTGGTTATTTAGGCTCTGTTTGAATAAACAGGTTAATTCTGGTAATGTGATTTTAGGGATTATATTGAAATATTAGTATGTCAGCTGATGTGTTTCTTTTCTTTTGATTAGCGATTTTTGCTTTGTGAATGTTAGGAAGGGACAAATCCAGTTGTTGTTAATTCTGGAAATAAGAGAAGAAAGCTTAACTCCAAAGAAACAGTTACCATTTCTGATGGAGATGTAATTGAGCTAATTCCTGGTCACCATCTTTTTAAATATCAAGTGTCGAAAAGATCTTCAAGTGGTGCAGACAATGAAGCTCGTGTATGTGTCTTGTGTTGCGTTTGTGTGATAATGCAGCTATGTGTGGACTTGAAACACATAATTTTATCGTTTTATGTGAAATGTGCAGGAACGGGGAAGAAATGCAGCGACACAGAAGCATGATAAAATTGTGGCGACACAAAAGCATGATAAAATTGTTGTGACACAAAGGCACAATTATTCCCGGTCATGTGAAGAGGCTATTCGTGATTTCCGTGTTGCTGATGATCAAATACCTTGCACCTTCCGGCTTTTGCGTGTGCAGGGGTTACCACCTTGGGCAAATACTTCATGTGTTTCAATAAGTGATGTTATACAGGTAGTAAGTGATTAAAAATATTATATGAGAAGTTCTCTCGTATAATATTTGATTATACTGTACTCTGTTCTTGCTGCAATGTCTTGAACTGAATGTCTAAGCTTTAAACCATTTGTTAAAAATAGGCATGCAGTGCTTCAAAAGAAAGCTTGCACTGTTTCATGAGTGGCTTACAACTAATTTTCATAAAAACACACATGTTGAATTTGACAATGGCAAAATTTGAACTACTTTGACTTATTTCAATGGTTATTGTTGGTAGGGGGATATTCTAGTTGCTATTCTTTCAAACTACATGGTAGACGTTGACTGGTTGGTTCCTGGTGAGTCTTTTGTTGTCCTGGTTTTTCCAATTAATTCCTCTTTGCTTGTATCGTTCTCTTCTATCCTTGACTTTCCCTGCTTGCATTCTAGCTTCCATTATGCTCTTGAAACTGCATTGACATGCTGCACTAATTTATTTAAATTCAGAAGTTAGTTGTTCTTCATTGTATTTTGAATTGCTGGATACATTTCTCTGCCCCTCCTTACTAATATATGATATAATATAATAAAACGCCTCAATTACATGCCTCTGTAGTTTGTATGGCAACAAGGATATAGCACATGCTGTGTCTAATGATTTTTATTAGGAATTCATATTAGGGTAATTTACATATTAATATAGACAAAGGGCCAAATTATCAATCTGTCCATGATGTAGTGTTGTTGGCACTGGCAGGGCTAGTGCTGTAAAATTTGGGCATATATATGTGCATTTTTATCGAAGTTCTTTCGTTTTTTTCTTATCTCATTTTAGCGAGTTTCTCTCTTCCATTATTTTCTTGGTGTAGCATGTCCAGCACTTTCAAAAGTTCCCCATGTGCTGGTTCTTCATGGAGAGGGTGATGAGAGGGTGGCTTGCATTAAGGTTTGTTTCAGATCTACTTTATTTGGCAACCTGCTTTGCTAGATTATATATATAAGATTTGTTAAATGAATGTTAACTTGCTACTGCTATGGTTGTTAGAGAAGCAAACCTAAAAATTGGATTTTGCACAAACCGCCACTGCCAATTTCATTTGGGACACACCATTCAAAGGCCATGTTTCTCGTATATCCTCGAGGAGTAAGAATCATTGTACATACGGCAAACTTAATTTATGTAGATTGGAACAATAAAAGCCAAGGTCTGTGGATGCAAGATTTTCCATGGAAAGATCAACATAGTCTTAGCAAGGGATCTGGATTTGAAAATGATTTGGTTGAATATCTCAGTGCGTTGAAGGTACTGATATATATATTGTTCTTTTATACTTCAAAAACTTATCAAACGGTCTTAAGAAATAAATGTTGCTTTAACCACATTAATGTGACAAAATTAAAATATAATACAATAAACAATATCCTTTTCTAACTGTGGTCAACTACATGAAGTAAGGGTGATATTATGTCCCATACTGCTAAACAATTGGGTTAAAAAATTTATTGAGCCTATGCTGTTTTGAAAGAATCTGCCATGTCATTTCTAGTTACTCTTCTGAAAGAGCTTTTTCTTTGATTAAATAAACTTTTAGCATTTCTTATTATCAACAGAAGTTGCCATTAATCTTGTTGATTGATCGTGTGTTGCTATTAATTAGGGTTGCTATTATGACTATTCATATTATTTATATCATGACTTATTTGGTGGTTCAGTGGCCCGAATTCTCTGTTAATCTTCCATCCCTTGGAAACTTCAGTATATGTCCATCATTTTTCAAGAAGTTTGACTATAGTGATGCAATGGTATGTTTTCCTTTCATTGTTTTTTAAATTGATTGATACCCTTGTTGGTTAGTTAAAGGTTATTGCTTATTAGTTATTATTTCTTGTGATAACTTGTTACATTCTTGGATACGTGTACATCAGGATATATGATGCTTTTTGCATTATATACAGGTTAGATTAATTGCATCTGTACCTGGATATCATTCTGGTAATGGTTTGAAAAAATGGGGCCATATGAAGCTTCGTTCGGTGCTCCAAGAGTGTACATTTGATGAAGAGTTTAAGAAATCCCCCCTTGTTTATCAGGTACTGTCAGGCTGTAGGCTAAGTTACATTATTTTTCAGTTTCAGTTAGTTCATGTTTAATCTTAGCTCATTACTCCTATGTTCGATGAAGAAATCAATGTCAAAGTATCATACTTTGCTCATATTGTCTTCCATTTTTTTGTGTTCAACTTATGGTAGTAAGTTCCGACTAAAATGCAACTTTTTGTGGTAGATTTTAGAAAACTGCAGTATTAATAATTAGTTTTGATGATATACTTGGCCTATATGTATTGCAGTTCTCCTCCCTTGGCTCTTTAGATGAAAAATGGATGGTTGAACTGGCATCATCAATGTCAGCAGGTCTCTCTAAAGATAAAGTACCCCTTGGTATGGGGGAGCCTCAAATAATATGGCCTACTGTAGAAGATGTCAGATGTTCTATAGAGGTAACTATATATAGGTCTCGAATCTTGATGATGGTTTATTTATGTTCTGACCAAAGAAGAAAACTACTTTCGGTTTGCATTTCATGATCATTTTTGAGGTTACATTTTCCTCCGTAATGAATGTGTTGTGTGATGTCAGCAAGAGCTGCTGCATTGATGCCCGGGTGTAGTAAAAATAAGCAAGAGTCCCCGTGTCATTGTGAACAAGTATGGGTAAAGAAATTAGTTCGTGAGTGTCATTTATTTTGAAACCTTATATTTAAGCACTTACATAAAACCAGTGGAAATTCTTGACACCATAGTTAGAATAAGGATAAATTTTATATTCATACAAGAAACTAAATTGGTTTGGAGAATATAGACTGAAGAACTAAACGTGTGAGGATTAATGCTTTGGTATACCGTCAAAAAAAGATTTATAAATAGAGTAGACACGCAGAGAAGCATTGGCAAAAAATTGTGGTTGTGAAAAGTTAAGGAGATAGGATCGTAGATTTAAAGTTTAAAGCGGGGCCTGAACATGAAAACTTCAATGTTATCAGTGCACATGTGCCAAGCAGAATGTAGAGCAACACAATGTGAAGTTTTGGGATGATTTAAAAGGTTTAGTTCAAGAAATACTTTTAAGTGAAAAAATATTTTGGGGTAATTTTTTGTGTAGGACATCTAAAAGGTATTAGGTTGTCAATAAGGGTAGTATAAGGGAAGTTAAGACAAACGGTAAATTTGTCTTGGATTTTGCTGAAACTTTTGAGGTAAGGGTATTATAGGGTGCTCAAGTCCCACATCAAGTAGTATGAGATGCTCGATGGAGCATTTAAGTGGCTCTTCCCCCTTGGTTGCTTGCTTTTAAGGTAGGGTTTCCCAAGTGCTTGGATACTCGTCAATCATATCAGAGCCTGGTTATCGGTGTCTCAGAAAGGGATGACTACGACGGGGCTAACCGGAAAGGCCTGGTAAAGTGAAGCCGCTTGGAATGTCGGCCCTAAGGGTTGTGCTATGATAAAGACTGGGGTGTTCAATCCCCGCATTGAGTAGTATGGATGGGATGTTTAGTAGAGTATTTACATGACTTGGTTATTTCCCCTTGATAGCTAGCTTTTAAGGGAGTTTCTCAAGTGCTACTTATCCTTAACTATATCTGTATTAGATCCTATTAGTTAATATTCTTGGGTTACCCGTTGCATTTGGGTCCAATTTTTTCATCTCTATTCTACTTTCACCTGTGGTTTTTGATGATAACTTGATAAATAATAGAAATACTTCGCTATGAAAATAATTTAATGGCTTGATCAATCACTTTGAATTTATTTTTATTTCTATATGCTTAATTCCTTTTTTCTCTTGAACATTTCATAGTTGAATTTTTAAGGGAAACTTTTCAAACGTCTTTGTCATTTATTATTCTGTAGGGCTATGCAGCTGGAAGTGCAATCCCAAGTCCCTTGAAGAATGTGGAGAAAGCATTTTTGAAAAAGTATTGGGCAAAATGGAAAGCAAACCATACTGGTCGCACGTAAGTATATTTTATCATTCAATTGATGTTATAACAGCACATCAAAGGAGGATTTACAGGGGAGACTAGTGTTCTCCGCCTAATTTCCAGCCTCCTCTACTTCCCAGTTCCCACTTGTCGACTATGGCATATATTACCTCTCTCTTACACAGTCCTCCCACCGCTCCTATATCTCATTCCCACCATTACTGCGGTGAGGCAGTTAGTTAGGGCACTCTCTCTTAGTCACTATCAGCCTATCAGGCACATCGCATCTCACGGTATGGTCATCAGATGCCATCCCTTTCTTGGGCCTTCTCACATAAACTTTAATGATTTTGTGCCTTGGCTCCGTGACAGATTCATCTGAACCCCTAGAAGTAAAAGTGGTATACTTGGCAGTTGGCACACCGATAGACAATAGTTAATCTCCAATTTGGTGGATATGTAGGAAGGATGGGGGAACAGAACCAGGGACTATAAGTAGAAGTTATAATTATCATGATAGCAGAAGAAACCATTTTCATTTTCAGGTTCGTAGGCTCTTTACAGGGGTTGTTACATAAGGTAGTGGCGTTGGGTTAGGACTCTTTTGGGATGAAGAGAGATAGTTACTCTTCTACATCCCTCATCACTGCTTCTGTATCCATTTAATTATGAATCATAGTTGGGTTTTCTGCATGAAGATTGGTTTTATGCATTGTTTCTGATCCAATTCTGCACCTACTTGGAAACACTGAATATATCTCCCAATTTTTTTTAGAAGTTAGTGAAAAATTATGTCTCACCTATTTCTTTTTTCTCTTTCAGCCGTGCAATGCCACATATAAAGACTTTTGCTCGTTACAATAATCAGAATCTCGCGTAAGAGCTTCATCAGACCTATTCTCTGCTCTTCTACTTTAATGTTTGTTGAATCTTCTGCTACAGGTTATTAACTTTGAAACACCATGTTCCCAAATAGTTGGTTCTGTTTAACTTCTTCAAATCTGAGCAAAGCTGCCTGGGGAGCTCTTCAGAAGAATAATAGTCAGTTGATGATTCGTTCGTACGAGGTATGTTTTTTTTGTCATGCTGTTGCTGTTACTTATTGGCAATTCAGACCCAAAATAATTGATCAGCTTCATTGTTTTAAAATCTTGCATAATGACACTGACACATACAAGAATCTGAAGTTGTAAAGGAGGGGAGTGCGTTCTCTATTTATTGTTTCTTATGCTTGAACGATTAGTGAAATTCATTTTATCCAGTTCTCCAGAGGATGCACTTAATATTTTATGCATATTTCCTTACAGTTGGGAGTGCTTTTTCTACCATCATCATTGAAACACGGATGTGGATTTTCTTGTACTAGTAATGTTAAACTATCGAAGGTAGCAGACACATCCTTACTCTTTCGCGATGTTTTATGCTTGATATGTTTAAATCACCAATCGTGGTTAGAGAGAGGAGATATTCTGATCACACCTTTCTGACCATGGAAATGGGAAAGGAAAAGGACAACTGTGCTAACCAACAAAGAGTTACAGGATAAATCCCCGGCACAGGAAACATCTGAAATCAAGAAAACAAAACTAACGACTCTAACTGGGCCGACAAGGGATACTACACATTCGTCGTCTGAAGTTATCATCCAGTTACCTGTGCCTTATGAGCTCCCTCCATTGCCTTACACTTCTGAAGGTGGTACCCTGTTACTGTCTTTATCCAAGTAGGCTAACCCATGTTTATGTTTTCTAATTATGAATTTTTCTCTGCAGATGTGCCCTGGTCTTGGGACCGGCGATATTTTAAGAAAGATGATTATGGTCAAGTTTGGCCTCGGATGTAAGCATTTCAAGATCGATGGCATTCTTAATGTACATATGAGTTGGTCCACTCTCCCCTTTCTAAATCAAATGTTGAAAGCTCGAAGGACATGATGCAATTGCTTTTACAAACTAAACTAGAGATCCCTTGTGCAATCACGTGTCTTACATCGGACAAAGGTATTTTTCATTTCTTATTTAACATTCTTTTATTTTGTGATAAAAATCAAGTTTAACTATTTTTAGAATAAAATGTACCAAAAGTAAAATGTTAGCGAGGATGCGAAGAATTATGCTGACTTGCGTGCTATATGAATTATGCTCACTTTTCAGGATATATGCCATGTCTCTAGCGAAATAATGCTCCTTTGCTTTAGCAATCCATTCCTTTGAGTGAATGTATATGTTTAAAGTGAGTGATTACTCTCTCAAAGCTTTAGCACCATGTAAGTAGTCTTGGTGCATGTTTGGAGTCCTGGCGAGTTTCACGAAATCAGTGATATTGTGATTTGGTCTTGCCAAAATCACAATGACATAATGCGATTCTGTCAAACTGAAACTCCTCGTCATCAATTATTCCACGGATTATTCTTTCATTTTTTATGAGACTCATTCGTAACGATATTTAGTGATACAACATGCTATTTACAATGAGCACAAACATTTAGTAGAATACTAAGGTTCCAATGCAACTCGTAACTATTCTTGATCCTCAACCTCAAGGTGCCTCCTTAAATGGATAACTTTTACCCAGATGCACAACAATCAATTTACTACAATTTTTATAAAATCAACTTTGCACAAGACAAGTTTCATAAAATGTCTTGGTAAACAAAAAAAAGTTTCATAAAATGTCCATTTTTGTTTTATTTACTTCTCTAATTATTTTATGAATTCATCAATAAATAAAAAATTGGATGTCTTTTTGGGATTTAATTTATATACATTGATGAGTTAAGTTTGTTTTGGTAAAAAAAATATCATATACATTGTTAGTGTAAAGAATTTTTACGCTGCAATCAATTATAATCTCCACGAAAACAAAATGAAAAAAATAAATATAATCTCCAAATCATTAAAATATTTGACATTTATCCTAATTAGTAATTACTTCTAAATCACACATGAATGATTTTGAGGTGCTGACAGTGAAAATGAAAATATTCTTTTATAACCAAAAGGTCAAAAAAAAAGTCGCATATTGCTCTCCTTTTGTCTTAAACACTTTTTTGACTAAAAATAATGATATTCATTCATTTCAATAATTGATAGAGTACATCAGATGTAAATACAAATTTAACGTTGCTAAAAACAAAAAAGATGAGTCTGCCAACAAGATTATAACATCCAACTTAATAGTATAGAACAGCAAAATGTCTCCAAATAATATAATAAAATTAAAGTCACCGGAATGTTTCCGGATCTTAAACACTAATGAAATAAAAAAATTGCTTTTCAAATAGAAATTTAAAGTGCTTACATTATTTATGTAGTAAGATAAGAAATGTCTGTGTCGGTGATTGTGATAGTGATTTTAACAAAGCAATTGAAACACCAAACCAAACATATATATCTAATATCTTACCAAATTTGAAAGGATATTAGACAACGACTCATGAGAAAAGTATATGAGATGAAAAAAAAAATAGGAAGAAAAAAATGAGATTTAAAATGGAAACAGGACAAACATAGTAGGTATAAAATTATATTAGTTAGTAACCAAAACAAGAAAGGTCATATGGGATGAATTAACTAATCATAGTTAAAAATTCAAACCCATCAGTCCCATAAAAATAAAAATAAAAATAATAATCTAAGTCCACAAACATCAAAGGTCACATATAATGGATTAATTATTATTATTATTATTATTATATATATGGGTTTCCTCCACTAAAAGTAATCATATTCGAAACATAATTAACACTAAAAACGGATACATCTCTGAGCTGAAATTTGAATATTGGTTCACCATACTACAAGAGTATAGTTACTTTTTCTATACTCAACTCCTTATAGTTATGGAATGAATGAATTAATCTGGAATAAAGCTCTCTGTGTAAATGTTTTGTTGTGAGGGGAGAACCTCACTAGGTTGTGTTGACACATTGGACTAAGAACAATCACACAAGTGACTTTTGACACAATAACCAATGTGAGACTTAATTCACACTTGATAGATCTCAACATCTCCCTAAAGTGCGAGTCTCTCTACATCCGTGAGCAAAATAAGCAGAATCTCCACACAATAATGAAAACTAAACAAAATCAAGTGTAATCATACATGTCGATCGGTGTCGTGTGGGTGTCCGACACCAACACGTGTCCGACACGGGACACGGCTAATCTCATGAGTGTCCGTGCTTCATAGACTGTTATTAACAGCTTAGCCGTGACAAATAGAGCCAAAGTTAAAAACCTGTGTAAAAATGTCTTCCACTTTCAATGTATTATAATATAACATAACATTTGTTCTTGTCTATCGTGCATATGAATAGAATAATATTCATGCACGTTACTCTTCAATAATGTCTTCTACTTTCATTCATTTTATAAGAAAAACATTAGTAATGATTCATGCATTTACAATAATAATATAAGAAAGAAAGAAAAAGTATGAATACGACTCCATAGTCCACTTAAATGTATATACTTTTTTCTAAAAAAATATATAAAAATATGACAAATAGGCCACTTGATATACTTTTTTTAAAATAAATAAATAAACATAAGACAAATAATAGTCCAGCTCCACCAGCAACTGTATTTTAAGGTTATACTATGAATTACACCAGAATCACATTTTAGATCTCAGTCCTACACCTTTAACTTTAAGTTATAATAGAATTGTATAAAACAATGAAAATCACATGCATAATTGGATTTGTAATCCTTATCTTCAAAATGAAATATTATTTTGTCTATATAAGATCATAATGAAGTTAACATAGATCATAGTGAGCAAAACCAGTAGTCACTACTAACTAGCTACCTTATCAGTATGGCTACTCAACAGTCTTTGCTAGACAAGCCTACAAAATCCATTCCCAAAACATTTTGGTTAATCCTTTCTTTAGCTGCTATCATAAGCTCATCCGCACTTATTTTTTCTCATCTAAACAAAACAAACTCCTTCTTCAACCTCTCCTCAGCTCCCAATCTGTGTGAGCATGCTATTGATACAAAATCATGCTTAACTCATGTATCAGAAGTGATTCAAGGTTCGACATTGGCCAACACAAAAGACCACAAATTGAGTACACTTATATCCTTATTAACCAAGTCCACCACACACATTCAAAAAGCCGTGGATACGGCTAATGTTATCAAACGCCGAATTAACAGTCGTAGAGAAGAAATTGCTTTGAATGACTGTGAACAACTTATGGACTTGTCCGTGGTTAGAATTTGGGATTCGGTGTTGACTCTAACTAAAGATAACACTGACTCGCAGAAAAATGCACACACATGGCTCAGTAGTGTACTCACTAACCATGCAACTTGCTTGGATGGATTAGAAGATACATCTCGGGCCATTATGGAAAGTGACCTTCAGGACTTGATATCGAGAGCTAGATCTTCTCTCGCTGTGCTTGTTTCTGTTTTTCCTCAAAAGGATCACGATGAGTTCATTGATGAATCATTGAACGGGGACTTTCCCTCTTGGGTGACAAGTAAAGATCGAAGGCTTTTGGAGTCTTCAGTTGGGGACGTAAAGGCCAATGTTGTGGTGGCTAAAGATGGAAGCGGCAAGTTCAAGACGGTGGTTGAGGCTGTAGCATCTGCACCAGACAACGGTATGACAAGGTATGTTATCTATGTGAAAAAGGGAATCTACAAAGAGAAAGTAGATATCAGTAGTAAAAAGACGAATGTGATGCTCGTGGGTGATGGTATGGATGCAACGATAATCACAGGCAGCTTAAATGTCATCGATGGAACAGGCACATTCCAAAGTGCAACAGTTGGTATAGATTTTACCCCTAGTCTGTAGTTACCATTTTCATTTCTCTATGACATAGTGGTTTTCATTCATGTATAATTTGGTTTTGTAGCTGCTGTTGGAGATGGGTTTATAGCCCAAGACATTGGCTTCCAAAACAGTGCAGGCCCAGAGAAGCATCAAGCAGTCGCTCTCCGCGTCGGCTCTGATCAATCTGTCATCAACCGCTGCAAAATTGACGCATTTCAAGACACTCTCTACACACACTCCAACCGGCAATTTTACCGTGACTCCTTCATTACTGGTACCGTTGACTTTATCTTTGGAGACGCAGCTGTTGTGTTCCAGAAGTGCAAACTCGTAGCCCGAAAGCCTTTGAGCAACCAAAACAACATGGTCACAGCCCAAGGTCGACTAGATCCAAACCAAAACACCGCAACTTCAATTCAACAATGTGACATAATACCAAGCTCGGACCTCAAACCTGTGGTAGGCTCTATCAAAACATACCTAGGCCGCCCATGGAAGAAATACTCCAGGACCGTTGTGCTTCAGTCCGTCGTGGATAGTCACATTGACCCAACAGGATGGGCTGAATGGGATGCCGCAAGTAAGGACTTTCTGCAAACATTGTATTACGGAGAGTACATGAACAGCGGAGCAGGTGCTGGTACCAGCAAGAGAGTGACTTGGCCTGGTTATCATATCATCAAGACTGCAGCAGAGGCTAGCAAGTTTACAGTAGCACAACTAATCCAAGGTAATGTTTGGTTGAAGAACACAGGGGTAGCCTTCATTGAAGGCTTGTAGAAATCGGCTCTGGCAAGCGTGTACTACTACTATGTTTCAGACATTTCGCACGAAATAAATCGAAAAGTTATGCATTATGGCAATATGTTACAAATATTATTCTATTGTTGTTGTACTTGTAATGTAATGAATGCCTCATGTCTGGAAAATAAACTTGTCTGTACTTCATCCAATTGCTTCCCACTTTCTAGTTTTAAATAAACAAGAATTTTCAGAATGATGCAGGAAATTCCCAATGCTTTTGACATAGGTGGAAAATCATATATAATTTTTCTCTGACAAGACATAGATTCAAATTCCTACCAACTTACTATTAAACCATAAATTATCTGATCAGATTGAGATACATATAATTTGATGCTCTCTTCACACTTGACCAAAGAAAAAAGCTCTCTTCAACAAAAGTATCATATACATTACCTAATAATGCATGAAATTATAAGTTATAACACATACGTAACAAATAAGTTAGTCGATAGTAAATAATTTCTTATAAATTACTTTGAGAAGATAAATGATCAAAATGAATTTGAAATATTTAAAAGTAATTTATAAATTGCAATAACTATTATATATAAAATAACATAAAAAAGTATTTTAAATTCATTCATTTAAAATAATGAAGATACAAAAAAAACAAGAGAAGAATGAAATCATATAAATATAAATTCAATTACAACTTCAAATTTTATATAACAAAAAAAAACTACTCCAAGTTTCAGCAAACATTACAAACTATTGGGGAAAAAAAATATGCGATATGAAGTTGAGGCTGATAAGCAAACTTCAAAGTTTCGCACAAAACTCAATTTTGATCAATAATTCACCAAGATGGTACCAAAATGACCATAATTGAGTTAACTTTCCACAGAATCAAACTCCACTAAATTTGAAGTTACAAAGAGAGATTAATTACCGTTTTAGTGAAATAGGAGGGCAAAATTCCAATTTTTTGAAAACAGGAGAGTAAAACTGCATTTAAGCCATTTATCTATTATAAATTTTCCGTTATAAATTATAGGTTCAGCTATGCCAAAATCTCTACCTTTAATTTTGTTGAGACTAATGTTACAAAATCTCTACCTTATCCAATTTTTTCTATTTTTTATGAATAAAATATTTGTTTGTAAATTCTAACTCAACTAATAAAAATACGGGTTGAATGCCATTATCGGGTTCTAAGTTCTAACCCAAAAAAAATGGGGGTAAAACTAAAACCTTGTGTAATAATGTCTTCCACTTTCTTTGTATTCTATTAGAACATTTGTCTTCCACTTTCATTTAATAAGAACATTTATTCTGTCTTTGTAATGGTTCATTTAAAAATACTACATACTATGAATGTGACACCACAACCCCCCACTCTATATATACTTTTGCAATAAAAAATTGAATTCGGATCATCTAAAATAAAGTTAAAAATAATTAAAATTGTATTTTTATTAAACTCATAATTTGTTAGTATGCATATATAATCTTTACCTTTAATTTATTAATCGGCTAAAATTATTCATTTTCCATTCTAAAATAAATTGCTTATTTTATAGGAATCGGGATAAAAAATCAAACATACGACCAATAGTCAAATTCCATTAGCAGCCATACTTAATAATTTACATTGAATTACGCCAAGACAAAATCAATCAAATTTTAGATCTTAGTTCCATACCTTTAAGGTACATATTTAATTATATTAAAAAAAGAAAACCATATGCGACATTAGATTTGTAATCCTTATCTACTAAATGGAATATTATTTTGTCTATATAAGATCATTATGAAGTAAACAAAGATCATAGTGAGCAAAACCAGTAGTAAGTACTAACTAGCTACCAACATGGCTACCAATGTATCTTTGCTAGAAAAGCCTAGAAAATCAATTCCCAAAACAGTTTGGTTAATCATCTCTTTAATTGCTATCATAAGCTCATCAGCACTTATTGCTACTCATCTCAACAAACCAATGTCCTTCTTCAACCTATCCTCAAATTCCAATCTGTGTGAGCATGCTATTGATACAAAATCATGCTTAACTCACGTATCAGAAGTGGTTCAAGGTTCAACCTTAGCCAACACAAAAGACCACAAATTGAGTACACTCATATCCTTATTAACCAAGTCCACCACACACATTCAAAAAGCGAAGGACACGGTAAATGTTATCAAACGCCGAATTAACAATCGTAGAGAGGAAATGGCTTTGAATGACTGTGAGGAACTAATGGACTTGTCTATGGACAGAGTTTGGGACTCACTGTTGAGTTTAACTAAAGATAACACTGATTCAAAGCAAGATGCTCATATGTGGCTAAGTAGTGTGCTCACTAATCATGCAACATGTTTGGATGGTTTAGAAGGTACATCTCGGGTTGTTATGGAAAGTGACCTTCATGACTTGATATCTAGAGCTAGATCTGCTCTTGCTGTGCTTGTTTCCGCTTTACCTCGAAAGGATCATAGTGGATTCATTGATGAATCACTCAATGGGGACTTTCCGTCGTGGGTAACAAGTAAGGATCGAAGGCTTTTGGAATCTTCAGTTGGGGACATAAAGGCTAATGCTGTGGTGGCTAAGGATGGGAGTGGCAAGTTCAAGACTGTGGCTGAGGCTGTGGCATCTGCACCGGACAACGGTAAGGCAAGGTATGTTATCTATGTGAAAAAGGGAATCTACAAAGAGAATGTAGAAATCGGTAAGAAAAAAACAAATGTGATGCTTGTTGGTGATGGTATGGATGCGACAATAATCACAGGCAGCTTAAATTTCATCGATGGAACAACCACCTTCAAAAGTGCAACTGTTGGTATGGATTTTTCCTCTATTGTGTGTTTACTATTTCTCTATGACATAGGTATTTTATTCATGTATAATTTGGTTTGGTAGCTGCTGTTGGAGATGGGTTTATAGCTCAGGACATTAGGTTCCAAAACACGGCAGGCCCAGAGAAGCACCAGGCAGTTGCTCTTCGCGTTGGCGCTGATCAATCCGTCATCAACCGCTGCAAAATTGATGCATTTCAAGACACTCTCTATGCACACTCCAACCGGCAATTTTACCGTGACTCCTACATTACTGGTACCGTTGACTTCATCTTTGGAAATGCAGCTGTTGTGTTCCAGAAGAGCAATCTCGTGGCCAGAAAGCCCATGAGCAACCAAAAAAACATGGTCACAGCCCAAGGTCGAGAAGATCCAAACCAGAACACTGCAACATCAATTCAGCAATGTAACATAATACCAAGCTCAGACCTCAAGCCTGTGCAAGGCACCATCAAAACATACCTCGGCCGTCCATGGAAGAAATACTCCAGGACAGTTGTGCTGCAATCCGTCGTGGATGGACACATTGACCCGGCAGGATGGGCTGAATGGGATGCAGCAAGTAAGGACTTTCTCCAAACATTGTATTACGGAGAGTACTTGAACAGTGGAGCAGGTGCTGGTACCAGCAAGAGAGTGACTTGGCCTGGTTATCATATCATCAAAAGCGCTGCCGAGGCTAGCAAGTTTACGGTAGCACAACTCATCCAAGGAAATGTTTGGTTGAAGAATACAGGAGTTGCCTTCATCGAAGGTCTGTAGAAATAAGCTTTGAAGAGCGTGATCTGTTATGTTTCTGATATGAGTGAAATTAGCAGGAAATAAAATAGAAACATTATGCTTTATGGCAGAATGAGGTTAATTAGTAAAATTTCCTACACAGGTTGTTACAATAGTCTTCTACTGGTGTTGTAATGGATACCTCATGTCTGTAAAATAATGTCTTAACTTCACCTAGTTTTAAATCTCATCAACAAGACTTTTCAGCAAACGCGGTGGCAAATTAAACACCAATTATTCTGCAGAGGAGGAGAAGACGCGGTGGTAAATTAAGCACAAAATATATATATGATCGAGCTCATGGTCCATCGACCATGTCAAGCAACTAATACATAACCTATATCACTGAAGACAAAAGCTTCAAATTTGACTACTAATCATAGCAGTTTATTAATACATTTTGATTCAACCATGTATGATGTATGATGTATTAACTAATCTTAACACCATCTAAATAAATTAATCTCATAAGCAGAAGCGTAGCAAACTAATTGACCAACACATAAATTATTGGATTTTTGTATGGGCAGTTAAGATCATCCAACAAGAGGATTGACTACTTGTCCAACAAAGAGTATTGTACCCGATAAATCTTCTCTAATCAAAAATAAAAAAGGATGATCAGCTACAAAGTCTATCGGGATCGGATTTAGATCAGACAGACAACAACCTTCTACTGTGAAAGCAGTGATTGCGGCTGCTTCGGTGCCCTCTTCATTTACTTTAATAAAAGACTTTTGAACTATATCAGAAATCCAAATTGGATAGTTTGGAGAGTCCACCATTTTTGTCAAACTTGCACTTGGAGAGAAAGGTAAAACCACTCCTAACTCCTTCAAAGCATTCGCAGCTTTAAGCTCAAAAGAAATTTCGAATTTTGGAATCCTGAAGTCACCCACTTCCACCCTTTTATAAGGTAGATTGTGATTCAAGAACTCCGATTCGGAAGCCATTTTCTCAATCAAAGCTAACAATCCATCATTTTCCTTGTTAAAAAAAAACAATCCATCTTTTTCATCGGGAAGAAAAATGTACATCGAGAATTGACGCTCATCAACACCTTGCTTATAAGGAAGACAAAGAACTTTAAAACCATCAAAAACACCAACACACTGCTTCTTGTTGCTAGTCATGAAGGGAACCTTGACTGAGCTATCATTGAAAAGGTAAAAATCATAGTCTTTTGTTTTCGAAGCATCAAACGCTTGATCCCATGCTCCTTTAAAGTATAGTGCATTAGCAAAGATGAGTCTGGTTAAATCACCAATTGACCCAGGTGAAAGAACATCCCTAATAAGCCTGTTTGTCTTGTTTTCAGCCCATAAATTCACTTTATCTATAGCTTCATCAGCCTTCAGGAAAACATCAAATATAAAGTTAATGATGAAAAACTATCACGAACTTCAATAGAAGAATTTAACTTGTTGCTATTCACATATTTTCTATTAATAGCTAATAAAGGGGCTTTTTAGTTCTAATGAAGAAAATGAAAATAAAGTCTGTTTGATTCTCTTCTCCAAAAAAAAAAAAACAGTTTTTTAATTTAAAAAAATTAAAATCTAAAAAGCTTGACTGGTAATCCAATTTTATAATAGTCTTTTCAAAAAGAGTTGTTTTTTATCAGTTTTTAAAACTAAAAAAAAAAAGTAAACCAAGTTCAAGAAGTTCTTTATTTTTTCTTCTTAAAAAGAGTTTTCTAAAACACTTTTATAAAACACATTCTAAAAACTAAAAATCAAAATTGTTTCCAATAGGCCCCAAGAGATTCACTTACCTTGTTTATGAAGTCATGTGTTGCAAGAGTGGCCATATAATCGGTAGCAACAATTTTTTTGAAAGAAGGATAAAGAGAAAGGGATTTTTCAACCCAAAGAGAGTTGGCGAAGGTGAGACGAGGACCGCCAAAGGGGGCTGCATCACGGAGCACATGGGAAACAAGTTGAGATGATAAGGTGTTGAGATTGATGATGGATTCTGATCCGAGGAAGGAGAGAAGCTGACGTTGTGTGGGACCCTCGGAACCAGCAGCAATAATGCCGAGCATAGTTTGGAGCGACAAAGGAGAAATCACAACATTCCTTTCCTTGTATTCCGGCTTGGAAAACAGATGGTTGGTGATGGTCATGGAATTTTGGGTTAGGATGGCAACTGATTTTTCAAACTTTGTGAAGAAATTCATTCTTCTTTTTTTGAACTTTCTCCACGGCAAATTCAACAAATTTAGAAAACAAAGAGTCAATTGAAAACCTAAAAAATCAAAGTTGGATTTATTTATATATATAATAAAAAGATTTGTATCAAAACTATGCTCAACCCTAATCTAATCTAATAGCATAATAAGAATGTTATTAGAATCTTCTGCATGACTTGATTAGCAAGACATTCTTTCTCAACCCTAATCTCGTAGCGAAGATTTGTATCAAAATTAAGGCCACTTACTCTACCAAAAATAAAATAAAATTAAGGCCACTTAGTGCTTGTTTGAAACAATTTTCAAATACTCTTTTTTAGTTTTCAAAAGTTAAAAAAGAAAAAACATGTTTGGCAACCCTTTTTTCAAAAACTGTTTCTCATTTTATAGTCTTATAAACTAAAAATCAGAAATAGGTTATATCTGTTTTGCGTTTTAAAAACTGTTTTCAAAAACTAATTTATAAAACACATTTTAAAAACTAAAAAAACAAAATTGTTTCAAATAGGCTTTACTCTGCTTCAGTTTTGTAAGTCTTTATTTATTGATTTTCTTTTATTTATTTCACTGTTTTTTTTTCCTATTGATTTCTTATTATGCTGTTTTGTTTGTTTGCCCGTTTAATGGTTAAATTAGGGTTTATGGTTCAGCTGAAAAATAAAAATCAAAAGAAAAACAATAAAAGTACCAATGACAAACCTAGCCAATAATTCTTTAACTATCGCCAAACATTTGTTCTCCAAACAAGAATATAAAGATAACAACATGGTGTTTTCGCCACTGTCGCTAGTCCTACAAATCGTGCTCAGCATAATTGCTGCTGGTTCTGAGGGTCCCATGCAACAATAGCTTCTCGACTTCCTCCGATTCAAATCGGGTAGCTCAACTAATTAAACTAATTGAGTTAAGGGTTAAGGAGCAGGAGGTCCAGGGTTCAAATCCTGCAAAGTAGAAAAAAACCACTATGACTGCTACACCAAGTCCTCCCATAGTGCATGCGTTGTAGTAGCCAGGGGCTGCTCTGCTACACCAGCATGCTATTGACAACACTGCTTGTCCGCATTGTACCATAGAAGGGAAGAATAGAGTTGCTTTTGACTTTCATTGTCTTAAAGAGATGAATTATAAATTCAAAAGAACCACCATAACAGTTTTAAATGTTAAACCACTTAAATCCTAGATCAAATTCTTTCTGGGGAGTAAACCGAGAAATTAAAACCCCCAAGTTAGTCAAGAACTCCGAACACACTACTATATCGCAAGTTACATCTTAACCCCTGTTCACCACACTCTAACCCAAAACCTTAAGGTGTTAGGTTTATGGGTGAGTCCATCCATTCCAGGATATGCTCCCCCTCAAGCGGAAGCTTTTTCAGCAACACTACACTCGCACCGCCGTTGCCACACTGCACACGCCGCTTGACCACCTTTGTCAGGAAGATTTTCGATACAAGGAGCCGGTCGAACCCTTTGTTGAACCATCGGCTCTGATACCACTGTTGGGTCATCACGAGGGGGCAGCCAGGAGATCATCCACATTGGGTTCAAGAACAACTCTACAAGTGAGTTAGACACCACACTCTAACCCAAAACATTAAGGTGTTAGGTTTATGGGTCCTCTCACTTATAAAGTGTTCAACCTCCACTTATCTAAGCAATGTGGGACTTAACACTCACACTTGCCACAACACCTCATGCATAAATGACAATGGTTTCTTCCTGCAATGTAATCTTCCTGCATTTTTAAAACAATTAAAGAAAATGTTATACAATGGAAAACTAAGTCAATTTCATTGGTGGGGCATGGAGATGGGTCTCTTAAGATCTGGTTGATTAGGGCCCCTTGTGTCTATTCTTCTTCGTGGTTGATTCTTGTCAAATCCTCTGAGGAGTTTCGAATCTTCTTATGTTGGGAGGTTATATGTGTTTAGTTTGTTGTTGGTGTGTGTTTGACTTTATAAATAGCCATATGAGGAGTGTATTTCTGGTACCTATTTTTTTCTCATCCTGTTGTTCTTGTACTATTTTCCTATTTATTCTAATATATATTATTTTTCCATTAAAAAAAAAATGATGAATTAGTAAATTTGGTGGTAATCAATTTTATTATGTTAGAAATAATTATATTAGAAGTAGATATTCGTTGCCTCTGTTATATTTGGTTTCATCAAATATATTAATATACTCCATAACCATTTTATTTCAAATTGAAATATAATCATACAATGTTTGATTGACATTATAAACAATAACCAAAACAATAATCAATAATCAATAATCTTAACACCATCTAAATAAATTAATCTCATAAGCAGAAGCGGATCAAACTAATTGACCAACACATAAATTATTGGATTCTTGTATGGGCAGTTAAGATCACCCAACAAGAGGATTGACTACTTGTCCAGCAAAGAGTATTGTACTAGATAAATCTTCTCTAATAAAAAATAAAAAAGGATGATCAGCTACAAAGTTTATTGGAATCGGATTTGGAGCATGCCGAGCACGACCCATTAATGTGGAAACAGTGACTACGGCCGCTTCGGTGCCCTCTTCATTAACTTTAATAAAAGACTTTTGAACTATATCAGAAACCCAAAATGGAGAGTTTGGAGAATCCACCATTTTTGTCAAACATGCACTCGGAGAGAAGGGTAAAACCACTCCTAACTCCTTCAAAGCATTCGCAGCTTTAAGCTCAAAAGAAATTTCGAATTTCGGAATCCTAAAGTCACCCACTTTCACCCTTTTATAAGGTAGATTGTGTTTCAAGAACTCCGATTCGGATGCCATTTTATCAATCAAAGCTAACAATCCATCTTTTTCATCGGGAAGAAAAATGTACATAGAGAATTGACGCTCATCAAAACCTTGCTTATAAGGAAGACGAAGAACTTTATAACCATCAAAAACACCAACAAACTGCTTCTTGTAGCTAGTCATGAAGGGAACCTTGACTGAGCTATCATTGAAAAGGTAAAAATCATAGTCTTTTGTTTTCGATGCATCAAACGTCTGATCCCATGTTCCTTTAAAGTACAGTGCATTAGCAAATATGAGTCTGGTTAAATTACCAATTGACCCAGGCGGAAGAACATCCCTAATAAGTTTGTTTGTCTGCTTTTCAGCCCATAAATTCACTTTATCGATAGCTTCATCAGCCTTCAGGAAAACATGAAATATAAAGTTAATGATGAAAAACTACCACTTCAATTCTTTTCATGACAACTTCAATAGAAGAATTTAACCTCTTTGCTATTCAAGTATTTTCTATTAATAGCTAACAAAGGGGCTTTTTAGTTCTAAAGAAGAAAATTAAAGTAAAGGACTTGTTTGATTCTCTTCTCAAAAAGAGTTTTTTAGTTTTAAAAACTTAAAATCTCAAAAACTTGACCGGTAATCCAATTTTATAATAGTCTTTTCAAAAGAGTTGTTGTTTATCGGTTTTAAAACTAATAATAGAAAAAGAAAAAAAGTTAAACAGGTTCAAGAAATTCTTTATTTTTTCTTCTTCAAAAGAGTTTTCTAACACACATTTTAAAAACTAAAAATCAAAATTGTTTCAAATAGGCCCTAAGAGATTTCCGTACCTTGTTTATGAAATCATGTGATTCCAGAGTGGCCATATAATCGGTAGCAACAATTCTTTTGAAAGAAGGATAAAGAGAAATGGATTTTTCAACCCAAACAGAGTTGGCAAAGGTGAGACGAGGACCGCCTAAGGGGGTTGCATCACGGAGCACATGGGAAACAAGTTGAGATGATAAGGTGTTGAGATTGGTGATGGACTTTGATCCGAGGAAGGAGAGAAGCTGACGTTGTGTGAGACCCTCGGAACCAGCAGCAATGATGCCGAGCATAGTTTGGAGCGACAAAGGAGAAATCACGACATTCCTTTCCTTGTATTCCAGCTTGGAAAACAGATGGTTGGTGATGGTCATGGAATTTTGGGTTAGGATGGCAACTGGTTTTTCAAACTTTTTGAGGAAATTCATTCTTCTTTCTTTAACTTTCTCCACGCCAAATACAACAATTTAGAAAACAAAGAGTGAATTGAAGACTTAAAAAAAGATTATGTCAAAATAATAATAAAAAAATAAAGAATGTCTTGCTAATCAAGTCATGCAAAAGATTATATTTCAAAAAAAAAAAAAAAAACCTCATGCAAAAGATTCTAATAAAACTTATTTTCGATGTTACGAAAAAATATATAATATATTTTCAATCGCGCGGCCAAAACTCAACATAGTTTCAAACTTTTAGTAAGTTGAACTACAAACATTGATTTTATTTTTTAAAATATATAATTTTTTTATTTTTCAGCTGAACCAGAAACCCTAATTTAACCATTAAAGGGGCAAACAAACAAAGAGCATAATAAGAAATCAAGAGAGAGAAAAAAAAACAAGAAAATCAGTGAAATAAATAACACAAAATCAGTAAATAAAGACTTACAAAATTGAAGCAAAGAAAGGAAGCAAAGAACGAACGCTGTGACTCTGTGAGTATGGAGTATTGTGTATGCCCTCTCTCTCTCTCTTTAAATAGCAATAAGTAGCCTTAATTTTGATACAAATCTTTGCTACGTACGAGATAGGGTTGAGAAAACAAGAAAATACTTAATAACGTATTTTGAATCATGATAAATGATGGTAGTCAAAATATTATAAAACAATAAAAATAATTATGGTAGTCAAAATTAAATAGGAACAACAAGGAGCCTCGTATTAAGCAAAAAATAAAAAAAATAAATAAGAGGCTCGTACAGTAAAAAAAAAAGGTACAAAAACAAAATCAATAACTTTGTTAGCAAGATGTTTCAAGGAAAGAAAAACTTGATTAGCAAGACTACTCGTATTGGAACAAATATCTCTTGTATATTTTAAGTTTGGTCCGAAATGCTAATCCTAAACCTAATGTTCCTCTACTGATTTTTTTATTTTTTTGAATGAAAAATTGTTACTTGTTAGTATATTACATTATATTTAGTTTTTCTCCTTGCCAAGACTTGGACTTCCAACTCCTTTAACACTTAACACAACTAGTTAAACCAGTTATACTACCCATCTCACCCCCTCCTCTGTTGATTTCATAACCAATGTATGTTTCACTCACTCTCTTTTCTCTGCAACCTATAATGCCCTGCTTTCATTTTTTGTTGATATATATCATTAGTTTTCCAACTGCAGTAGATATGTGTTATGGTATGATTTTGTTAAACAGCTTATTGAAAAATAGGTGATTACAAAATCAACTGGTTATGTGATTTTAATCTATCTATTATGTTAGCTTTGTTTGTGTCATTGTTTTATAATTGTGTCACAAGAAATAAGAATGCTTTCCTGTAGTTTTTTGTTGTTTAAGCTGTTAAGGCATTTCTTGCCCTTGCTTTTAAACGGTATTTGATTAATGCCTATAAATTTGGTTTTTGGATATGGTGCTAACTGCTAACTGTTTTGGATTTGAAAGTGTTCGTAAATGTATTGCATTTAATAATATTATTTTTTATTTTTAGTATAATTTGGTTAATAGTTTGTATAAACGCATGTTGATTGTCAGAACACGCTCTCTCATGTATTTTCACTTTACTTAAAATAGCTTTGAGGGCCTCCTGTCCAATAGTAAAACCCCCAGTCGTCAATCCTACAAGTGGAGAAACTCCAGTCAAGTCCATACATGCGTGTTTCCCTCCTACCCACTCGTACACCAGAACATCGGGTGGCCTCAATGTAGATCTCCCCTCCATCGGGTCAGTCAAAAAGTTCACAGACGCCTCTTTCTTCACAGAAACCCCTGCGCGCTTAAAAACATCAAAAAGCACATCCCGAACAAGGTCATGCCTGTAGTTGAATCCTAGAAGCTCTCGACAATGAACTACATGTTCCCCAAATATATCCAGACACGCCTTACGACAAACCGGACACACCTCATCAACAGGAAATAAGGGGATCATAAGGCGATATTTGAGGATGGTGTGCTATGATGGGTAATTTGCAAGTATACAAATATCGACAAGTAGTAAAAGAATTATCGTTCCCACGATGATTGTTATAAATCAAGCAAAACTATAGTTAGACTACTTATTAAATGTAAAATTAAAAGCATATTGAGGGGTTTTGTTCATGAAACGGTGTTTAGGAATTTTATCGAACAGTTGGTGGGCGATTGGATTTCTTCGGTTCATCTCAATGTAATTTGTTCGGTGAATCAACTCTATACTCACGAATTACTCACTAGTTTCAAGATGAATTAACCAAAATTAATCATACCCAATGACTTGGTAATATGATCCTCTCACTCTATCACAAACTCTCTAATGTCTTAGATGAATTGTGATTGAGTGAGGTTTTACACACTTAATTCTATAATCACAATTACTCATCCAATATGTCTAAAGTGACAAGTAATTGTTCAATTATCCCTAGTTCCAAGTTCAACTTTCATTGTCATGATATAAAGTCAAGTCATTCAATCAATCACATAATTGGCCTAATTATATGAAGCATTAAGCATAAAGGATAATCAATTGAAACTAAATCATAATTCATTCATACAAATTCAATTCACATGGTTCAAACCAATTACATGAGAATCCCCTAAAAATCCAATCTAAGAATCTAGCAATTCATATTAAAAAGGGAAATTACATGGAGAAGAATCAAAGATTTTATCATCAAGAGGTTTTGAGTGTTTCCACCCTTTGAATCTTGCTTGAATCCACTTCAAATGAGCTCCAATCTTCAATTTTCCTTCCAAGGTTCGTAACCCTTGCTCAAGAGGTGTTTCCATCAATATATAGTGCCAAAAAGGGCCAAAAACTGCATTTCTCGCTGATACATGTGCGACGCGCAGGATTTCCCGCACGTAATGCAGGAAACGGAAGCTAACAGTGGTTCACCACCACTGACTCGCGCGTCGCGCCACAGACCCTGCGCTACGCGCAACACTTTCAGCAACCGTTTTTAGGCCTTCAACAACAATTTTTAGGCCTTCAGCAACACTTTTTGACAGTTTTTCCTTATTTCTTCCAACACAAACCAACTCTTCAAAACCATGAATTCCACTTATTCTAAGCTTAAAACCTTCAAATTGTCCTTAAAAGTCTCTTGGATTAAGTCACTTTTAGCGTGTAATAACGGATTTATCATGCTACTCTATCGAGGACATATTTTGGCCTAATCCATCAATTGGGATAGCTAGAAGAAAATCCTGAGTATGAGCAGCCTGCAAACATCCAAAAACAGTTTTTTGCCTGGTGGTCAATTGACTACATTGTGATGGATTTTAATAGTTTAGCCTTAGATCATTAGATACAAGATTATAGCATATTGACATTAATTAAATAGATCAGAGAAATGAATTGTGTACCTTATATGAGTTTTGATCGTCAGAGGAGAGGTTAGGGTTGAGAGCTCTTCTACCTCTCACTGATGAGCAATTACTGATTTTTTGTTAGAGTAATGTTTGCATGCTAAGAGATTATTGTGCATTTTCCAGCAAAATTGACATAAGCATCTAATTATGATGCTTACCAAGATTAAAGAATTTCTCTATATATATATATATGAGAACAATTACAGCCCAAATGATAAATATCCATTTATTTAAAGCACAAGAAAAAGTGACTCACACAACCGTGGCTAAGTTTATTTAGTTCAGTCAACTATTCGGTGTTAATGAATTATGACCGAGTTGGTCCTATTTTGCCAGGTCGAGGATTGCGACAGAGCGATCCACTATCTCCTTATTTATTTATATTGGTGACGGAATGTTTTACTGCTCTCATTCACCAGTCTGTTGGTAGGGGTGACATTCATGGTGTGAGGATTTGCCGTGGTGCTCCGGAGGTCTCTCATCTTTTGTTTGCAGATGATTGTTTCTTATTCTGTAGGGCTAATGTAGTTGAGGTGAATGAACTCATGAGGATTTTACATACTTATGAACAAGCTTCAGGTCAGGAAATTAACTTAGTCAAATCAGAAGTTTTTATTAGTCGGAATATGTCTCAGGCGGCTAAAGAAGATCTCTCTCGCATCCTTGGTGTCAGGCTTGTATTGGGTACTGGTATATATCTTGGATTACCGTCCATGGTTGGAAGAAGTAAAAAAGCAATATTTTCCTTCATCAAGGATCGTATTTGGAAGAGAATTAATTCCTGGAGAGGGCGTGCGCTGTCAAAGGCAGGTAAGGAAATAATGATAAAGTCGGTACTGCAGGCAATACCATCCTATGTAATGAGTATGTTTATTCTTCCTACTTCACTTATTGATGATATTGAAAAAATGATCAATGCTTTTTGGTGGAGGAGTGGTACTATTAATAACAATAACAATAATAATAAAGGTATTCATTGGTTAGCATGGGAGAGACTTGCTTGCCCGAAGGCTCATGGGGGTTTAGGTTTTCGTAATTTTGAAGCTTTTAATAAGGCTATGGTTGCAAAACAAGTGTGGAATATAGTACAGAATCCAAACTCGTTGGTAGCAAAGTTAATTAAAGCCAGATATTTTCCACGTTCCTCTTTATTTGAGGCTCCATTGGGATACAACCCTAGTTTTGCATGGCGTAGTATGTGGCATGCTAGACAAATTCTTTCTCTTGGATGTAGGTGGCGGATTGGGAGTGGGGAAAATATCCGTGTTATGCATGACCCTTGGCTGCGTGGGAAGGTTAATAAATGGGTGCCATTGCCTCAACCTGCAGGAGTATATCAGTTATCTGTCAGAGATTTGTTACACGAAAATTATAAAGCGTGGAATATAGCTAAGGTTCGAAACTTGTTTTCAAGGGATGTAGCGGAGAGGATTCTAGAAACAACACTTGTTAACTCGGTCCGTGAGGATAAAGTGGTATGGGAGGAGGAAAGGAACAGGTGTTATTCAGTGAAATCCGGTTATAAGTTAGCTATGTGTTACATAATAGGCAGCGACAAATATCATGTAGCGGGTAATTGGAATGGTATTTGGAAAGTTCAAGCGCCGCACAAGGCACGTCATTTACTTTGGCGCTTATGTAGAGGATGTCTCCTGACTCGTTATCGACTGTTGGAAAGGCGAGTGGAGTGTAATCTCAATTGTCCTGTGTGTGATGAGGAGATTGAGGATGAGATTCACATATTCTTTAGGTGTGCAGTAGCCCGGGATAGTTGGTGTGCAGCTGGTTTGTCGTCGGTCCTACATAATGATGCGTACCAACAATCTAATGCTATGGATCGTATTTTCGCTGTGTGCAGCAATGAGAGTTGTGATATAGTTGGTAGAGTAACCATGTTACTCTGGTGTATTTGGCAAAATCGTAATGATAAGCTGTGGAATGATAATGTCCAGACGCCACGCCAAATTGGAAGATATGCTTTTGATGCTTGGAATGATTGGTACTCAGTTCATAAGCTACAGAGTAATAGTGAGAGCAGGACTACAGAAGCAGATCTGGTAAGGTGGGAAAAACCAGCTCTAGGCTGGGTAAAATGCAACGTTGATGTTGCCTTTGTGCCTGGCTCTGGAAGGACCTCGGTGGGATTGTGTTTTCGCAATAATAGGGGTCAAGTCATGGCTGGTATGACACAATGGCAGCAAACTGTGATGTCTTCTGTAGAGGGAGAAGCATGGGCTTTACTTTTAGCAATGGAAGAAGCTAGACATAGAGGACTTGATCGAGTTCAATTTGAAAGTGACTCGAAAGTGTTGGTAGAGGCTATTCATATGAAGCGTAGAGACAATTCTGAGTTTCTGTCAATTGTTCATGATATTATTAGTTTTTTGTCGTCTTTTCTAAACTTTGAGGTTAAGTTTGTTAGGAGGCAAGCGAATTCGGTTGCTCATACTCTTGCTAGGGCGGCCAATTCTTGGTCTAGCTTCCATAGATTTGAGAATAATCCCTTATGTATTGAACATTTAGTAGTTAATGAAATGCAGTAAATTTGTTTGATTAAAAAAAAAATAAAAATAAAAAATCACACAACCAATTCTGATCATGCCTCACTTTCTCACATGTCATATATGTATTTTTATCCCCACAAGAATCTTTGTTTTCTCATTTGGATTGGGATATGATTCCTTAATGACATCTTTTTTCAAGTAGCTTAGTTTGTATTTGGTGCGCTAATTAAAAGACATGATACAATTGTATCATATTTTGGTTTAATTCAGGGTTTAGTAAGACAATCAAATATCATAAGTTAATTCTAAAATTTATCATATCATGTCTCTTTCGTTAAAAAATTTATCCTAAATTTTAGATAAAAAATAATTTATTGATTTATTCTATAAAATCTATTTTAAAATAAAAAAGAAAATTAATAAAATATAAATAGTAAAATTATTTGATATTAAATTAAAAATAAAATAATTAATTTTTAAATATATACAAGATTTTATTACAAGGTTAATTTTGTAACTTATATAATCTAAACAATTAAAATTCTACTAAAATTACAATATTTAAAAGTAAAATAATTATTAAAAATTGTAAAATATGGATATTATTTTAAATTTTAGATCAAATTAATTATAATTTTCTTACGATGGTAGTTTTATTATTTAATATGAGATATATTATATATTTATGTAGCTTATCAAACATATATAATTGAGTTATATTATTTGATCATGACTCCAATAAAAAATTTAACTTGTTTATTTGCTCATGATTTTTATTTAAATTATATAAAATTATTTGGTTACATGTTTAAATTTTTATTTATAAAATTTAAAAGTATTCCAAAATAATTTTAAAAAAATAATTTTTTTATAAGGGTAATTTTATAATTTATATATGATATATTTTTTATCATATTATTATGAGGTATGTATAAAATACATGATATGATAGTTGTGTTGGGTCATGAGGGAGTCCGGGGCCATCAACAACTACACAAGTGAGTTGGACACCACACTTTAACCCAAAATCTTAAGGCGTTAGGTTTATGGGTCTTATCACTTATAAATCATTCAACATCCACTATTCCATCTTAAGTCACACTTAAAATACCAACAAGTTGTCATGTTTGTTATCATTTGTACACTAAACACATGATACAATAGTTGTTATCCCGTTTATAATCTTATCCTATCATATCTTTATCCTATTTTATATGATCATATCATGTTACTATCATATCTTGCACACCAAATGAGTGTTTAGTTGCTAGAAACTCACCATTTGAGGTGAATAAGTGGAGAAATTCATATTCGAACTCTAGCAACTGAGTTATACTCACGGAACATTTTAACGACATTTTATATTAGCAAAAATTATCGAAACATTTATGTTTATTAGTTTAAAAAAATATTTTAGTTTTCTTTATATTCGGCTACTCTTTAAAAATATTGGCTAATCTCTCACTCTATCAAATTTTATTTATATTATAGTCCTTATTAGAATATACTAGGATTAAATTGATTATAAGTGAATATAAAGATAGGAACTAAACTAATACCAAATTATTAAAAAAAAAAAAGAATTTAATTGATAGTAACTAGTTAAATATAAGAATCAATTTGATAGTTTAATAGAATCAAATCTTTTTTAAATATTTATAAAATGCTTTATAAAATTAGGAACTAATTTGGTGCTTTAGTCGGCTTTTGTTTACTAATGTTTTTCAATTTCTTTGTTATTTTACAACGTGTGCAGATTATTTGTGCATGTGAGAAAATAAAATGCATGCACACGACAGCAATAATGTCTTCCACTTTGATTTAAGAAGAAAACATTTATCTAGTGTTTGTAATGATGGATACATATATGCAATAATATAAGAAAAAGCAAAAGTATGAACATGACTACACAGCACTCCCACCTCCTTAAAGAATCAAAATTATGACGAATGGTTCAAGTACAACTCCACCAGCAGGCATACTTTAATGGTTACTATGAATCGCACCAGACAAGAGATATGAAATTAATCACTTTTTTCAACAAAAAATAAAATAAATTAATCACTTCATGCATTTTTTTGACAGGGAAATTAATCACATGTTAAATACTATTCGTCCGATCTTTTTTAAGTTTTGTTTTAGCATAAAGTTCTTCAACTATTAAATAGTGGATCGTTATTGAAAGTAAGGATTTGACAAATTGTACCTTAAATTATTAAAATGACACTTAAATAGGAAAATAATCTTTTAAAATGACAATTATTGTCAAAAAAAAAATCTTTTAAAATGACAATTAAAAAGTAACGGAAGGTATCAATTACACATATTTTAAATTAAATTACGCATTTGGTCTCTTTTATTTTGTTGTTTCACTTTGGTTCCATGATTTTTATTTTTTTTGTTTTATTTTGATCCTATAACTTCATTTTTGTTGGTCACATTAGTCTTTTCTATTAATTTTGGTAAAACATTAACTCCAACCTACGTGTCATAAACCAACATAAGTCATGTCATTGATAAACAACAACTCAATTTGAATCAATGTACAATGTTTATGATTCCAATGTGACTGTATTATGATGTTGAACCGTAAAATGAATTGTGTTTATGTTGTTGTTTACGGTTAATTTAACATGAATTATGTTGTTATTGTTGTTTATGAAAGTTAGGATGGAGTTAATGTTTTGGCCTAAAATTAGGTTTTTTCGTACTAGCTCTTTCTACCTCTTACTCAGTTGAAGCACCTAAAGAAGAATTTGGTGTCTTTCTGGTCAGTAATGAAAGCAATCGTCCCTACCGTCGTAAAATAACCTGGCTCTGCCCATTTACAAGGACTCGATTCTATGTCCAAACATCACATGCCAGCAGATGTGGTCAACATCATAGGTACTCAAGATATTGTGTCTGGAGAGGTGGATAGATAAGACTGCTAGTTGCTCGATCAACGAAAATGATAAATATAACTAACTAATGTAAAGTTAAGATGTTAAAATATAACTAAAAGAGTAGTTAAAACACCTAATGCATAACTTAACTTTTTTGGTATAGGTTGACTTCTTCGAACATATCATTCCAACATATCATTTTCACACATGCATCGGCTAAGAATCAAACACTTGATCAAATGGTTAGGGATCGAAGCATCTCCCACTTGGATCTTACTATGTTGATAGTTATTCAACTTAGTTATAAAATATCATATCATTTAAATATAATTTAAAAAGATTTCAAAGATTTTAATGTTAACTTATGAAAATTATAAGCAAAATTATTCTTATATCTTTGTTGACATTTTTTTTTTATTGTTTTTGCATTATGTTAAGAATAAACATTTTTATTTAGAATGTGCAATCATGTTGTATTTTTTAACATAATGTACATATATTATTATATAATAATAATATTAATAAAATAAATATTTATTATGTAGGTATGAGGCGGGGTGAGTACTAAGATATTCATATCCGCCCTCATATTCGCTCATTTTTGTGAGTAATTATCCATACCCGTGTTTGTATCTAAATGCAAATTTTTACCTATAATCCATTGTGATTATTGTTTTGCAAATATCCACTTCCAATTGCCAATTGCCATCCCAAGATATTCTTACATGGATCCAAATGAACAGCCAGTAGGTAATATCAGTATACCTTATCGGTATGGCTACCAAAGAATAGATTTTCTTTTTCTTTTTATAGTATTTATTTTCTTCTTATATTTAAAATGGAGGGAGTAGAAACATAACAAATAGTATGTAGATGGCTCTACCTACTATATATAAATACTAATAATATATCTATCAACTTGTGCCTTTCCAAGCACTTCAATGTCTACTAATTAATTAATATCTTCTCCACTTGGTCTTTTGTTTATTGTTTATCATATCTCCTAAGTATTGATGCAGAAGCATAAAATCACAAACTCTGTGCATGGCACAGTAATGTAGACAATTTTGTCATAGAAAATAATAATATTAACCATAAAAAACAATGTCCAAATCCACCGGCAGTCATACTTTAGAGCTTACAGCCACTTATGCTAGATATATAAAAAATTAGTCACGTGCTAGAGCTCAATTATGCTAATTTCAAAATATCAATAACTATAAAAAAATAAAAAACTGGTCCTTGCATTTATATTTTTGTCTACAAAATATAATATATTTTGGTCTATATAAGGAAGCTGAAGCAAACAAAGATCATAGTGAGTGAGTAACCAGCACCATCTTATCAGTATGGCTACCCAACAGTCTTTGCTAGACAAGCCTAGAAACTCCATTCCTAAAACATTTTGGTTAATCCTCTCTTTAGCTGCTATCATAAGCTCATCAGCACTTATTTTTTCTCATCTCAACAAACCAATCTCCTTCTTTCACCTCTCCTCAGCTCCTAATCTGTGTGAACATGCACTTGATACCAAATCCTGCTTAACTCATGTATCAGAAGCAGTTCAAGGTTCAACCTTGGCCAACACAAAAGACCACAAATTGAGTACACTCATATCCTTATTAACCAAGTCCACCACACACATTCAAAAAGCCATGGACACGGCCAATGTTATCAAAAGCCGAATTAATAGCCCCAAAGAGGAAAGTGCTTTATATGTCTGTGAGCAACTAATGGACTTGTCCATGGAAAGAATTTGGGACTCAGTGTTGACTTTAACAAAAGATAACACTGACTCACAGAAAGATGCACACACATGGCTCAGTAGTGTACTCACTAACCATGCAACTTGCTTGGATGGTTTAGAAGGTACATCTCGGGCTGTAATGGAAAGTGACCTTGAGGACTTGATATCCAGGGCTAGATCTTCTCTTGCTGTGCTTGTTTCCGTTTTACCTAGAAAGGATCACGACGAATTCATTGAAGAATCACTGAATGGGGACTTTCCCTCATGGGTAACAAGTAAGGATCGGAGGCTTTTGGAATCTTCAGCTGCCAACATACAGGCCAATGTTGTAGTGGCTAAGGATGGGAGCGGCAAGTTCAAGACTGTGGCTGAGGCCGTGGCATCTGCACCTGACAATGGTAAGACAAGGTATGTTATCTATGTGAAAAAGGGAATCTACAAAGAGAAAGTAGATATCAGTAGTAAAAAGAAGAATGTGATGCTTGTGGGTGATGGTATGGATGCAACGATAATCACAGGCAGCTTAAATGTCATCGATGGAACAGGCACCTTCCAAAGTGCAACTGTTGGTATGGATTTTTTCCATTTTCAGTATTTACCATTTCCATTTCTCTATAACATAGTGATTTTTATTCATGTATAATTTGGTTTTGTAGCTGCTGTTGGAGATGGGTTTATAGCCCAGGACATTGGGTTCCAAAACACTGCAGGTCCAGAGAAGCATCAGGCAGTTGCTCTCCGCGTCGGCTCTGATCAATCTGTCATCAACCGCTGCAAAATTGACGCATTTCAAGACACTCTTTACGCACACTCCAACCGGCAATTTTACCGTGACTCCTTCATTACCGGTACCATTGACTTTATCTTTGGAGACGCAGCTGTTGTGCTCCAGAAGTGCAAACTCGTAGCCCGAAAGCCCATGAGCAACCAAAAAAACATGGTCACAGCACAAGGTCGACTAGACCCAAACCAAAACACTGCAACTTCAATTCAGCAATGTGACGTGATACCAAGCACTGACCTCAAACCTGTGATAGGCTCCATCAAAACTTATCTAGGCCGCCCATGGAAGAAATACTCCAGGACTGTTGTGCTGCAATCTTTGATAGGCAACCACATCGACCCAACAGGATGGGCTGAATGGGATGATGCAAGTAAGGACTTTCTCCAAACATTGTATTACGGAGAGTACATGAACAGTGGACCCGGTGCTGGTACTGGCAAGAGAGTGAACTGGCCTGGTTATCATGTCATCAAAAGTGCTGCAGAGGCAAGCAAGTTTACAGTAACACAGCTCATCCAAGGGAATGTTTGGTTGAAGAACACAGGGGTGGCTTTCATCGCCGGCTTGTAGAAATGGGCATTGGCAAACGCGTACTGATATGTTTCAGACGTTTTGCAGGAAATAAAACATAAAAATTATGCTTTATTGCAGGATGTTACAACAATAATCTTTTCTATTGGTGTTGTAATGAATGCTTCGTGTCGAAAATAAACTTGTCTTTACTCTGCCCAAGTGCTTCCCACTTCCTAGTTTTAAATATTTTAATCGTCATCTAAAAATTTTAGTCTTGTGAACAAGACTTTTCAGAATGATGCAGGAATCTCCCAATGCTTTTGCCGCAGATCGGAGAAAAATCATATATAATTTTTCTATGACAAGAGATACATCCAAATTCCAGCCTATTTACTAGTATTAACCATAAATTATCTGATCAGATTAAGATACATATAATTAGATGCTTTCAAAGATAATCACCAAGTAAGTATAATGTTGGATAAGACTTATTAAGAGTCAGTAATCTCAATTTAGGAGTAGTATAAGTACATTACAACAAAGATCTTATAGACAAGTTATCTTACACTTAAAGAAAAAAAATCTTATGCATACATTATTATCAAGATTCTAGTATCCTAATCATCTGTCACTTTGTTTCATGAATGAATTATGAAAAGACCAAGGTGTTTAATAAATAATTTGAAGACCAAAATGTGGTAATTAGAAAGAAAAAAATGATAGGAGCCATGTTAACATTGCTACATACTATGTACCCAATCAATTTAAGTAATAAAAATCTAACCTGTAAAAACAAAGTATTGTTTGAAACTAAAGCCAACTGTGCATGCATTTTTCCAACCATCCAGAAACTTGACCACCTTTGTAGTCAGTAATAACCTGGAAATAAAAATGCACAAAAAAAAACCCAATATTATATTCTGAAAATAAAGGTCCAAATCTCTATTTTGTTGCATGCTGGTGATTTTTATTCTTACACATTTTCCTTAAGAGAAACAAAGGAGCAGTCGGTTTAACAGCACCATAAATTGTCGGGAATTGAGTGGTACTCTAAAGGGCCACCTCCAAAAATCATCTATTCACGAATATTACACACACACACAAACCATGTTAAGCAACTAATGCACAATCTATAACAGCGAAGACACAAATTTCAAATTTGACTCCTAATAATAGCAGTTTATTAATCTATTAATATAATAATAAACACCAATAAGTTTCCAAACTACAAGTTTGTCAATCAATTTACATCCGATTGATCAAAATGGCTAAGGACACATCAGTAAGTAGTGCCTTATTCCCCTGGTTTTCTTCTTTAACCATTACATAAAAGCATGGATACCTTACTCGCAGTGTTCTCATTATGAGTTATGGTGCTATTGAGGCCATAGCAACTGCTACGACTGCTACACACTAAGTGCTCTGCTGCGGCATGTTTTCTAGCGGCCAGGGGCTGCTCTGCTACACTAATGTAGCACTGCTGTAGTACTGTATAAGGGAAGATCATTCAAACTATTTGATCTGACTTATCAAAATAACTATATAATCTATCCATTCATATAATAATTAGAGGTGCTTTTAACTCTCACTGCAAGGGAAGAATTGTAAAATTCAAGAGAACCACCATAACAGTTTTTAATGTTAAATCCTAGATCAATAGCCTTTCTGGGGAGTAAACAGACATTAATAGTAAGGACGGTCCAATTATAATTTATAAGAAATCTGCGATTTTAAAGAGATAGCATGTAACTTTTATTTAATTTCCCTTAAGAAATATTGATGACTTACTTGAGAGTCATTATGAAAGTAGTAATAATTGGATGATATAATTGTAAAATACTCCCTCCATCCCTTATTATAACCCCCATTGATATTTTTCACGCATATTAAGAAAAGTTGAAAGTGTAATTGCTATGTACTTTTTGGGTGTTACAATTACTAAATTGTCCTTGGTGAAAAGATGTATTTGTAGTTGACTTTTCGGATTCCAATGTAAAGTAAGGTTATGTTTAGAAAAGTATTCATAAATGTGTCTAGGGATTTGAAAAGGGGTTTATATTTAGGGACAAACTTTATCTTTGAAAGGGGGTTTATAATTAGGGACGGAGTGAGTATTGTATTTTGATAATTGAATAGATCAATCATTCTGGAACAAATTCTTACCATTTTATTTGGATCGTCTATTTTAGAAGAGTGAGTAATCCAAGAAATTGCAAAAGTATGAATATGACTACACAGCCCCTCCTTCTCCCCCTCCCCTACCACCACCACCACCACCACCACATGGTATTGTCCTTCAAAGGATACAACTTGTGACAAATGGTACAACTCCACCAGCAGGCATACTTTAAAGCATACTATAAATCACATATGACAGAGATATGAAATATGCTTTTTTTTGGTAGGGAAATTAATCACATGTTAGATATAGATATCAATTATACAGATTTTAGGTTAAATTACATATTTAGTCCCTTAATTTATTTTGCAATTTTATTTTGGTCTCATGGTACAATAACACATTTTTTATTTTGGTCCCTTAACTTAAATCATATGTTTCATTTTATATTAAATTACAAATTTGGTACTTTAACTTAAATTGGTCACATTAGTACTCTTTGTTAGTTTTCTAGCCAAAACGTCAACTCCAGCCTATTTGTCATAAACAATAACACAGTTCATGTTAATCGATAAAAACTCATGTCAACTCATTTTGGAGTCATAACATAACTTGAAATAATCAATGTAATGTTTATGAATCCAATTTGAATGAATTATGATGTTGCTAGACTCTAAAATGACTTAACATGAGTTGTTATTTATCGATTAACATGGCTTGTTTTGTTGTTTACGAATCCAATTTGAATGAGTTATGACGTTGTTTATGAAAGATAGGTTGAAGTTAACCTTTTGGCCTAAAAACTAAGGAAAACACTAATATGATTTACTGACATAAAATAAAGGATCAAAATAGAACAAAAAAATAATTATGGGACAAAGTAAAACTACAAAATAATTTAAGGGATCAAATGTATAGTTTAGTCTTTTTTTGGTAAGCTAAGATATCTCTACACGCAATTGGGAAAACTAATCCCACAGGATAACTTAGATACATTTAAGGGGTTGACTTCTTCCAACATATTATTTTTACACATGCACCAGAAAAGAATCGAACCACTTGGATCGCACCATGTCAATAGTTATTCGACTTTAAGGTACAAAACAAATTGTATGAAGAAATGAAAAACACATGCGCTATTGGATTAGTAATCCTTATCTTCACCTTATTATCTTCAAAATACAATATTTTTGGTCTATATATTAGTTTGATGGAGTGAACAAAGATCATAATAAGCATCAGTATGGCCATCAAAGAAACTTTGCTAGAAAAGCCTAGAAAATCCATTCCTAAAACATTTTGGCTAATACTCTCTTTAGCTGCTATCATAAGCTCATCAGCCCTTATTGTTTCTCATCTCAACAAACCCATCTCCTTCTTACACCTCTCCTCAGCCCCCAATGAGTGTGAACATGCACTTGATACAAAATCCTGCTTAACTCATGTATCAGAAGCAGTTCAAGGTTCAACCTTGGACAATATAAAAAGGCACAAACTGAGTACACTCATATCATTATTAACCAAATCCACCACACACATTCAAAAAGCCATGGACACAGCCAATGTTATCAAACGCCGAATTAACAGCCCCAAAGAGGAAAATGCTTTATATGTCTGTGAGCAACTAATGGACTTGTCCATGGAAAGAATTTGGGACTCAGTGTTGACTCTAACAAAAGATAACACTGACTCACAGCAAGATGCACACACATGGCTCAGTAGTGTACTCACTAACCATGCAACTTGCTTGGATGGATTAGAAGGTACATCTCGGGCCGTTATGGAAAGTGATCTTCAGGACTTGATATCCAGAGCTAGATCTTCTCTTGCTGTACTTGTTGCCATTTTACCTCCAAAGGGTCACGATAAATACATTGACGAATCATTGAACGGGGACTTTCCCTCTTGGGTAACAAGTAAGGATAGAAGGCTTTTGGAGTCTTCTGTTGGAGATATACAGGCCAATGCTGTGGTGGCTAAGGATGGGAGCGGCAAGTTCAAGACTGTGGCTGAGGCTGTGGCATCAGCACCTGACAAAGGTAAGACTAGGTATGTTATCTATGTGAAGAATGGAACCTACAAAGAGAATGTAGAAATCAGTAGTAGAAAGACGAATGTGATGCTCGTGGGTGATGGTATGGATGCAACGATAATCACAGGGAGCTTAAATGTTGTCGATGGAACAGGCACCTTCCAAAGTGCAACAGTTGGTATGGACTTCTCCCTTTGTCTGTATTTACTATTTACCATTTCCATTTTTCTGTGACATCAATTTTTATTCATGTATAATTTGGTTTTGTAGCTGCTGTGGGGATGGGTTTATAGCTCAGGACATTGGATTCCTAAACACCGCAGGCCCAGAAAAGCACCAGGCTGTTGCTCTCCGCGTCGGTTCAGATAAATCTGTCATCAACCGCTGCAAAATTGATGCATTTCAAGACACTCTCTACACACACTCCAACCGGAAATTTTACCGTGACTCTTTCATTACCGGTACCATGGACTTTATCTTTGGTAACGGAGCTGTTGTGTTGCAGAAGTGCAACCTCGTGGCCCGAAAGCCCATGAGTAACCAAAAAAACATGGTCACTGCCCAAGGTCGACTAGATCCAAACTAGAACACTGCAACTTCAATTCAGCAATGTGACGTAATACCAAGCACAGACCTCGAACCTGTGATAGGCTCCATCAAAACTTACTTAGGCCGCCCATGGAAGAAATACTCCAGGACTGTTGTGTTGCAATCCTTGATAGGCAACCACATCGACCCAACAGGATGGGCAGAATGGGATGCTGCTAGTAAGGACTTTCTCGAAACATTGTACTACGGAGAGTACATGAATAGTGGACCGGGTGCTGGTACCGGCAAGAGAGTGAACTGGCCTGGTTATCATATCATCAAAAGTGCTGAAGAGGCAAGCAAGTTTACAGTAACAGAGCCAATCCAAGGTAATGTTTGGTTGAAGGACACAGGAGTGGCCTTCATCGAAGGCCTGTAGAAATGGTGTATCAAGCGTGTACTGAAATATTTCAGACGTTTTGCAAGGAAATAAAACAGAAAAAGTTATGATTTATGGAAGGATATTACAATAGTCTTCTATTGGTGTTGTAATGAATGGCTCGTGTCGAAAATAAAGTTATCTTTACTTTGCCGTAGTGCTTCCCACTTCCTAGTTTTAAATATCTTAATCGTCGTCTAAAAATTTTAGTCTTGTATACAAGACTTTTCAGAATGATGCATGAATCTCCAAATGCTTTTGCCGCAGGTGGAAAAAAATCATATATAATTTTTCTATAACGATGCATTCAGATTCCTGCCTATTTACTATTAAACCATAAATTATCTGGTCAGATTGAGATCCATATAATTAGATGCTTTCAAAGATAATCACTAAGGAAGTATAATGTTGGATAAGGCTTATAAGAGTCAGTAATCTCAAATTTGGAGTAGTTGAAGTACATTACAACAAAGATCTTATAGACAAGTTATCTTACACTTAAAGAAAAAAAAATCTAATGCATAGATTATTATCAAGATTCTAGTATCCTAACTAACTGTCAAATTGTTTCATGAATGAATTATGAAGCCATGTTAACACTGCTACATACTATGTACCCAGTCTCAATTTGAATAATAAAAATCTAACCTGTAAAAACAAATCATTGTTTGAAACTAAAGCCAACTCTGCATGCATTTGTCCAAACCATCCAGAAAATTGACCGCCTCTGTAGTCGCTAATAACCTGAAAATAAAACATGCACACAAAAAAATAAAACAATATTATATTTTGAAAATAAAGGTCCAAATCTCTATTTTGTTGCATGCTAGTGATTTTTATTCTTATGCATATTCCTTGAGGAAATAAGGGGCATAACTCAACCATACAAAACCGGCTTGTAACGTGAGGATTGTCTTCATTTATAAACACACATTACTTCTTAACTAACATAATTTAATAATTTAATGTAGCATAAGTGTCGGTGTCTGACTCTGACACGTGTCTGACAACAAGACATGCCTAATCCGAGTGCTACTAGCACAGCCAATCAAATTAAGTTACACTTGTAAAATCAATACTCAGACATATACTATCAATAAACTACTTCAAAAAAAATAAAAAATTAACTTGCTTGAGAATTGATAATGATAATTGGTAATGTTACGATACAATGACAGTAGAATGTGATGATAGCCGTAGAGGGAGAAGCATGTGTCTTGCAAAAGCCATGAAAAAAGCTAGACATACAGAATTTGTTTGAGTTGAATTTAAAAGTCATTCGAATGTGTTAATTGATGTCATTCACATGAAGCGTAAAGACAATTTTGAGTTTCTTTCGATTGTTCATGATCTTGTTAGTTTTATATCGTCTTTTCCAAATTTTGAGGTTAAGTTTGTTAAGAGGTAAACGAATTCGGTTGCTCATAATCTTGCTATAGTGGCCAATTTTTGGGCTAGGTTTCACAGATTTAAGATTATTCTCATATGTATTTAACATTTAGTAGTTAATGAAATTCATTAAATTTGTTTGATTAAAAAAAAACTACATATCCATATATTTTATAATGACTAGGATTATATTGATATATTTTTTTGGTCCAAGATGAAAAGAAGAAACACAAAGACAACAAAAAATATCTAGAGAATAAAGTCCCACTAGCATCAGCCAGGAGAACTCATTCCATCCGGCGGAACAACTATAGCCTATAGGAGAATAAGCTTCAAGATTGTGAGCTTCAAACTTGGCTAAGAAGTCTGCACAAGTGTTCCCCTCCTGAAGAGTATGCATCAATCTAACTCTCCAGTTTCTAGTAAGAAGATCATTTATTTTATAGATAATCGCTTCATAGTGGTCCCACTCATTTACATGATTAGTAGCTTAATCACGGTTTTGAAGTCAGAATAGAACCATAGATCCTTAATGTCCAGATCCCACGCCAAAACTAAACCATGGTACACTTTTTGTTTTTGTTTTCACCACCAGTTTAATTTGGTTCGGAGGTCGGTTCTGGCATTAAGTGGTTTCAGCCCCCTCCCGATCGTAGTTGCGAGTCAATACTTATGCATGAAGATATTCGAAAAGCCTATATTTCCGGCAAAATCGTGCACCCACGCCCCGCCAGAGTTCCGAATCAAACCTCTGAAACCATGTCGGATATTAGTTCAATTAAAAAATCCAGAATTCATTCATAAGAGAATCATAAGAGAATGGTGAGATTTTTTTCTTACTTCTTCATTTCTCCAATACTAGAAACCCATAAATAGATATCGAATGGATGAACGGTCAAAACTTTAACCAACATATCGCATATACTTCAACACAATACAATAGGTAAACAACCACTAATACACATTAATCAACATAGTCAGAGGAATCGGAAAAAAAGATCAACAACTAGTGTACGGTTTTATCCGATGGAACTAATTTCAGTGATGTCAACATGGTGGAATACAGAAGTGGTAGTAGAGACATGGTCAGAGGAAGCGTGATAGAAAAAAAACTTAGGTTTAGTGATCGCAAGGAGGAGGCACACAAACGGGAGACACATGTGCATAGTCCCAAACAAAAGATCAAGTTCAAAGTAATATCACCATTGTCAAATTACAATAATGCCACATCACAGAATGATCACGTCACCGTGCCTTAAAGGCACTTGTTTAGTTTAGAAGATAAAAATGATAAATGTTATACATAAAAGTGAATGTTTAAAATTTCAGTATTTAAGCCACAAGTGGTTGTACCTTACACATGTTTGTCAAATTACTCCCAAGTCTCTCAGCACAAAGTTCTTGACTTTAGAAGGGTCATCCAATGTGCCATATGATATTGAATTTCCTTGATGAGACCTGTAAAAGTTGGTTAATTGGTAACATTAAATTTGTTATTAACCAATGCTCATATGAGATAGTTCATACTATTATAAAAGTGATGTAGGAGTCAAAAAGTGATCACATTTTTAGCTAGCATCTACATTAAATTAGCTATTACCGACATATTAAAAATATGTCAAAATTTCAACGAAATAGCATCTACATTAGAATAGCATAAAATTGGAGTATATTGAGATGTTAGTATAAAATAATTTTACATCAACTGTGCATGTATGGCGGTTAAACGCATAATTAAATTTCGCTGAGGATTTAAACTCCACGACCTCTGCCTTCAATTACCAGCAGCAGCCAACAAGCTCCTTGCCCACCACCACCAATGGCAACCCCTATAAATATACTAATATATTTCCTCCTCCGATTTTAAATATAAGCAAAAACGTTTTTAGATTTCTTGAATAAAAACATGTATTTAAGTTGTTACATACTTTATTCATTACAAATTTTTTTTTTGCCTATATTTAAATTTGGAGGAGAATATATATATAAACATAACAAATAGTATGCAGATGGCTCTACTAAATACTAATAATGACTAGCCATATGCCTCCCCTGGTAGTTACTACTTTTATGTCTACTTAATTAGTTTCTTCTCCACTTGCTCTTTCTTTTTATACTATAAACGTTAATCCTATCTCCTAATTATTGATGCAAAACCATAAAATCAAAATGTTTGCACATGGCACAGTAATGTAGACTTTTGTTATTGAAAATAATAATATTAACCATAAAGACCATTAAGTCTAAATCCACTGGCAGTCATTCTTTAGAGATTAAGGGATGTATGCTAGAGATATAAAATTAATCATGTGCTAGAGCTAAATTATGTAAATTAAAAAATTATAAACTCCATTCTTGGTAGGAGCAATTCTTGGTCAGTTTTTACTTATCTTGTGGTCGAATTCTGGATTATTGAGCCCCCTTTTTGAGAACCAGACGATTAGTATAAAAAAATAATATAGGTCCATGGATTTATATTTTGGTCTGCAAAATATAATATAGTTTGGTCTATATAAGAATGATGAAGCAAACAAAGATCACAGTGAGTGAGTAACCAGCACCATCTTATTATCAGTATGGCTACCAATGAATCATTGCTAGACAAGCCTAGAAAATCTATTCCTAAAACATTTTGGTTAATCATCTCTTTAGTTGCTATCATAAGTTTATCAGCACTTATTGTTTCTCATATCAACAAACCAATCTCCTTCTTTCACCTCTCCTCAGATCCCAATGTGTGTCAACATGCTCTTGATACAAAATCATGCTTAGCTCATGTATCAGAAGTAATTCAAGGTGCAACTTTGGAGACAAAAGACCAAAAATTGCATGTGCTCTTGTCCTTATTAACCAAATCTACCACACACATTCAAAAAGCAATGAACACGGCTAACGCTATTAAACGCCGAATTAACAGTCCTAGAGAAGGAATTGCTTTGAATGACTGTGAACAACTAATGGACTTGTCCATGGACAGAGTTTGGGACTCAGTGTTGACTCTAACAAAAGATAACACTGACTCACAGCAAGATGCACACACATGGCTCAGTAGTGTACTCACTAACCATGCAACTTGCTTGGATGGATTAGAAGGTACATCTCTGACTCTTATGGAAACTGACATTCAAGAAATGATATCAAGGGCTAGAACTTCTTTGGCTGTCTTTCTTGATGTTTTTCCTCAAAAGGGTCATGACCAATTTATTGACGAAAAATTGAATGGTGAATTTCCATCTTGGGTTACAAGCAAGGGTAGGAGGCTTTTGGAGTCTTCTGTTGGAGACATAAAGGCAAATGTTATTGTGGCAACTGATGGGAGTGGAAATTTTAAGACTGTGGCTGAGGGTGTAGCTTCTGCACCTGATAATGGTAAGACAATATATGTTATCTATGTGAAAAAGGGGACATACAAAGAGAATATTGAAATTGGTAAGAAAAAAACAAATGTGATGCTTGTTGGTGATGGTATGGATGCAACAATAATCACAGGCAATTTGAATTTCATTGATGGAACAACCACCTTCAAAAGTGCCACTGTTGGTATGGATCCTTCCCCATGTCTGTATTTATTTACCATTTCCTTTTGTCAGTTACAATTTTTTCATGAAACCATATAAATTTTTGGTCTTCTTTTCTTGAATTTCACATATCTGGTTACATCTCCGGTATCTTTCTAATTGTTTACAATTCCATACCTAATTTCTAGTACATGTACATCTTTAGAATTTAAATATGATTCTTAGAATTATAAGAAAGGAATAGCAATTATTAGAATGTCTTCTAGGAACGAGGACTATAGGATATTTGCTAGTTACTGCAATGAAGAACTAGACATAACAAAATCGCCAAATGCATCTGATGGTCCTTTAAGTTTTGTGTTTGTAATATATAGGTCGTTTTTTAATGTAACAAGTTATTAACGGAAGGGAAACGGTAAGTTAGAAACTTTAAGGACTTATTTGTTACCTATAAAACTTAAAGGACTTTTCTGTTACAAACACGAAACTTAAAGGGCTGCTGAATGCATTTGGCCTAACAAAATCAACATTTTCTCGTATGTATTTCATCTAAATGAGGATTGCAAAGGTTTAGGTAGTAATAGACTAATTAATTCGGTGTTGAATCCATCGATATAGGTATTTAAGAAAAAAATGTGCCTCAAATTAGTTCAGATAACAATTTCAATGTCTATAATGATCAAATTCATTATCCATCAACATTAACCACATAATAATCTGGTTTTGAAGCTGCTGTTGGGGATGGATTTATAGCACAAGACATTTGGTTCCAAAACACGGCAGGCCCAGAAAAGCACCAAGCAGTGGCTCTGCGTGTCGGCGCAGACCAATCTGTCATCAACCGTTGCCGCATTGACGCTTTTCAAGACACTCTATATGCACACTCCAACCGACAATTTTATCGTGACTCCGTAATTACAGGTACAATTGACTTCATCTTTGGAAATGCAGCTGTTGTGTTCCAAAAGTGCAAGTTAGTGGCCCGAAAGCCTCTATCCAACCAAAACAACATGTTCACGGCTCAAGGCCGAGAAGATCCAGGTCAGAACACAGGAACTTCAATTCAACAATGTGACTTAACACCAAGTGATGACCTTAAGCCTGTTGTTGGCTCCATCAAAACATTCCTAGGCCGCCCGTGGAAGAAATACTCCAGAACTGTTGTATTGCAATCGTTTCTGGACAGCCACATTGACCCAACAGGATGGGCTGAATGGGATGCCGCAAGTAAGGACTTTTTGCAAACGTTGTACTACGGAGAGTACATGAACAACGGACCAGGTGCTGGTACCGGTAAGAGAGTGACTTGGCCTGGTTATCATATCATCACAAGCGCAACGGAGGCTAGCCAGTTTACAGTAGCACAGTTAATACAAGGTAATGTTTGGTTGAAGAACTCAGGCGTGGCCTTTACTGAGGGATTGTAAAATGAGCACGAGTGAGCAAGTTTGTACTGGTTTTTTCTTATGCGGGTAGATGTTTTGGGAAATAAAATAGAAAAAATGTGCTTTATGTGAGGAAATTTTCTAATGCAGGATGTTGTTTTCTTGTATGGTCATGTAATGAATGTCTTATGTCATAACTAAAAATGTATTTTAGCCAAAAACATTATTACAGTGCACCTTGCTTGTTTTGGTACATGAATGTCTCATCCTTAACGCGTCTTACAATATTTGAATATTACGATATTATATCTGCATATAAAAATGTAATTAGTAGTTTAGAGGAGAGGGGATAATTAAGGTTAAGAAAAGAGTAAGGTAGTCCCTCAAAGTGTTTGCAGTGTCTCTGCATTCCCTAAACTTCCATTTGAGCAACTTGGCTAAGCTAAGTTTGGAATTGACTGCAAGACTTGACAATGACCTACCTGATAGAGATTGCGCTAATGAAAAACCTCAAAAAGATGTGCAAAACCCTACCAGAAAAAGATGTGCTAACAAGACAGTAATATATAGCACCAAGAACAAATACACAGTGCCCAAAATGTACAAAAAAAAATGAAGTAGCAGAGGAAAAAGGGTCTAAAACACATCCCCATAGTGGCCCAAATGTCGAAACAGTGCTGCAACAGGAGAAAGAATTGTCCAAGCATGCGCACAAAGAGAACAAATGCACAAAAACACAAGTATTGACAAATAATTGCACTAGATATGTGGCAGAAAACAGTTGATTTTCCTAGAAAAATAGAATATGAAACCAATGCACAAACACCAAATCAGGCAAAACTGAACTTGACATATCCACCCATGCCCCGAAAGATGTTTGAACAGGAGGAACATATTCACCCATGCCCTGAAATCGGAAACTTATGAAAGATCCATAACCGGGAAAGAAACCATCGCAGATGGCCGAAACACCGCGCTGTAAGGCCATCAAACACATCCTCGCCCACGGCTGTTGACAGTGGCACATGAGCAAAAATGTTACGAATGTTGTAAGCATGTGTGATGGGACAGTTTCTAGGCCAGGAAATTTCGGGACTAGTTAGGTTCTACTAAGTACCAACTTGACCATCCAGGTCGTGTCTAGCTTACCTCAATTAGCCAGGTCACACTCTGCATCAACGTAGCCATTGAAGACGAGCTCAACTAGCTTGACCATTCATGACGAGTTCCACATTAGCTTGATCCTTCCAGACAAGCTCAACACTAGTTTGGTCCTTCTGAACGAGGTCACTACCAGCTTGATTATTCAGGTATGTTGAGCTCCGCCTTCATCATGCCAATCTTAACTTGACCATTAAGCATGCTAAGCTGGTCACATTCAGCTCCACCTTCAACATGCCAAGCTCAACTTGACTGTTCCGATCACATTGAGCCCCGCCTTCAACATGACAAGCTTAGCTTGACCCTTCAGGTTTGAGCTCTACCTTTAGCATGTCAAGCTCAACTTTACCATTCAGGTCACATTAACCCCAACCTTCATCATGTCAAGCTCAACTTGACCGTTTAGGTCATGTTGTGCTCCACCTTCATCACGTCAAGCTCAACGTGACCATTCAGGTCATGTTGAGCCCCACATCTAGTTCAACTATGCATGTCATTTAGATCTCAAGTTACTGCGTAGGTAAAAGTTGTGGTCCTCCAGAGAGGTGCTTCATGGCCTCTCATGTGTCATGTACACGTATAGTGATGTGAAGCCACTCATGCTCCATCTTCATGTGTCCTGCATGGACGAATGACGCAGATTGTGCGTGCTTCGGCTCCAAATGATGAGCTACACATGGACCTCAAAAGCATAACTTATACCTTATCTAATCTATAATATATAACATGTACATCAATTATTCGATAAATGTGGAAAGTAAAATTTTACTTATAATTGTTGCCAAGGAGAGTAACAAATAGAAAAGTTTATATTTAAATCTTAATAAATCACATGTTTGTTAAAATAACAAATTTTAATTTTCTCATTTTACACTTAGCCACTAATACAAAATCAAAGTTTTGAGATCAATCAAGTATAAAAATTAAACGCAAATTCAAGAAAGAAAAAAAAATCGGTTTTCTTCCCCATCAAGAAATAAATGAAAATGACAAGTCCTTTTACTTGTCCTTCAAGAAAAAACTCTGTTTCTACGCAATTTCTACAAATTTTGAAATCAAACTAGACTATCATGAGCAGAAATCTTTAAAAATCTCTGGAGTCTTGACTTTGTGCAAGACCCCACATTAGTTTAACATTGTGTTTCTATCATTTCTTTTAAATTACTTATATTAATGTCTTGAAAAGGATTTTCCTAGTTTTTTTTTCTTTCTTTCTTGGACAATAAGGATTTGCATAGTATTTCTAGCTTTCTGACCCGTGCGGTGACGCATATTATGAGAAATTATGTTAATTTATTCGATTGAGCTTTTTTTTTTTGACAAAGATTTGTTCGATTATTTAATCTATCATATACATATGCTACAGATCAGTATTATAAAAAATATTTCAAATTCCAACAACGACAAACGTCGTAGTTTGAACGTAAGAATTAATGGTCATCTTCATTTTTACGATTGAGATGATGACTTAATTGATACCAGCTCGATTAAAACAATAACAAATAAAGGTATAGTTCATATTGAACTGACGTAAATCATACCACTATTTTAGCATAAAGGTGAAGAAAATAATGAAATTTAACTTCAAATAAGTATTATCGACCGTCATTAGAATTTCTGATAATTTTAAACATTGATCCATGGTGGACCATTTGTGTAAATAGTACACCATAGCACTCATTTGACTTTGGTTGTCTATAAAAATATATGCAACATTACAAGAAATACATATCAGTGTATAAAAACACAAGTAGCTTCAAGTATTCCATCCTAATCCTAGTTCCTAACTTTGATTAGTGAATAAAGATCTCACCCATGCTATTCTTTTTTTCAACCTTTAAGTTCATAAAGCTTTTTGCAATATGTTTTGGTGCATTCATAATGGCCTCTTCTACTCATGTTGTTAATTCTTCAATGACTATTCCATCATCTTCAACCATCAATGAAAGAATTAGAGAAGCACGTTCATTGTTGAAGTGGAAAAGCAACCTTGAAATGAAAAGCCAAACTTTGTTATCTTCATGGGCAGGTAACAATTCATGCAACTGGCTAGGAATTACATGTGATGAAGATTACAAATTTGTGTCCAATGTAAATCTCACAAATATGAGATTAAGAGGTACACTTGAAACTCTTAACTTCTCATCACTTTCAAATATCATCACTCTTAATCTTAGTAACAACTTCTTGAATGGACATATTCCGCCCGATATCGGGGTGTTGTCCAAACTATACCATCTTGATCTTAGTAACAATGATCTTACAGGAACAATCCCATATGAAATAACAAAGTTGACCAATCTTCATATTTTATATTTAGATAACAATATTTTCAATGGTTTCATTCCTAATGAAATAGGTGCATTAAGAAATCTAAGAAAACTTAGTATTTCGTATGCGAATTTCACCGGGACTATTCCAATTTCGATCGGAAACTTAGGATTCTTGTCACACTTGTATCTAGGAGGCAACAACCTTATAGGAAACATACCAAAAGAAATTTGGAATTTGACTAACTTAAAGTACTTAGCAGCTGAAAAAAACAAATTCAATGGTTCTATAATTTCCCAAGATGTTGTAAACTTGCATAATCTAGAAACTCTAGATCTCAGCAATAGTGATATTTCCATTATTGGTCCTATCCTTAAAGACTTATGGAAGTTGAAAAATTTGATATACCTTTCTCTTTCACTTTGCAAAGTCAAAGGACATATTCCATTTTCTATAGGAAAGTTGGATAACTTAGTGTATCTAAATTTAGCAAATAACCAAATTTATGGCCACATTCCTAAGGAAATTGGTAAGTCATTGAACCTAAAATTTCTATTTCTTTCTATGAACAACTTATCAGGCACTATACCTGTGGAAATTGGGAAATTGATCAACATGAAACATTTAAGACTTAATGACAATAGTCTTTCTGGTTTCATTCCTCATGAAATTGGAATGATGAGAAACTTGGTTGATATTAATTTGTCAAATAACACTTTATCAGGTAAAATTCCACCTACAATTGGAAACTTGAGCAAGTTACAAAATCTTACCATATTTTCAAACCATCTCACTGGACCACTTCCTACAGAAATCAACATGCTTTTCAATTTGGAAGTTTTTTTAATATTTGATAACAATTTTATTGGTCAGCTCCCACATAATATTTGCATTGGTGGAAAGTTGAAATTCTTTTCTGTTTTGGAAAACCACTTCTCTGGTCCTGTTCCAATGAGTTTGAAGAATTGCTCTAGCATTGTAAGAATTAGGCTTGAACAAAACCAACTTTCTGGAAATATAACAAATTACTTTGGTGTGTATCCAAATTTGTACTACATGCAGTTAAGTGGAAATAAGTTTTATGGCCACGTTTCACCAGACTGGGGAAAATGTCGAAGCTTGGCGATCCTTAACATCTCCAATAATAACATATCAGGTGGTATACCGCCAGAACTAGGCGAGGCAACCAATTTATATTCACTTGACTTATCTTCAAACTACCTCATAGGAAAAATTCCGAAGGAGTTAGGCAACTTGAGTTCATTGTCCAGACTCTTGATCAGCAATAACCGTCTTTCAGGAAACGTTCCTTTAGAAATAACATCACTAAAGGAACTTGAGACGTTAAATCTTGCGGAAAATGATCTAAGCGGCTATGTCGCAAAACAACTTGGATATTTTCCTAGACTATTGAACATGAATTTGAGCCATAACAAATTTATAGGAAATATTCCTATTGAGTTTGGCCAATTTAAAGTCATTCAAAGTCTTGATCTTAGTGGGAATTTTTTCGATGGAACAATACCGTTAACACTTGCACAACTGATATTTTTAGAGTCATTGAATATATCACATAATAACCTTGTTGGATTTATTCCCCCAAACTTTGATCATATGCTCAGCTTGTTATCTGTTGACATATCATATAACCAATTCGAGGGTCCGATTCCAAACATTCCGGCTTTCCATAAAGCTACAATTGAAGTTTTGAGAAATAATAAAAGATTGTGTGGTAATGTCTCTGGCTTGGAGCCTTGCGCAACATCAAGCGGTACTCAATCTCATAATCATAAGATCAATAAAGTCTTATTGATAATTTTACCCCTTGCAATGGGAACTCTAGTACTAGTATTAGTTTGTTTCAAATTCTCTAATCATTTCTGCAAAACTTCAATCACAAGAGAATATCTAGCTCGAGGGAACGTTATTGATACTCAAAACCTATTTACCATATGGAGTTTTGATGGAAAAATGGTGTATGAGAATATTATTGAAGCCACAGAAGATTTCGATGATAAACATCTCATCGGAGTTGGAGGTCATGGAAGTGTTTACAAAGTGGAATTAGACACAGGTCAAGTAGTTGCTGTGAAAAAACTCCATTCAGTAGTAGATGAAGAAAATTCCAACCTAAAATCTTTCACAAGTGAGATCAAAGCTGACAGAAATTAGACACCGTAACATTGTAAAGCTACATGGATTTTGTTTACATTCTCGAGCCTCGTTTTTGGTCTACGAATTCATGGAAAAAGGAAGTCTAGATAACATTTTAAAAGATGATGATCAAGCAATTGCATTTGACTGGAATAAAAGAGTGAATGTCATTAAAGATATAGCTAATGCTTTATGTTATATGCATCATCATTGCTCGCCTCCAATTGTTCATCGAGATATATCAAGCAAGAATATACTTCTAAATTTGGAATATGTAGCTCATGTCTCTGACTTCGGAATAGCTAAGCTTCTTAATCCTAACTCAACCAACTGGTCCTCATATGCAGGAACCTTTGGATATGCTGCTCCAGGTTAATTCCCTTTATCTAATCTATTTAGATATAATAGTTTTGTAAATTTTCCTTCTTTTGAAATCTATTTTCTCTTTTGATTTGGTACAGAATATGCATACACAATGAAAGTGAATGAGAAATGTGATGTGTATAGTTTCGGGGTCTTAGCATTGGAAATACTTTTTGGAAAACACCCTGGAGGTTTTATATATCATTCCTTACTATTACCTTTGTGGAAAATTATGGGCAACATACTTGATGATATGGCGTTGACGGATAAGTTGGATAAACGTCTCCCACAGCCTTTGAATCCTCTTGTGAACGAGTTAGTATCGATTGCAAGGATAGCTATTGTCTGCTTGACTGAAAGCTTACATTCTCGCCCTACTATGGAGCAGGTCACCAAAGAACTTGCAATGTCATCTTTGTCTACAATGGGTTAGGTTCATATTATCAAACAGAAACACACAAATAGCTTAGAGAATAAACTTACCAAACATGCTTGAGTTCTACATGTTCTTTCTTGTTTTATAAATTTGTAAACTATTTTAACTTCTATTGTAGGGAATGTTATTTTATTATTAATGTAAGTTAATGTAAGATATCATGTCATTTTAAATATATATACTGTTAATTTTGGTTTGACTTAAAATTTACTACAAAATTTTTAAGTCTCGACTCCAAAGACAAGTAACGTGTTATTACTGTCCCAAGATTATGAATATTTCAATTACTAGGTGAATACTGTGAATTGTTAAATTTTAGAATGTCGTTAATGTGCGACGATTTAAGTTTGCAGGAAATATTTATTGTGGTAAAGTATTTACTCTAAAAGTTTATCTAATTATATAGAGATGATTTCAACAAGGTAGAGCATCATCAATAAGACTCTATTGAAAGACCTTAAGCAGCATCGCTTGTCGATAGACAGACAATGGAAAAAGCCTAAAAATTGGAGAGTCTGTGTTCACACATTTGAAATGTACTTGAGACGTATCATTTAAGGATAGAAAAATAGAAGTACTAGGGACCAACATGCGATTTTTTGCAGCAAAGGACAATAGATGATTGGAAGAGACAGAGAGGTACAAAGATAAAAGATTTCCAGGCTTGTGCCTTAGATGCCCGGGGTACAACAGAATAAAGACTCACTGCCATACAAATTACCCCAAACTTCCACTAAAAGTAGGGATACTAAAAAGCTCCTCACATGTGCGGCAGACCTGACCTCCTCCTCTAAGGACGTAGGAAGCAATGACACTTCTCAAATTAGACGTGTCCTGGTGTCGAACACACGTCGGTGTCGGACACTGACATGACACCAACACTTATATGATTACATTGAATTGTGTCATTTTCTCAGATTATTATCGGCGTCTATGTGTCAATGTCATTGTTGTGTCTGATGTCTGTGTTTGTGTCCATGTTTCATGTGAGGAGTCCATGAAGACTGTGCACTAATAGAGGTGCCATGATTCTGTAAGAGTATCATCCTTGTACCAGGGGTATCTATTCTATTGTACTCTTTAAGGGTATCTAAGAACTTAGAGAGCTCACCATTAAAAGATTGCTATGAAGGAGAAAAAATCATTACACTTAAATACTCTACCACATAGATTAGGTCTTCAATCACCTTACATTCCATAGAGATGCAAAATATAATAGACATGATTTTTTAATTCTTTCTTTTGGGATTTCTTATTCTTTCTTTAGGGAAGCAGACATACACAAAGAAGTCACTTTAAAACATATCAGGCTTCATTTCATTTATAATCAGTGTCCTTTTCCTTTACATAAAATTTGGTTGAAGCATTTTATCAAACAGAGAACAAGCATTGTCCAATGAGGCACAACAAAATCAAAACAAAGCAAAGAACAATACAATACAAAAAATAACTTCAACTCAACCATTTTTACAACACGAAAAGACTAAGTGAAAGAAATAAAGCAAGACATTAGCACAACGAGATTACCTTTGGCGGATACCGTGGAAAGAGATGCAAAACTGGTGAGACAAACTGCGGCGAACAACAATGTTATCTCTCTTAATTATCTCTCCTAGCACTTTTACACTAAATGGAAGTGAATGTAGGTGAATTTAGGATTTTTGAATGTAGAGAATCCAAATCCGTGATTATACATCTTTTATATTTATTTTCTTGTCAAGTAGCTTAATGACTAGAAACTTCACCCTTAAAGTTTATAAGTGGAATGACTGGGTTCGAATCTCGACCCCTGCATATATAATACAATGTCCTGCCAATTGAGCTAAATTCACGGGACTACGTTACATCTTTTAATTGAAAACTAAACAATTACTTACTCTCTCCAAACAAAAATTTGTTTTTTAGATTCATTGAAAATATTTCAATAAATTTTAAAAGGTCGATTTTTACTTATATATAAGACTATATATAAGAAGGAGAGAATATATTGTGTTTGACTTTGAAATTGACACTCGTGTACTTCAATCATTTATATGATTGTAATTTTTTGTCCCCCATTCAATTTTGGTCCTTCTATTTAAAAAAAATACATATGTTGATGTGTACTGCAAAATTTGTCACATTGTATTGCCACATAAATATTTTTCTTGCTAACTAGTTAAAAAATTGGACGGGGGACCAAAAGTGAAAAACAAATCAAAATAGGGGGGTTAGAATGTTTGATTTTAGTCCCATAAGTCCTAGCTCAACTGGCAAAAATGTCGAAATTGTTAGGCCGGACATCGTGACCTGAGTTAACCTGATATCTCACAATTATATGTGAGTTTAATTTTAGTGGATTACCACTTCTTCTAAGACAAAAAAAATGTTTGATTTTAAAATAGGGGGACCAAAATCGTTAATCTTGTAAGATAGAAGGACCAAAAGTGTCATTAAGCCTTCTTTAAAGGAATAAATTGTAATTAGATTCTTTGAGAAGACAGGGAGACTTTGTCATGAAGTCATATATTGGTGGTATAGTCGGTCGAACAAATTGATATCTTAGTGATTGTTATAGATGAATTATAGTAGTGGAAATTCTTTTTTTAATAGACGAAATGACAAAATCATTTAAAACTCACACATACAAAGTGGAGTGACAAGAGTTCGAACTCCGATCATAACGTCCAACACTAACAATTTCGGCATTTCTATCGGTTGAATTAGGATTTGTGGACATGAAAATTCTTTTAATTTTAAGATATTGGACGTAAGCCCTTCTCATGGGAACGGGTAACACCCAAAAAATCCTCCAAGCGTATTCTTAGAGCTTATTATATACATGGTTGAGTTGGTCCTAAGTGTGTATAATTATCATTGTGACATTAAAATTAGTACTTAAAATGTAAGGTGTCTAAATATCTTAATCCCTAGAGAAATTCCATTTTATGCAATTGGGTGGCTTTTTCACCGATATGCCACACTTTAAAATATATATTTTCAATATACCACACATTAAAAAAAAATTCTCAAATACCACACTTTGACCGCCAAATTTGTCTTATTCATTTTCGTCACATGGTGTGGCGAAATTCTTAAGTAAATATTTGTTTGTTATTTTTTACGGTAGGCGCATGGAATTCCGTGTGGAATGCACGAAATTATGTGAAATTTGTTTTTTTTTCTTTTTTGTTTTGTTTTATTATGTGGAAATGTTTATTTTATTCTTTTTTTAAAAAATTTATAAAATAATTATTTTAAAATTAAGGCTTAATTCTTGTTCAAAAAAAAATTAAGGCTTATTGTATATTTAATCTCTTATCTTTATTTTAAGTTTTAAGTTCGTCCCTTAGGCTATGTTTGGATTGATGAAATATAATAGAATGGAGCGGAGCGGAATAGAGGGGAATGGAATGGGATGGTGCGAAATGAAATAAAACTTTAATTCCATTGTTTGGATATTTAAAAAAAAATTTGAACAATTGAATGTAAGTGGTGGTATACCCCCTGAAATTCGTCAATTTCAGGAGGGTATTTACCTATTTCCAAATTTTAGAGAGATATTTGACAAATTTTAAAGTTTCAGGGGTATTTGACATTTCACTTTTTCAGAATCATGTACACTACTATTGCTCTCTAACATAATGAAAAGATGGAAACAAACGAGGGAAAAAAATTAGAAATTTTTTTCTAAAAAAAAAGTACCAGAGTACCGCCACATCATGTGGCACAACTATATGAGATTTTAAAAGCCTGACATTTTGGAAAATATTTTTCAAAGAGGGGCAATTAGGGATCTTTTGTTTTAAAAGGTGGCAATTCAATCAAAAAGGCACAATTGTATCATGTACGTGACTCATGTCTTCTTCGCATACTTTGCATACATGCGTAATTTGTTGTATTTCTATTTGTGTTTGAGAAAGAACATTATTTCATATATATGCACAATTAGTTTATTTTTATAATCTCGTGTAATGTGCTTTCGTGTATGAAGTTTCACAAAATAAGGGTTCAAACCTTTAACTATTTCTTTTTATCAAAGACTAAAATTAGGCTCCAAGTCTCCCCTTAAGGCACCTCATTTTGCATACAAATGAATTTTACTTCACACCAAAACACTTCAAATTATTTTTTGTTGACAATAAACTTTCATTGACTCATGAATATATTACTTTTCAAAAAATTGTCTTTCCTTCAAAATTTCTTGTTACAATAAATATATAAAATTCAAGTTTATTTGTGTAATTCAGAGTTCGTTAAAAATTTAAGCAATAGCTATAGTTTACCTGATTTTACCAAATTAAGAATAAAATAAATTTTACATTTTCAACAACGTTGTTATCGATGCATAAACATTTTCAATTTATATATACACAAACAAGAACATTTACAACGAGAACGTTTACAACAACAGTAAAAAAAAACATTTACAACAAAGTTTCTAACAAAATAAATAACTAAAAAAAACAGTAAAAGTAGACAAAAAAGAAATAGTAATTACTAACCCTAACTACAATAAACCATATATGAATTACATTCTTCTATATATAGTAGCAACAAAATTTCACATCTAGCAAAAATGAGAGGGTATGAAATCCCTTTCTTCTTTTTTCATTCATTCAAATTCATAGGGAATACATCAATCGAAATCACAGCATCCGAGTTAATAGCATAAAACGGCCTAATGTCTATGGCAAAGCCTACAATTGATCTGACAAACTTCAAATGTCCGGAATAATCATGTATCCGGATCTGCAACGTTGATGATGCTAAAGTCGTTGAATCTGCACTGAATTTGGATCGAAACAAACATGCAAATCTGAACAAAAACACAAACACCGTACCAAAACGGGACAAACTCCGTACTAAGACGGGAAATCAAAATAAATAATCTGCATTAAGACGGGATTAAAACAACACTAAATGAAAAATTCACAAGAGAGAAAGCTCGAATAAAACCTAAAAAGTATGTGTGGAGAAAGAAATTAGGGTGAGACTTATGAAATGAAATCCCTTTCTTGTTCACATTCTATTGGTGATTTTCACAATACATAAAATATTGGGAGGGGAATTAATCATCCAACGATGTTTCCATAATGTCACCAGAGTTCACATTATAAACGTAACTCTTATAACTAAAAAGGAATCGGATTCTCACCTTCACAATTTAACTTATAATAATTAAAAATGAATCGGATCCTCTCCTTTATAGTTAATCCAATGGTTCAAATTTACAGAAGAAAAAAATAGACAAATGTCGAAGGAGATGATTTAGATCCAATTAAAAAATCCAAAGTATTAAGATATATTGCATTATTTATCCAGAAGAAACTTAATAATTAAGAAAATAGAATAAATTTAATAATTAAAAATTTGACGTAATTTTTAATAATTATACATTTGACGTGATTTAAAAATTATTTTGTAAGTCAAACATGTTAATGTAAAAAAATTATATATTACTAGAAAAAGTCATAATTTTCAGAACCCAAATTCGTCAGTTTTTCTGGTTTCTCTCTAAACTCCATCAAACCTAACCCCTACAAATATAATCTTTCTACTTCATATTTATTTGGCCACCAAATTTGTATCTTTGTTTTCGTAGATCTGAGTTAAGAAAATATTCTCCAAATCGTCTAAATCCTAACTCATATTCTATCAAATGCCAACTTGTCACAAACCTCGGCCGTTTCGTAAGCTTGAAACGATCTATGAAGACAAGGAATTAATTTCCTCAAGAAAACTAGTTAAAGCATTACGCAAGCTGAGAAAGGATGGAGGCCAAAATCGTGTTGAACATCAAGATGTTAGGCCAACTGATACAAATACAGAGTCGCCTTCTGAACCGATAGAGACTATTCAAAATGATTATTGTTGTTCTTTCATTTGGATAACTTGGGAGGCTATATGGAACAAAATTTGGCCACATTGAATCTAGTATTGGATCTCCATCCTTCTAGATGAGGTAATTTAAAAATTCTAAGCATTATTGAGCATAGTTTTTTTTCTTTTTGACTCGATTTATATTTTATTAATGGTAATTTTTATTAATTGTGCTTGAATAAGAAAATATTGACTCTTTATGAATGAAATTACCTATTTCATTTTCATTTAGAGGCATAATTTGGCGATTCTCATGATTATACTTAAATATACTATACATATAATGAATTTATGTAATTTCTAGTAATTACATTCTAAATTTTTGTAATATTATTGTTTTAGTTCAAATAATATCTTTGAAAATTATTGAATTTCCCGTCTTCTTATTGTAGTGGTTCATCATTACTTCCGTGGTAAGATCCTCTATAATTTTTGAATTGTGTTTGGAGAAATCAGATTCCCCATAGTCCAAATTTTGAAGTATTTATACAGTCACCACATTCGTGATTTTTTCTTTTTTGATAATTAAGATTCGTGATTGTTGGATTGAGATCATAAGATTTAGATTTTAATATAAATTTTATTTTTAATAAAATAAAAATGTCAATTTTCAGAGTTGGACCGTTGGATATTAATCCAACGACCACATATATGCTACCTACGTACGTGACAGATTGTCGACTACATGCAATTTTGTTCGTATGTATTTAGGTATCAAAATTATTGAGTTTATTTCACATACTTTTACTTTTGAATCATGTGTATTTCACTCAATTTGTGTGATATGTGAGAGTCCTATGATGATACATGTGAATTGTGACTAATTGTGAAATTAATGAGTTATATGTTACTTAGAATAACCCACCATGTGTTTGTGAAATGTTGTACGTTAGGAGGAGTTTTTTTTTTAAACGGGAAATATATTATTATTATTATTATTATTATTATTATTATTATTATTATTATTATTATTAATCGGTATTTGTATAAGACGAACATATATAAAAAGAAAATGAAACTATATAAAACAAATGCGTCATATATAAACGGATCAGCAATGAATAAAGTATTTGTGTATAAGAGTTTTGTTCAAAATTGAGTGTTATAATATTTTTGGATAAAGTATTTGACAAAATTATGCATGAATGATTTATTATTTTAGTTATTTTAATAAAGGCGCGGTCCTTACTATTTTGAAGGTTAGGCTCATGAACCCGATTTAATGGTGGTCCTTACTACTTTTATTAAAATATTATTTTTGTTTTCTATATTTTAATATTGAATTAAATAAGTTTTTTTTCGTAAATATATAACGAAATTTAATTTTATTTCCTAAAAATATATTAAAAATGGTAATAGTCCATGTTTGGACCATATTTGAGAGGTCCATATTATACACACTCAGAACATTATTATATTTTGAGTTGATGAGAAATTAAATTTAGAAGAGTTGGTAATTCCTATAGTGATTGAAATTGTGTATTTCATGATCAATGATTTAATTTGTATATACCGAGAATGTAAAACTTTTTTAAAATCATTGATTTGATTAAGGTTGTTTTTCTTATGAAGTGATTTGATTAGATGATTTAATTTGTAATCACTCTATATAATACCTTTTGTTAAGATTGGTTAATTTTTAAAATATCTCTACATATATCAATTTGACATGATTTAATTAAATATGCGTAAGTATATAAACTTTTTACACCATAATTAGGTGTCTTGGAGTTAATGTTTTGAGGATAAATTAATTTGATGTTGAATATTGATGTACTAATTAGGATGGAAATTACTCTTTTTATGGTGCAACTAGTTTATGATAGATTAATTGAATAAATACTTCTAGACTCTAGTCGTCTTTAAGATATACATGACGATGCTCTAGGATATATATTTATATAGAGATCACAAGTTAAATTATGAGGATTTTTTAGTATGATAACTAATTATAATTTTGATACATGTTAATTAATTTATTATGAATGCTACTATATAATATTATAATGTGATTAGTGGCCTAGCTTTAGAGGGAAAAATGATTTTGCGTAATCTATAAATGTTGAGAAGGGACCTAGCTTTTGAGCAGGGTATCTAAATTTAAATATGATTTTGTTTGGTTATTTCTTTATGATTATTGTGAATGCTAATTCATATACTTTTATGCTTCAAAAAAAAAAAAAAAAATTCATATACTTTTAAATACTCAACACACGTATGAATGTACTAACTTATGTCTCTTTTGTTACTTGTTTTGTACACAGTGAACTCTTAGGAGGATGTCGAAGTGCAATGTGTAGTAGTGGCTTCATTTTGAGATCATTGAGCATATTTCTTAGGATTACTGTTTTTAAGCTTTATTGAGGATGTTGAGTTTTATATTTATATTTAATTTTATGGCATTTTATGACTTTAATTCGTGTAAAATTAGACCGTGAATTTCTTATTATAATAATTATCTTTATTATGGTTTTATCGCTTTATTATGCAGTCATTCTAAATATAATATGTTATGGATTCAATTTTTATTTATTTTTTGCACCTGATTCAAGTTTTATTTTTAATAATAATTAGAATTTTGATTTTTCTGTTATAAGTTTATGTTTTCTTATAACTCTAAAGGTTTGGTCTAGTTGTAAAAAGACAAGTCTTATATCCGAGAGGTCTGAGGTTCGAGTCCCACTAGTGTCTTTGAAGAAAGATAAATTTAATTACCTTTGTAAATGCTCTTTGAGCCCTAAGGGCTTCTCTGTCTTGGACTGGAACATTATCCTCTCACCCTAAATTTTTATTATATACAAGAAATAACTATAAGTATATTCTTAAATCAAATCACACGTCTCTCCTGTTAACTATTATATTAATATACACTTCCAACTAGGCTGGTGAGAAAAATTTAAAGTCACCGATGATTTAGTCTACAAAGATGGAAAAATCTAAAATCGTTGCTCAACCTTAAAATCCACACAAAATCATAAAATTGACCATAAGTTAAACATGAACTGTAAAACCGAATGAAAAACCTAAAATCGACACTAACCTGAACCCATAAACCCAACCTGAACCCTAAAACCGGTCAAAACCCCTAAAATTTACCCTAACCCAACCCTGGACCCTAAAATCGGCAGAATAACCTAAAATCGGTGTAAAACACTAAAATCAACCAAACACAAAAAATCGGACAGAAAGCCTAAAATCGGCCCTAAACCCGACCTATACCCTAAAATCGACCAAAAACCTAAAATTGGCTATAAAACCAAAAATCACCCGAAAACCGTAAAATCGACCCTAAACTCGACCATAACACAAAAATCAGTAGAAAAACCTAAAATCGGCCCTAAACCCGTCCTAAACCATAAAATCAACAAAAAAACCTAAAATCGACCGAAAATCCTAAAATCAACTATAAACCCTAATTTTATTTTTCTATCGATTTGTGTGTTCTGGTCGAGCTTAGGGTCAATTTTACAGTTTTCAATTGATTTTGGGGTTTATAGCCGATTTTTGTCTTGTTCAGGTTTAGGATCGAATTGAGGATTTAATACCGATTTTAAGGTTTTTATCCAATTTTAGGTTTTTCGACCGATTTTACGTTTTTAGGCCGATTTAAGGGTTTATAGCCGATTTTAGGTATTTTGAGTGTTTCGATTGATTTGGCGCTTATAGCCGATTTTAGGTTTTGCGGCCAATTTTTGGTATCTGGTCGGGTTTAGGATCGATTTTTGGGTTTTCTGTCGATTTTAGGATTTATAGCCGATTTTAGGTTTTTCGGCCGATTTTTGGGTTTATAGGGTAGATTTTAGGGTTTTCAGCTTATTTTAGTTTTTTTTTGCCGATTTTAGGTTTTTCGACCGATTTTAGGTATTTTGATGGTTTTCGAATTATTTTGGGGTTTATTGCTGATTTTAGGTTTTTCAGCAGATTTTTGGGTTCTGGTCGATTTTTGGGTTTTAAGCCAATTTTAGATTTTTTAGCCGATTTTATGTTTTTTGGCCGATTTTTGGATTTTCGGTCGATTTTTGGGTTTTTAGCCGATTTTAGGGTTTGTTGCCGATTTTAGGTATTTAAACCCATTTTGGGGTTTACGTCGTGTTTAAGGTCGATTTTAGGTTTTTCGATCAATTTGTAATTTTTAAAAGTTTATAGATATGAAGAAATTTCAAATTTCTAGCTTTTATGTATCATTTGAAATTCCTTAAATTTAGGTTAGACAAAATACTCCATAAATTCCTTTCATTTTTTAAATTCTCCAAATTAATTATCCAAACACGGAATTTTCTTAAAAGCATTTTAATTTCTTCAAAAAATTATATTAACTCAAAACATTGTCTCATCCAAACACACTTTTATAGTATTTAAAACATTTTAAATTGTGATACTATACTACTTTAGATATCATACATTGTTAATAAGTAATCTCTTCTATAATTATTATTTTAACTTTGTCTAAATTAAAAAGGTAATATTAAATTGATGATATGGTACTTTAAGATACTGTATCATAAAAAATGCTCAGCATGAAAAATACTCAACCTTTCTGTTTAAACAACCAATTTACTTTAAATAGTTAATGAATTACATGAAATGACAAATTATTTAAAAGAATTTGAATTTAATCTTTTAGTAAAATACTTTTTTTTATTAAATTTTGTGATAGAATTTCAAATTATCAAGCTCACTTTCCTTTCAAGAACCACAGGGTAAAAACACAAAAATTTATCATCATTGAAAAGTCTAATGAAGCTACCATTTTCCACGAAGCAACTGTGGTCCCTAGAAACATTTGGACCTGTGTTTCACATGATATATTCTATAGTATATTATATACATTATTACACTATATCTAACTTACTTTGCAAATTTGCAATTGCAACATCCAACAAAAAAAAAAATGGCTTTCACAGTTTCACACTTTTTTCTAGTCTTGATGCTAATTCACTTCCAATATTGTTCATGTTATTTAACATCATTGAAAAAGGGTTCATCTCTATCAGTAAAGAAATATGAAGAAGATGTAATTGTTTCTTCAAATGGAATATTCTCTGCTGGCTTCTATCAAATCGGAGAAAATGCATTTTCTTTCGCCGTATGGTTCACAGAGCTGCAGAATCACAGTCATGACCCAGCCAATATTGTATGGATGGCAAACCGTGAACAACCTGTGACTGGTAATGTTCAAATTTATGCAAATTTTATATTCTTCTTTCTCATTATTTTACTATATTTTAAGTCAAAAAAATTTATTTTACTATATTTATATATCTTAAATTATTTGTTGATTTAAAATATCAATGCAATGGAACTCCAAAGATGTGGTCGGTAGTAAAAAGACAAGTCTTGAATCTCAGAAATCTTAGATTTGAGTCCCGCTGATGTATTTGAAGGGAGGTAAATGTAATCACTTTTGTAAGTGTTTTTTGAACCGTAAGACCTTCTCTATCTTGGACTGGAGTAACATCCCCTCAACCGAAAAATTTTATTATAAAAAAAATACCAGTATTATGTACTATATTTTAATTTACCATACTATTTTCCTAATTATTGTTAGGAAAATGCTAAAAAGTACATCCGAGGTAATGTTTAAAGAAACAAAAATATATAGGAATATAATTTTAAAAGTAATGTATTTAATGTCATGAACATTTTGAAAAAACTTAAATTTTTTGCTTTTATTTTCATTTTTGTTTTTTTAATCATTGTAAAGGGACACTATTTAGCATGACTTTTATTGTTAATGAGAATATTTTAGTAAATCAAGCTCTTTTTTTTTGGGCTAGTTGTCTAATTGTTAGACTCACATATATAGAGCTGTCAATTTAGGGGCCAAACATATTTAGGACCAGCCCTAACATGAAGGGGGTCAAATACGATAAGTATAAATAGACCCCCTATTATATAAGCCCCAAATTTGCTAAGCCCCCAAAATAAAAAATAAGCCCCAAATCCCCAAAACGTAGTTTTTCTCAAAATATGATTCGGAAAAAAATTCTAGTAATCTTTTCCTGAAAAAAGTTTAGGAGTTTTTCTTGGGAAAAAAAAGTATCGAAGTTTTTCTTGGAAAGTTTCCGGGAAAAAATTCTCAAAATTTTTGAAACTTTTTTCGGAAAGTTTTCGGGAAAAAATTCTAGAATAGTTTCCGTTGAACTTTTTTCCAAAAAAAAATTCTAAAATTCTTTCCTCGAAATTTTTTCGAGAAAAAAGTTCTGGAATTTTCTACGCAAAAAAGTTCCGGAATTTTCGGTAGCAAAGTTTTTATGTTTTTGTGGGCCAATAATAGGCGCCCCATATGGGGGCCAAGAGTAAAATTAAAGAATATGGGGCTGGTCCTAAAAACAAATGTCTTAAAGTGAGGCTTTATATTACATATGGAAAAACAACTTAAGTGTCAAACTCAACCCTACAAAATCGGTTTGTAAGGTGAAAATTGTCTCTACTTATAAACTCATTCCAGGCCATCATACAATCCAATATAGTCAGGGTCGAGTTTCTATATAGGATCGGTAGGTTGGTAATGGATCGTAAGCACGAGGGTTGTAGCACGATTCGTAAGATCATACTAAAGGGCAAAATTGTAACTTCACATATATACATATATATATACGCACAAACACAAAATATAATACATAGCGAAATAAACTTAGTTAATTAACATTTCATAATCATCATTTCAAAAGTTCATAACAACCAAGTTCGGTGGATGAAGCTTACTGAGAGGTTAGAAGTGAGAACAGAGCTCCAAGAGAAAGTGAAACACGAGTTTTCTTTGAAACCTGAAGAAAGTTTCCGAGTTATAATAATAAACCGATCCATTTCACCAAGTCCCAACCCGTTTTCACACTCAAATTTTAGCCTAGCTCGTTTGGCCTGCTTGAGCACATAAGATCCTATGCTCCGGTGCAAGACCCTGACTACAAAACGCACAAAAAAGCACCGGAACAAGGTCGAAGCTCGTTTGGCCTGCTTGAGCACGTAAGATCGTAAGATCCTACACTCCGGTGCGAGACCCTGACTACATTGGCACAATCGATTTAGGATTTCTTAACACACCTCCTAACACCCAACACTATTTGGATTTGTGCATGGATACAGGGCCGGTCCTGACTATTTGGAGGCCCGACCCCAAATATTAAAAATGGATTTTTAATATAAAAATGCAAAAAAAATTTAAAAAGAATAATTCTCATTTAAATTGTAAATAACATAAAAAAAATCATCATAGCAACTAACTTAAAAAATATTCTCGGTGATTGCGAATTCGTATTCTCAGTGATGTGTTGAGAGGAGAGATTTTTTTTAATTTTCTTTATCTTTTTTTTCACTAACGGACCTTCAACCTTGGATTGAGTATTTTAATTTATTTTGTTGAACAAAAACAGATTAAAAAATAACACTGTATATTTTAAATGAACATTTTCATTCTATTTTTCTAAAGACATACTTTCTCCGGTCTTAATTATAAGCAAAAGTTCACTTTGTACATCAATTGATTCATTATAGTCCAAATATATCAATGAATCTAAAAGTGAACTTTTACTTATAATTAAGATCGAAGGGAGTACCATCTTATAATAAAAAATTTGAGGCCCCAATAAATTGGAGGCCCGACAGCATAGAGCTGCCTGCATTTGCCAATGGCCGGCACTGCATGGATATAAATGGTGGGTGACCCAATATCGAAAACCTAATAGTAAGTGGTCCACTGAATCTTGGAAAGGCTCTGGCCATTTTAGAATTGGAAGTTAGGCTTAACTCACCCATACAAAACCGACAAAGTAAAAATTGCCTTTACACAAAATTGTTACCAAAAACATGTATAATGAACCCAACTCTACCAACAGAGTAAGTATACCTTAACATACTTTGTAGGCAGAGCACAACTATCCTTACCCATGAGAATTGCAAATAATGTGAATATATATAGTGTGGCCTCATACTCCAAACCCAACCTTAATTCTTGATATTATGTGATGATTATGATAATAAATTTAATATAAGTCTAGCCATCTAATTTTTTCGTTTCCTTGTAATTTCCAACAGGTGAGCTTTCAAAGCTTTTCCTCTTAAACACAGGTAACATCCTCTTGCTTGATGAAGGTCAACACAATATTTGGTCTTCAAACACAGCATCAAATGCACCATTAGAGTTGTATCTCAAAGATGATGGTAATCTTGTGTTACGTGAGCTTCAAGGAACTACCATCTTGTGGCAAAGCTATGATTTTCCAACAAATACTCTCCTTCCTAATCAACCTCTCACTAGATACATAAAACTTGTTTCTTCAAGAAGCCAAAGTAATCATTCTTCTGGCTTCTATAAGTTGTTATTTGATGATGACAATGTTATTCGTCTCGACTATCATGGTGATGTTTTAAGCACATATTGGCCTCCACATTGGTTGTTAAGCTCGGAAGCTGGAAGATTCAATTACAATAGTAGTAGAATTGCTATGTTGGATTCTTTTGGGAAGTTCTTTTCCTCTGATAACTACTCTTTTTCCACATATGATTATGGTATGATTATGCAAAGAAGATTAACCATTGATTCTGATGGTAATATTCGAGTTTATAGTCGAAAAAACTGGTCAGAAAATTGGTATGTTTCATGGCAAGTCATATCTGATACTTGCATCATTCATGGACTTTGTGGTGAAAATAGCAGTTGTAGCTATGATTCTAAAAAGGGTAAGAAATGTTCTTGTTTGCCCGGGTATAAAGTGACGAACGATAGTGATTGGTCTTATGGTTGCAAACCTATGTTTGATTTTACTTGCAATAGAAGTGAGTCTACTTTTTCTAAATTACATGGTTTTGAGTTCTATGGTTATGACAGTAATTCTGTTAAAAACATTACCTACAAAAATTGTGAGAGTTTATGTTTACAAGATTGTTACTGTAAAGGGTTCCAATACACATATGCAGATAACATCTTCAAATGCTATACAAAGCTACATTTGATGAATGGGAGGTATTCACCAAGTTTAATCGGAGAAATTTACTTGAGACTTCCAAAAGGTAATAACTTCTCTAAAGAAGAGACTATGAGTGTAAAAGATCATATTTGTCAGGTGGAACTTCACAGAGACTTTTCTAGAAAACCAACAAGTCACATGATAAAGTTTTTTCAATGGCTTGCAATTGCAGTTGGAGGTTTAGAATGTGTTTGTTTTTTTGTGTTTTTATTTATCAACAAAAAGAGTAGTGAAGATAAACATAGCCATCATCATGCATTGGGATTCAGAAGATATAGTTACTCTGAGTTGAAGTTAGCGACAAAGAATTTCAGTAATGAGATTGGAAGAGGTGGAGGAGGGGTTGTATATAGAGCTACATTGTCAGATCAAAGACATGCAGCAGTAAAGAGATTGTATGAAGCTAAACAAGGAGAAAGAGAGTTTCTTGCTGAAGTAAGCATCATTGGAAGGCTTAACCACATGAATTTGATTGAAATGTGGGGATATTGTGTTGAAGGTAAGCATAAACTCTTGGTATATGAGTACATGGAAAATGGTTCTTTAGCCGAAACTCTTTCATCTAAAACTAATATCCTTGATTGGAGTAAAAGGTATGATATTGCTTTAGGAACATCTAGAGTTCTAGCATATCTACATGAAGAATGTTTGGAGTGGATTTTGCATTGTGATATAAAGCCGCAAAATATACTTCTTGATTCTAACTTTCAACCCAAGTTAGCGGATTTTGGATTGTCTAAGCTGAAAAATAGAAACAATCTCAATAATAATTCAGAATTCTCGATGATAAGAGGAACAAGAGGATACATGGCACCTGAATGGATTTTGAATTTACCAATAACGTCTAAAGTGGATGTTTATAGTTATGGGGTCGTTTTGTTGGAGATGATAACCGGAAAGAGTTCAACAATGATGAATATAGAAGGAGATGATGGAGAAGTGGCATATAATGGAAGGTTGATAACTTGGGTAAGAGAGAAAAAGAGGAGTACTACATTTTGGGTGGAAGAAATCATGGATCCTTCAATGTTGAATAATTGTGATTTAATTAAAATGGAAATTTTGGCTAGAGTTGCTTTGGACTGTGTTGAGGAAGATAGGGATATTAGACCTTCTATGAGTCAAGTGGTTGAGATGCTTCAAAGTCGTGATAGAGAACTCGAGTGATATGTGTAATGCTGAGTTGATGAATATCTATGGTTTATCTTTGATGAAAGTGAATCTCAAATTTGTGTTTTTAGCATGTTAAGTTGTTTTTTTTTAGTCCAGTCTTTCATCATGCATAAGGTTGTTTTCACCACTGAACCATAAGTTTCACATCAAATCAAATGAGATGCGATGTAACATATTATACTTGGTGAAAAAGTTATCTCATTTATGCATATTAGACAGAGTTGTTTTTATTATATACTAGAATTAAATATGACGCCGTGTATCACACAAGTTTAATTTTTATTCAAGTTCATTATGTGATGTTTGTAATTTATATATGTATCACACTACTGATATATATATATATGATATATATATGTATATAGAAATAATATGATATTAGTGTTGTTTTCTATTGTCTCTCTATCTCCATCATTAGGCATACCAAATAATACATATCTTTAACCCTGCGGACAGAGTCAACAAACATTTATATCTTCTTTGACTGCTTCAAAGAGAATGTCCTTGGTTTTTGGATGGCTATAAACCATCTCGAAGGACCTGATGAAATCCATTGAGTTCGAATGCAACTAGAACATGGCAGAGCGCGACCACAAGAACACGTCATTTTCGAAAGGAGAAAAAGGAATCTTAAAGCTCATAGTTTAAAAAGGATTTCATACATAGGGATCTTAAAGCTCATATATGACCAGATTCTACTAAGTCGCCTGACAAAACAAAATGTTTCCCTTTGGGGTCAACCGCGGCCTAGTATAATTTTTCCTCGACATAGTGATCAAATCCATCCTTCCACCACCAATCAAGTAAAAGGGTGGGGAGACAATCTAAAACAAAGCAAGGTTGTCGCTCACACCGTGAATGGTAACGTCTTGCTTAGACAACAGTCGTATTGAAAAATGCTCAAAAGCGATTAAATACAAAAAAAATAGAAAATACAAGGTGGATTTCCCAAAACAACAGCAAAACCATCTCTTGCGACATCAAAGGGAGAATACATCCATTCTAAAACTTTGATCCTTTTAGAGTTTTACTCAACCTAACTTGTGAACACCATGTAAGGAGAATACATGATATGAGAAAATTCTTTTGGCTAAATTTCCCTTTTGACCCCCTAATTTTCATAATAGCACTTTTGCAACCCTAATTTTAGGCCATTTTGCAAAAGACTAGCCCCATTGATTTTGATCAAGTCAACACACATGTGGACACACACTCATATGTCACATTAGCGTATCATGTGAGTCACTGCACACGTGTATTAATTGACTCGTTGTCCACGTGTGCGTTGAATTGATTAAAATCAGTGTGAGATTAACCTTTTGCAAAACAAGCTAAATTTATGGAGCCATAAGGTGTTATTATCAAAGTTACAGGATCAAAATCACAAGTTTGTGAAAATTAAGGGTTCAAAAATACAATTTAACTGATTTTTTTTTTTGTTAAATAGTCTAATGGCTAAACATTTCATCTTTTTAAAGGTAAATCGAACTTCAACTCTTACATATAAATTAGATGCAACATCCCTATTAACTGAATTAAGGTTTCGAGAACAATTTAACCAATTATTTAAAAAAGTGGTAATGAGTGCCTATAAAAAAAGGTGATGCTTATTGGTAATATAATTAATCCTAAAGTCAAACAGGAGCAAATTCCCTTTGAAATCATCACATGCGACTCCATAATGAACATAAGCCACATCACATGCCATCATATGAATTCTACAAAACATTATTCTAGCATCTTTAATTAGTTTTGACCCCACCACACCCTTCCTATAAATTCCTAAGAATGTTGCAACATATAGTTAGCTAAGAAATCCAAAGAAAGACTAAAAAATCAAGTGGGTCTTAGAAATCATACACTGTAGTTTGTTTCTCAAAAATAGGGTGTGTCAACAAAATGGGTGGTGTGGATAATAGAAAGTGGATAGATTTGTTTAAGAAGAAAAAGAAGAACAAGAATGGGTCTATATGGTCCATTTTCATGCATGCTGATGGGGAAGATTGGTTCCTTATGGTTTTAGGTACTATTGGAGCAATTGGTGAAGGCTTCACCTTTCCTTTGATTTTGTATATTAGTAGCCGCATGATCAATAATATTGGGAGTTCATCTTCCATGGAACCAAACACTTTCATCCATAACATCAATAAGGTCTCTATATTTCTCTCTTAACACACACACACATATTCAATAAGATCCTCTACATGATGAATGTGAAAATGATTTTTATCCAAAATTGAATTTTTTTTATTTTATAAAATGTAGAAAATATTAACATTACAAATTATCTACAACTACAGAAAATTTTGAATAACTTATCACAATAATAAATTCAAATTTTGTTGTTTAACAACGTGTAGTGGAGAGTCATCCTTCGCTTACTGTCTCAACTCTCAAACCTCGATCAAAATATTTGTCGTCTTTCTCACGGGGAAATTTTATCCGGGGTTCCCATAGGTCTCTGACCCATCAACATAAATTATACTCCCTCCGTCCTAAAATATAAAAAAAAAATTGTCTCAAATTACAAGAAAAAAAAAATCTTTTTTTTTTTTTTTGCTAATTTTCATAAAATTAAATGCAAACTACATTTAATTTATTCTCTCTTAATTTCTCGATACCTAATTGCCAATAAAATTGTAGTATTTACATCTTTCTATATGTAACTTATTTAAAAAAAAACAAAAAAATACTCCGGATTATTATATTTTTGTTTTTTTAATAAGTGTAAGTTTTTTTACCTTATACAATTTGCAATGGAAGGGGTATTGTTCTTAGAATTTCGTGTTTTTAATAAGTGTAATTGCACATTTAATGTCATATTTCAGTGGCAGAGTATAAGAGTCATTTTCATTAACTTGGTTTGAATTTATTGATTGATGATGCAGAATGCACTTGCTTGGTTATATTTGGCCTGTGCATCCTTTGTTATTTGTTTTCTTGGTAAGTTTTTGTAAGTTGTTTTATTTTTATCATATATGATGTTTTTCTATATTCTTTTTCTGATTTTGAACATTATTTTTAGAGGGTTATTGTTGGACAAGGACAAGTGGGAGACAAGCTTCAAGAATGAGATGCAAGTACCTTAAAGCAGTTCTTAGACAAGAAGTTTCTTACTTTGATTTGCAGGTCACAAGTACCTCAGAAATCATCACAAGTGTCTCTAATGACACACTTATAATTCAAGATGTTCTTAGTGAAAAGGTAATAGAAGAAAAAAAAAAAGGCTTGCATGTCATTTTTTTTTTCCTTCTTTTTTAATTCTAACTTTAATTAATCTTTCATTTCGCAAAAGAGAATCATGTAGCAACATCAATAGTCTAGATGTAACTAAGACATCGGATTCAAATGGTTAATGAGCTCACCCTAGGATGAATTGTTCTGGAGAATTCAAATTTGATTCCTGGTTGGAACAATTCTTGGTCAGATATTACTTTTCTTGTGGCCGAACTCTGAATTACCGGACTCTTTCCCTTGAAAACCAGAGAGTTAATACAAAAAAAAATCAATAGTTGATATATTCATAAGCCCTAACTCAATTGAAAATGTCGATATTGCTAAATTAGACTTTTTTTTATTGAATCTTAGACCCTACAATATGTGTTAGTTTCAATGTTATTTACCATTCCGTCTACACACTAAAAAAATATAGTAGTCAAGATTGTTTAAAGTTAATTTAGTGAATGCATAATTTTCATCGTGTGATTTATGTAAAACGTGCAATCTATATATATATATATATATATATATATATATATATATATATATATATAACTTTGCTCATAATTATTTGATATCTTAACATATAATTAATTTTCTCATAAACAAAAAAAAAACAGGTTCCAAATTTATTGATGAACATTTCATTGTTCATTGGGTGCTATATAGTGGCATTTGCAATGCTATGGAGATTGGCAATTGTAGTATTCCCATTTTTAATTCTTCTAGTAATCCCTGGATTAATCTATGGCATGACATTGATGAATTTATCAAGCAAGATAAGAGAAGAGTACAATCAAGCTGACACAATAGCTGAACAAACAATATCTTCAATTAGAACTGTTTATTCATTTGTGGGAGAAAACAAATCTATGAATGCTTTCTCTAATGCATTACAAGGGACTGTTAATTTGGGATTAAAACAAGGATTAGCTAAAGGTTTAGCTATTGGAAGCAATGGTTTTGTGTTTGCAATTTGGTCTTTTATGTGTTATTATGGAAGTAGATTGGTGATGTATCATGGTGCTAAAGGAGGGACAGTTTTTGCTGTTGGGGCAACCATAGCACTTGGTGGATTGTAATTATATCTAAACCTTATCTCAATATTCATTTCAATAATTCATTTATGCTTTATTAACTTTTTAAATATCACTCTCTTTGTCAAGAACAAACGTTTTAATCACTCTAATATACTGCTTCATCCCTAATAAAATATAAGCAAAAAAAAAAAACTCATAAGTCAAATATATTTAGTTATTAAATATATTTGACTTATTTTTTTAGTTTTAAAAAAGTCAAATATTATTTTCTTTTTGTTTTTGCTTATATTTCATTCGATGTCTGTAAAATAAAATCATTTATTTTCATCCTTAAAAAAATATATTTTGTTTTTTGTCCTAACAAGCAAAATTTTAATATTTTAATGCTAATATTATGACATTTTTATGTTCAAAATAGTCTATATTATGTCTTTAATTATATCATATTAAACCTATATAAGTCCATATTATATTAAAAAAATGTCAAATTTTGGTCATTAGGGACTAAAAACAAAAGAAAAATTTTGTATGAATAAAAACAAGTGATTTTATTTTACATGGACGAAAATCAAAACTCGCTATAAAAGAAAAGAAGTAGGACTGAAACTATATTTTACCCTACTAATAATTAGAAACAGAGGTGTACACTTTTTTTTTTTTATTTAATCACTAAAAGTATTATTTACTTTTGATACTCAAGGTAAAAAATGTTTACACAGTAATATTATTTCATAAATTAAATGTGCAAAAAATTTATATGCTAATTGAGTGATTATGTTTCTTATTATGAAACAGAGGATTAGGAACAAGTTTATCAAGCCTAAGGAATTTTTCAGAAGCAAGTTCAGCAGGTGAAAGAATCAAGAGAGTAATATCAAGAATTCCAAACATAGATTCCAATAATCCAAAAGGAGAAATATTAGAAAATATTTCAGGAGAAGTTGAATTTAACAACAAAGAATTTTCATATCCAACAAGACCAGAAACAATTATCCTTAAAAACTTATGTCTCAAAATTCCAGCAAGAAAAACAGTTGCATTGGTTGGTGAAAGTGGTTCAGGAAAATCAACATTAATAGCTTTATTGCAAAGATTTTATGATCCAATATGTGGTGAGATACTTGTTGATGGTGTGGCTATAAATAAGTTGAATATTAAGTGGCTAAGATCAATTATGGGGTTGGTTAGTCAAGAACCTTCTTTGTTTGCAACAAGTATTAAAGAGAATATAATTTTTGGTAAGGAAGATGCTACTGAAGATGAGATTGTTGAAGCTGCTAGAATTTGTAATGCTCATGATTTCATTTCATTGCTTCCTCAAGGTTACAATACTCAGGTGAGTTAGATCATCAACTTCCTTCATTGTTATTTACTAATATTTATTAGAGAAATTATATTCCTACAACTTTTTCATACACAATACTTATATAATACTTACATAAGGGCATTTGTGTAATTTTTCATCTTCTTTTTCTTAAGAAAAAAACAAAAAGTATGTATGAACAATGTTTGTGGATAATTTGTATAACAAAAGATGTGTCAAAATAACACTCCTCTATTTATTATTCTAACTAAAATATTATATAGTAAATGTACCAAAAGAAAATAAAATATTATAGGGTAAATAAGTGTTTATCCCTGTAAAATATGCGGTATTTGGTTTAACCCCTGAAAAAAAAAAGAAATTTGGATTATCCATTGTAATGTGAAGATTCTTTGGTTTATCTCCCTCATGGAAAACGTTGACTTAAGATTCCGTCTTTTTGCCCTTCGTATTTTTTGCAGGTAAACCAAAACTCAATTACTTTGCAAGGGGTAAAAACTTATTTACCAAATATTACATTTCTAAGCCAGAGGAGTATTAGAAAAGGCTTAAGAAGTGATAATGTTGATATTGTTATATGTGGGTGAAAATCTTTATATTGGAGTCCGAACCTAAAACTTTACAATTGTGCATTTGAATTTAAATAGTGTTTACTATTTCGTGTTAAAGAGTGGGGTGTTTACCTTTTGAATTTTGACTTTTTTTTTATCTAATCAACGATATTCATGTCTATATTAACGTAAATATGTCTTGTAGAATATTTTTATTACATGGAGTGGCACTAATGATCATTTTAGCAATGATGTGTGCAGGTGGGCGAAAGAGGGGTTCAATTATCAGTTGGACAAAAACAAAGGATAGCAATTGCTCGAGCAATAATCAAGAAACCAAGAATCCTTCTTTTGGATGAAGCAACGAGCGCCTTAGACACTAAATCAGAACGACTCGTTCAACAAGCTCTCGACAATGCAACAATCGGCTACACCACCATTGTAATTGCCCACCGCCTATCCACAATCCAGAAAGCCGACATAATTTCCGTTGTGCATGGTGGAAAAATCACCGAGATTGGCTCACACAACGAACTTCTCCAAAACAACACAGGCACCTACACCTCACTTGTCTGCAACCAACAAACCGATAAGGAAGAAGCTGAAGAAGAAACCGTTACAACTACTTTCACTAAAATAGACCCACAAATCATGTGTTTTGTGGATCCGACCACTTTAGTGGAAGACGAAAAAAACAATATTAATAATGTTAATGTCAATGAACTTAAAACGGTGTCGTTTTGGAGATTACTTTTATTAAATGTTCCTGAATGGAAACAAGCAGTTTTTGGGTGTTTGAATGCAATGGTGTTTGGTGCGGTTCAACCGGTTTATGCATATACAATAGGGTCAATGATATTTATTTATTTTAATACGGATTATGAGGAGATAAAAAACAAGACTAAGGTCTATTCACTTTGCTTTTTGGGTCTCTTTGTGATAACTTTGGTGGTTAATGTTGGACAACATTATAACTTTGCATATATGGGAGAGTATTTGACTAAACGTGTGAGGGAAAGTATGCTTTCTAAGATAATCACTTTTGAAGTTGCTTGGTTTGATCGTGATGAAAATTCTAGTGGTGCTATTTGTTCTCGACTTGCCAATGATGCTAATGTGGTACGTTTCTATTTTCCTTTGAGAAATTGATAGTTATTGCTTTAATAATGATTTATTAATTTTTTATAAGAGTACCTGTAATAGACATACACGTAGTGAACATAGTGCATTTAAATTAGTGCTATTGTAAGTCAAAATTGTAGTAGTGAACATAGTGAATAACTTTTCTCTTAAAATTTATGCTCTTATTCCTAACCACTCAAAATAGAATATTTTTCCCCAAGAATATAAATATGTATACATTATTCCTTGAAATTAATGTAATCACTTGAATCTAAAAATAAAATTCAAAATTGAAATTAATGTAATCACTTGAATCTAAAATATAATTCAAAAATATATAGTAGAAAATCATAAATAACAATTTGTTGCAAATGGTAACCAATTTCAAACACTCTTTTCATATCCATAATTATGTATTTTGTATTATAATTAATAAGTTGTTTAACTTGACATTTTTTAACCTTATAACAAAACATGTAAACTTTTCAAGAAAATAAAAACACAGCATGAAGAAAAATAAAATATCATCCAATTGGAAATCATGAAGAGAAAAAAAAAACTTATATTTATGAATAGTAGTTCAATTGGAAATGCTTGAGACAATGAAACTTTGTATATATGAGGCTGTGATTCCATGACTAAAGAAGGTTTTTAATTTTACTTTTTCATATGCTTGATAGTTGATAGATACTTTTGTCGTCGTTACATACAACTAACCCAACATTAATTAATGCATAAATCAATCATGTTTTTTTTTATCTTTTTCTTTCTTATCTTTAATCAACTTTTTTTTGTATTATGCTAATCTAATCTAATCTAATCCGTATCTAAAATATCCACCTTAATTATATGCTTAGTGATTAATGGTGGTTACAAATCTTCTTTTTTTAGGTGAGGTCATTAGTTGGTGATAGAATGTCTTTGTTGGTTCAAACCTTTTCAGCAGTAATCACGGCTTACACTATGGGTCTAGTCATTTCATGGAGGCTCAACATAGTTATGATATCTATTCAACCAATTTTAATAGCATGCTTTTATACAAGAAGTGTGTTACTCAAAAGCATGTCAAGCAAATCCACTAAGGCCCAACAAGAAAGTAGTAAGTTAGCTTGTGAAGCTGTTTCAAATCTTAGAACTATCACTGCCTTTTCTTCACAAGATAGAATACTCAAAATGCTTGAAATGGCCCAACAAGGCCCAATTCAAGAGAATTTTCGACAATCGTGGTTCGCGGGTATTGGACTTGGGCTTTCGCAATTTCTCATGTCTTGTACTTGGGCCGTGAATTATTGGTACGGTGGCAAGCTTATTGTTGATGGGTACATAACAAAGAAAGCGTTGTTTGAGAGCTTTATGGTTGTGGTGAGTACAGGACGGGTTATAGCTGATGCTGGAAGCATGACTAAAGATCTTGTCAAAGGTGCTGATGTTGTGAGCTCGATTTTTGCCATCTTAGATCGACGTACAAAAATTGACCCAGACGACCCTAGTGGGTTTAAGCCCGAGGTTTTAATGGGCCAAATAGAATTTCACAACGTGCATTTTTCATACCCTGCTAGGCCCAATGTAGTTATCTTTGAAGATTTTTCAATTAAAATTGAAGCGGGAAAATCAACGGCATTAGTGGGCCAAAGTGGGTCCGGAAAATCAACCATCATAGGATTAATCGAGAGATTCTACGACCCATTTAAAGGAAGTGTGACTATAGATGATATGAACATAAAATCATATAACCTAAAATCACTAAGAAAACGCATAGCACTTGTGAGCCAAGAGCCAACATTGATCAATGGGACCATAAGAGACAACATTGCATATGGAACAACATGTGACAACATTGATGAAATTGAGATCATAGAGGCAGCAAGAGTAGCCAATGCTCATGATTTCATATCTAGCTTAAAAGATGGGTATGAGACATGGTGTGGTGACAAAGGGGTGCAACTTTCAGGAGGTCAAAAACAAAGGATAGCAATAGCTAGAGCCATGTTGAAGAATCCAAAAGTGTTACTATTAGATGAGGCAACAAGTGCACTAGATAATAATTCAGAAAAGGTAGTGCAAGATGCATTGAATAAGGTAATGGTGGGAAGAACAAGTGTGGTTGTGGCACATAGATTGAGTACCATACACAATTGTGATGTTATTGCTGTTTTAGATAAAGGGAAAATGGTTGAGATTGGAAGTCACAAAACTTTGTTGGCTAAAGGACCTTGTGGTGCTTATTACTCTTTGGTACATCTTCAAACAAAACATGCATCTACAACCAAAGACACTACTATAATTAATGTATAGTTTGAGCAAACCTAATTAAGTATTAGATGTCTTTGATAGCTAGTGATCTATATAGGGAACTTTAAATTGTGTTATTTGATGGCACTTTGTACTATTATTTGCAAATAATGCATATGCATGTCTATCATGTGGAATCCAATTTGTATTCTATTTAGATTTTGAATGAGATCATTTTCATATGAAATAGATGATATGAACTCCAATGCAAAATTATATAATATTATTTAAATTTAAATTATATATAATTCAAAATTAATAAAAACATGTCATAAAATAAAATAATTAACTCACTTGATAGAAGATTAGAAATCTTAAAATGACAAAATTAAACAAAACATACCTCAAAAAACAATTGTTATCTTCATCCAAATTATTTTTATGTACATATATAAGGATCTTCTAACCTTGTGCTTGTTTTTCCAATATGATCTTTACAATGATTCCATAAATACATATAGGTAACAACATTATGATGTATAAATACAATTATAAGCTTATAAATAATAGAATTATTTTTCGACTTAACTATTATGCATTATTTTTACAATAACAACTATTCCAAATACACTTGGAATATTTAGGAGGAGTACAATAATCATATGGACAATCATTGTCAGCAATGCAAGAATGAAATTCTGCAATATGTAAAACAAAAATAAAGGAATGTTAGTGAAAAGGGAATGAATGATTGTGAATATAAAAACAAAAATATGTAAAAGATAAGAAAAGGCCTTACCACCGTTGGTTACAATAAGACATAGAGAAAAAAAGAAAATAATAGCATAAATAAACTTCAAAGTTTGAGCCATATATTTCCTTCTTTACATGTAACAAATAAATACAAATTGTTCTTACAACTTTACAATGAAAAACTTTTTCTTTTTTACTTCAATTAAATTGATTGTAGTATGTATAGTTATCAATTGGAAACCTTACCAAAAAAAATATTATTATGAAATGTCTCTTACATATATGGATGTGTTGTGTTTGTTGTCTCTTTAATTCATTGAATTGATCCTTGTGCTTTTTGCCAAGGAAGCCTTCTAAAAATTATATTTATCATGAAATGTCTCTTAGACATATAAGATATTTGTCTCTTTAATTCACTCGATTGATCGCCAAATCTAATTAATATTAGTCCTTTAATTTATGCCAAAAATTAGTATTAGGTATTGTAGTCACTATGGTATTAGGATGTATAATATTGATTTTATGTATTATTATTAAAAACTACTTGGCTCGTCGAGCACTATATGTGGCACATCGACCATTCTGTGAAAGGGCGTGTCAGCATATGATTCATCCGAACTTCGTCAATTTGGTTTGTGCAAAACAAACACCTTGGTTCGTCGAACACTATGGGTCTAAACTTCAGGAATTTCATGAAAAAAACCAGTAGCTGTGAGAATTTAGTTATGCAAAATACAAATAGACAAAATTTAGGGAATGAATCATGTCATGTCTCAAGTTAAGAAAAGATGAACAAAACCTGTTGACATGACTATATCTAGCAATTAAAGTCCTTAAACCCACCGGTCTTGTATGCATACATTCACATACACCCTTTGCAAGGATTTGAATTGCCTGCTATAACTGCGTCACATAGTTACATGCAGTAAACAATCTTGCCCGTCCAAAAGAAATTAGATTGTTTTGACTTTTGATTGATATGTGTAGTTTATGTTGAATAAACTTTAGTGTTATATTTAGTGGGTTTTCTATTAATAAGTTTGTGGAAAGACAAAGTCTCTATTGTAATTGAAAGGCCAAGAGATAGTAGTGAGTTATTAATAGATTTATTTGTTTTCTTAGAATAGCATTAATAGGATTATATAAAGACCAAGGTTGTATTTTCATTTCAACAGAAAATATAAAAGTAGTGCTTATGTTCACAAATTGGCATCAGAGCAAATGGCAAACGTGATGAGTCAAATGCCGTTGCCGCGACTAACGAAGTCAAATTACGATAACTGAAGTGTCCAGATGAAAGCTCTTATTGGAGCTCTAGAGGCGTGGGAGGTGACCAGAGATGGGTTCGAAGAATCAGAAGATACTGCGGGATATACGACATCTCAAAACAAGGCGTTGAAAGAGACGCGATCAAAGGATAAGACGGCACTGTACATGTTGTTCCGAGTAGCTGACGAATCAGGCTTTGAGAAAATTATCGGTTCGACTACATCGAAAGAATCTTGGGACACGTTAAAAAAGGCGTTCGAAGGAGCGGATCGAGTGAAGCAAGTTCGACTCCAAACTCTTCGTGGTGAATTGGAGAGGATGCATATGAAGGAGTCAGAAATTGTATCTAACTACATCACACGTGTACAAACAGTGGTGAATCAACTCACTAGAAATGGCGAAACGGTGACTGATGCACGAGTTGTCGAAAAGATCCTGAGATCTTTAACAGATAAATTTGAGAATATTGTGTGTGCAATATAAGAGTCGAAGGACCTTTCGACGCTCTCAGTCGAAGAGCTCGCTGGTTCTCTCGAAGCACACAAACAACGTAAGATGAAAAAGAAGGGTCCTTCGACTCTTCTATTGCACACACAATATTCTCAAATTTATCTGTTAAAGATCTCAGGATCTTTTCGACAACTCGTACATCAGTCACCGTTTCACCACTTCTAGTGAGTTGATTCACCACCGTTTCTACACGTGTGATGTAGTCAGATACAGTTTCTGACTCCTTCATATGCATCCTCTCCAATTCACCACGAAGAGTTTGGAGTCGAACTTACTTCACTCGATCTGCTCCTTTGAACGCTTTATTTAACGTGTCCCGAGCTTCTTTCGACGTAGTCGAACTGGTAATTTTCTCAAAGTCTGAGTCGTCAATTGCTCGGAACAGCACGTACAGTGCCATCTTATCCTTTGATCGCGTCTCTTTCAACGCCTTGTTTTGAGCTGCCGTATATCCCGTAGTATCTTCTGGATCTTCAAACCCATCTCTGGTCACCTCCCACGCCTCTAGAGCTCCAAGAAGAGCTTTCATTTGGACACTCCAGTTATCGTAATTTGACTTCGTTAGTCACGGCAACGACATTTGACTCATCATGTTTGTCATCTGCTCTGATGCCAATTTGTGAACAAAAGCACTACTTTTATATATTCTGTTGAAATCAAAATACAACCTTGTCTTTATATAATCCTATTATTGCTATTCTAAGAAAACAATAAAACTATTAATAACCCACTATTATCTCTTTGCCTTTCAATTACAATAGAGACTTTGTCTTTCCACAAACTTATTAATAGAAACCCACTAAATATAACATTAAAGTTTATTCAACAATATCTTCTCCGCACACCACCAGAAATTAAAGTTACCGGCTGTTAAATCCACAGGTTATCATTGTATGCATGATCAAGTCTATAGTGCACAAGTGAGACAAGTCTTTAATCATGCATAAGATTGTATTGTTTTTATCATTAGATCAATTAGTTTTACTATGGAATCAAATGAGATGTGATGTGACATTTTGACCCAACTGTGAAAACAAACTGTAAAAAACTCTTCTCACTTATGCATATTAGACAAATTAAAACATGTATGCATACATTTACAGATTCACTTGCAAGACAAATGCATAAAAATAAGAAAACATGCTTTTTATCACCGTAGTATGGAAACATTGTATATATATGCTCAAGTTCATGCCTAAGAATGAAGATCTATTTAAAGGAGTGGAAATCAATAGTAAGCAAGGTTTAAAACATTCATATCAGCTATGAAAGCAAAACTTATGCAGAAAAAGTCTCAAAAACTATAACATGCACAAAGATATTACCTGGCTTATGTTAACTCTGAGCAATTACTTTGCTCTCTTAACCTTCTCAAAGAAATGCATGAAAAGAGAATAAAAACTTCAAACAAATAAATAAATGAAAATAATTATAATTTCCCAAGGTGCATATTCAAATGATCATTAATTAACAGTGATCATGATGTAACCAATGATCATAAGAACAAGTGCAAAATAAATATCATAAACAGAAATTAATCATATATATAGGTTCTATTTAAATCTAATGCTCCAGTGGCATAGCACCGCATCTACTTTGTAACATTAAAAACAAGGTGATATCAAACTCTCAACACAGACTTCTAGGTTGTCTTCAAACTCTATCAACTTTGAAGTGCCATTTCTAAAATCGTAAGAAATATACGTATGTGACCAACACTTAAAGAGCACTTGGTCATCCTCAAAAACATATTTTGCCTTAATATAGGGATGAGATGATGCCAAAGAATTTCGCATGTTAGAAATAGTGAACAATTTAATCCAAGACTCTTTATTTCCATATTCCTTCATAGTCCAAACATCTTCACCGCAAATCAAGCATAAATAATCTCGGTAAACACTCAATGCATCTATCTTGCCACAATCAGGTAGCGAACATTCTTGATAAGACTCGTCCCCCAAATCAAGAGAAGCAATAAAACATCGACAGTTCCTCCCAATGCAAGCCAACCAATTAATCGTGCCACTCACATATTGCCCCGATTGCTGAATAGGGATACCAGCAAAAGGAAACACTGAAATATTTTTCCATGAATCGGTACCTAAAGTATGAATCTTCACATTATTCTTGTAATAAATCCTACCATTAATAAAATCAAATACCGGTAAAACAACAACAACCTTGTAATTATCACTAACTGGATCATATCCGAATCCGTAGATACTCCTACGGTGACAACAATTTTGTGGCTCTACAAGAGGGGGCAATTCCTTAACTTTTCCAATAGAAGGGTTCCACAAATGAACCAGAAACAAGTCTATACATCGGTCGACAACACAAAGGATGCCATTGTAAGATCCAACGAAGTAAACACGATCGTTTGAAGGAAATTGGGGCCTGGCGACGTTGATAGCAGTTACATTGGTTAAGACAGAGTCGAATGAGTAAGAACTTCTTAGGCAGTGGAGACTGTACGCGGTGTTTGAAAGACTAAGGTGCTTCTTGGCGAATTTTGGATCGGAGATTAGAGAATTCCATGATTTACAAACACATTGGAATTGAAGGAGGAGCTTCACTGGTAACCTACTAAGTATTTCTGGAATGAGATCGAAAGGAAGAGTGGGAAACGATGGTGGTGATGATGTTAGGGTTCTGATTGTTTTGTTGCTAATCATTTTAGCTTTGTAAGTGTGATTAACTAGCACTGATGGCGGCAATCCTGAGAAAGAGAGAAAACTCAGCTACGAAAGTGATACGTAGGGTATGCATGGCTTTGGAATTTATTATGGTTTAATAAACAAACAAAAAAAAAAATTCTTTTTTAATTTGAATAAATAAAAAAATAAAAAAAAGAAGGATAAGTTCAAATCAGCTGTCACAATTCTTCTCTTGTTTGGAGAATCTTGGTCAAACTCTACAGGAAAGCTAGTTTAAGATGAAAATAAGGAGAAAATGAAGGGGTTTCGTCTATCGAATCATCTCTTATATTATCTCTTATATTATAAGCTTGTTCCGTTTTGCTATTCTTAACCCTAATTTTTTTCCCGCTCTTTTTCCCTCTCATTTTACCCTAAAATATTAAAATAAAATGTTTAAAAAAGGCCTCACCGAGAATCGAACCCGCAACATTTAAGATATATTTTGTGTTTTTTGCCACTACACTACATCAATCAAGTTGTTATTGTTTTGCAATCAACATCTAATAAATATGGAATCTCTCACCATGTTAAATATTTATTTATTTATTATTATTATTATTAGCTTTCTACTAATATTATTATTATTATTATATTATTATTATTATGTTATTATTTTGCAATCAACTTCTAATAAATATGGAATCTCTCACCATATTAAATATTTATTTATTATTATTATTATCATTATTATTAGCTTTCTACAAATATTATTATATTAACTTTCTACTATTATTATTATATATTATATTATATATTATTATTATCTATTATTATTATTATATATTATATTATATATTATTATTATATAATACTTGAATACGGGTAATATGTCTAATGTCTACGAAAAAAAAAACTTTAAATATATCCCATATATTATTATTAATATATATATATAACATAACAAACTCTCAAAAATTTACGATCACTTATTTGATATACATACGCAACATAACCAACTCTTTTGAAATACATCCCATATTATTATATTATATATACAACATAACAAACTTTCAAAAATTTATGATCACTTATTTGATATACATACACAACATAACCAACTCTTTTGAAATATATCCCATATTATTATATTATATATACACCATAACAAACTCTCAAAAATTTATGATCACTTATTTGATATACATACACGTTGATTTCACGTTGATGATTCACGTTGATTTTTTTAGAAGTCAAACAATGTTTGTTTGAGAGAAAGTTCAGTTTTTTGTCTTTGAAAGTGTCTATGAATTGGTTTATTTACAAATAAAGTTTCCTAAGTGTCTATGTTTGTTTGAAAGTTTTTTTATATTTGTATTTTTATATATGTCAATGCTGGTTTTTAACGGTATATTTCACACGTTTGCAATTGTCGTTGTTTGCAGTCTAACCGGCTCCTTTGTTGTTTCCTCACAAATTTCATCTATTATCTCCTTCATCCCTCAAACTCACATATATTATTTTGGTTCTGTGGACAGGTTCTCTTTCACTGCTACAATAAAAATGGTTAATCTTAATCCTTTTACTAATCTTTCTCTAAATTTATTGAGAGGTTTGAAAATATTTTTATAAGTGTTGGTTGTTTATCTTTATAATTACATTTTTATATTTTTCCTTACTTTTTTTTATTCATACAATAATAGGTCCTTTAAATCATAATCCTGCAACGGGTCGAGAGAAGTTGATCGATGCTTTTTAGCTGCTGATGTTACTTCTGCCATGTTGGTATCATTTGTATATTGATGTTTTTTGTATACTGATGTTTAATTTTATTTGTTTTTGTTGTAAAAAGTTCCAATTTTTTGTATACAGAAGTTGATCAATGTTTTTCAGGTGCTGATGTAAATCCTGCGAGATGAAAGAGATGTTCCTTTTTACATGACAGCACCATACTTCATTCCTAATACTTAAACTTTATGGTTAATGTTGTTCTTTTGAGTTGGGAACCTTATCAATTTTTATTTTTTTTAGTTTTTGTATTTTAATTTTTCAATTAATCTGATTATTATAATGAAAAATATGATTTTGAAGAAATGCAAAAGTTTCTAGCTATTTGAAATCCATTGTCTCTTATGTTGACTTGAATATATTTATTGTTTTTATGCTTTCTTATATTTAGGATAACAAATTTCAAATAAATTAATATATTCGATCAACAAATCGATTGTTATTTTATTTTATAATCTTAGACTATTTTATGTGATTTCTATATGTGATTTTTTTTATAATCTTAGACTAATTTAAATCGTATAACTGACACTCCACGAAACCCGTGCAACGCACGGGTTGGAGTCTAGTAAATATTATAAGTTTGTTATGTATTGCTATTTTTAATCTTAATAAATATGGAAATCTATATATCTCTCACCATGTTAAATACTTATCATTAGTATTATTATTATTATTATTATTATATTATTATTTATATATATCGCACCAATATTGATTTCTGATAAATACAGTCCTAATTTGGATGGGTTAGCTAACGGTGGTTACAAATCTCACACCAATATTGATTTTTTTATAAGCACAGTCTTACAAAATAGCTGACCCTAATTTTTTCATACTAGATTTTACTATAAGTAGCAACCCTTATGCATCCTATATTCTTTTTTTCTATAAGTAGCAACCCTTATGCATCAAACCCTTATGCAAAAACACACTTTCTTAATTTGGTCTTTTTTTCTTTTTCTAAAGCGACAAATAAAAATGAACGGAGGGATCGTAGTTACCTTTGCCTGGTAAACCCGACACCTATGAGGATATCCGGGGCATTCTCCTCACATTCGGGAGAAAGGCACGGCTTGAAAGCTCATCCTCGAAATAAATTTTATTTCTATTTTAGTTAAATAAGTGTGGTTTCCACATGTGTTTAGTTGAAGGAATATTTTAGAGTGATGTAATTTTTTTAGGGATTTCAAATTTTCCTTTTTAAGAAAATTTGAAATCCCTAACAAAAATTATGTTGCTTCACAATATTCACTCATCCAAATACTGCATTTTTTAAAAATTTAAAGTATGGGTACATTAATATAAAATATTAGAAAAATTATTTTGTAAGTGAATTATTATCATCATGCTTTGAAGATTTATTTTTTTGTCCACGGTCTCAACTATTTTCAATAAAAGTGAGAGAAATAATTGAATTATTATAAAAAAATAGAGATTTTTCAAAAGATATGTTTTTTCCATATTTATCATCCCAAATCAACCAAATAAAAATAGGTACGATAGGTATGTAACATACGAGTATCATACACCTTTCCCGTTTTACTCTTCCGCTATTTTTAGTTGACGTTATAAAAATGTCGTCCGCTACTTAAGTAGAGGACGTTATAAAAAACAATTATGGTAGGGTGTTTTTGGAGGGTATCCGCTGGGTATTTTGGTAAATTCATAGGGCTCGCGAGAGAATGTGTAGGTTGGCGAAATAAATCTCGTATATGAATATGATTTGGTTATGATTTATTTATCTATCACTTATATGTCATATGATTCTTCTTGATTTATCACCCATTTATTTTTTACAAAACATGATATGCTTCACTTCCTAAAATAATTCATGTATAAACAGGTGCCTGCTACTTTAAGCTACTGCAAAGAACAAAGTCCAATGTATAATGGAGTACTATAATTAGTGAAATTTTAGTATATACTATATTCATTCATTTTACACTCAAATACAGTTCCAAGGCTATCTGTTCTGTGAACATATTTGCATTTCAGATTCAGCTCTCTTTATATTTGTAATAATGAGTTGAATTCTTGTGGACATTTCTTCTGTTTGCTCCTCAACATTGTTTATGAAGCTAAGTAATTTTTCTCTATATGCGGCACATAGTTCATCTTGGTGCTCCAACTCCATAGTAAGTTCTGCAATTTTCTTATCTTTTTCATCCTGCAAGTAGAGGGAAATTTAAATTTTAACAGTAAGAATCCATAGATCAAGTGTACATAGAAAAACCTAGAAACAAGCACAAAAATGTGACGAGGAAGTAAGCATGCAGATATCCGCATCGGTTCTTCATTATCCCTGTCCTCCAAATATGTACCAGAAAAACAAAATAAATATGAAAGATATCTGAACTTTAGATACAAAGGGTTACTGCAATTTTTAAACATGTTGGGACTATTTTTCGACACGGCAACTTCCTTCTGGTGAGCGAATTACTCTAGAATTTCTTAGGACTGATCATTTTACTCTGTTTAACAAGGATCATAGACTAAATATGGAAGACTTTAACAGTATTTTAAATTCTCTGTTGGAGGCAATAGATGAATTCGCCATGATTTACTGCAATTTTTAGAAATAAGTCTTGCCCGAAACACTTGCTTTCCGTCAAACTTAAGTCAAGTTCGTATGGACCATGCATGGTAAATGAGGGTATATTGTTGGGTGTTGGCAAAGTACCATTTAGTAAGACATTTGGTAAATGTTTGGAATGCTCCTTCTGATAAGATCGTCGGAGGCCTCATCACACATGTCCTAATTCACCTTGGCCTCGAGAACAACTAGGCCAAATTGCAACCAGTCTGCAGAACTAATGAACTTAAAATGGAGGCCTATTCAGCAATGCAGATGACCATTGAGCTCAGGACACCTAATCGTTGTTTCTACTTTCTTCTCTAGGGGTAAACTAAATTTAAGCTCAAGGGAATTTAATGGGTTTGAATTTGCATCTAATTTTCTACGAATTTTACATGCATTTTTACTCAGTTTGACATGTTTCATTGATTCTCTACACATTTTTCTTTTCTTTGTTTAGGTTACTGTATTTTCATTTTACTTTACAAGCAGGAAAAAAGTATCTTATTGTGAAGAATCAAGTGATGGAAGGCCTACAAAGTTTTGGCATAGAACAAAAGCAAAGCAAGCACGGTAAATGTTGTCACAACCGTGCCCACATTGCCACAGAAGAATACGAGCTACAGTGAGACCATAGTTTGTAACAGCCTACCCATGACACATTTTTTAAACTATGGAAAAAAAAATTATCCCATACACGGCAACATCTAAAAGCCAAAATGATAGATCTGGTATGAACTGCTGCTAGTGTATGGTTTGACTGTCAATTGTCACATACCCCAGGGTGGATCAAAGTGATCAAACACAACCCTCGTCTTATTTATTAGTTTCCAAGACAAGCAATATTTTTATACTTCAGCAACTTCATGAAAAGACCTGTGAAACTTAAGTTATTCAAAATCCAAATAGACTCACTTGCAAGGCACATGAAGATAAGAAAACATGCTTATTATCACCGTTGCTGTATTGAAACATATATATGCTAAAGTTCATGCCTAAGGAACACTGAAGATCTACTTAAACAAGTGAAAAGTTAAGTAAAAACATTATAAGCAAGCAGAAAACTCACCTCTGTACCGAAACCATTAGCTGTAGCAATTAGAGGATGGTTGTGATCCTTTATAAATCTTGTGACAACCCATTTTCCAGATTTTTCCATCTTAACTAAAATTGTTGCCTTGCAACCTTCTCGGGCACTAGACCTTGGTCTTTTATCTTTCCCCAATGTTCCCTTGTTATTGGGTGAGAATCCTTGCTTGTTACATCCAAGTCGACGGGCAAGAGTCCTGCCATCAATTCCAGAACGTCGACGTTGCATAACACGTACATCAAATCCTACCCGTCTAGCATATGCAACATAAAATTTTCTGGCAGTTTCTTCAGAATCAAACTCCATGCCCACATATGGCTCTTGAACTTCAACTCCATCAAATATATTTGTAGTCTCTTCTAGACAGCTATGAGCAACCTCGTTTCCCTTGTCCGGATCCACTTCTACGAAATCCATACAAACCTGCCCAATTTGTGTCATCAAGACATACATTACCTTTTTGAATAGTCATGGACTTTGATATGTAAAAATTCAGTGTTTTTGAATTCACAGATGCATACTCAATCTACTAATAACACTTCAGAGGAAAATCGAGAATAAGCATTAGAGTAGATACAGTTCATGCTTTCTGAGTTCAGGAAAAACTAAAATTGAAGTGTGTACAGACTATCTATTATTTGCTGGACCACTGATAATACTTCACAGGACCAGTCAAAATGAGAAAGGGAAAAAAGATTCTACAGGTATGAAAATCGATTCAAGATGGGCGTATTTCCTTATTTCTGAAAAAAGTGCTTCCTAACATGCATTTGGCAACTGTTAGCACCATTTCGTTGGAAAATATCCTAAATAAACAGGCTATAAGTAATAATTATCCAATATCAATTCCCTCGTCCACCCCTCTTCCCTTTTGCTGGCAACAGATAGAACATAAACTTTTTTTTTGAAACAGAACATAGAACTTTTAATAGCCCAATAAAAGATTTACATAAACTGCTACAAATGCAAGTATGTAAGTTTTTTTTTTGGTCAAGTAGCCCTAGTGGCTAGAAATTTCACCCTTAAGGTGGATAAGTGGGATGACCGGGGTTCGAACCCCAGCCCCCTGCATATATAATGCAATGTCCCTGCCAACCGAGCTAAGCTCACGGGACGCAAATATGTAAGATTTGAATGAACTTATAGATGAAATGATAAAAAAAAATAAAAACTATCCCTAATAATCCAATGAAACATAAAATCAGACAGCAGACGAAGTTGTTTAAATTAGTTGATGACATCTAAGAAGAAGCCAATAATAATAAAATTTGAGTTATTTACTTTATCTTATTTTCTTCAACAAATTTGGGGAAACAATTTCTTAATATATTTCCACTTACAAGCTATACTTTCTCCTGGTATTCCAACATCAACTTCAAAAAACAGGAGGTGATTTTATTATAACTGGTGAATACGTGAATTATTCCAACAACAATGCTGGCAGCTAAGGGTAATGTTTCGATCCCCGCTGCAAATGTCACGTACATTTGCAGTTTTTCAATTGTAAACCTTTCCATATTTCTTCTCATCTAAGATTCTATAGATTAGAATCCATGTATTTACCAGTCCATTCACGATTAAAAGCCGTGAATCAATATCCTTCTGTTTCAAGTTTTCAACCAAATTAAGTAGATTCTTTTCGGGCCAATTCACGATAAAGTGATTTATGTTTGGATATATTCATACAAAAATGAGTTGAACAAAAAATTTGAGTGTAAAAAAAATCAATTCTAGAATGAGAAGCTACGATTTTGAGCTTCAAGTAGAATCAATTCTGGAGGCAAAATCAATTCTACTTTTGAGAAACCAAACAAGTTAGAATCAATTCTACACCTCTACAAACAATTTTGGCCACTCTAGAAGTGGAACTAAACATACAATCATTTAAATTGCTTAAATTTTCTCTACCAAAAACTTTTGAACACTCATTTTTCAAAATTTGATATATTTTACCATCTAAACTTATATTACAATGAATTATCAAATCCTCTAACCCATATTCATTTAGTTCATGTATGAATCTCATACATCATAATCATGATCATCATATCCTAAGATGCACTCATACTCCACCTCTATTACATTCAAGACATTGCACAATCTTACCTTATACGAATAAACTATCAATTTAGTCTTAAGTAGTCATGAAGTTCAACTTGCACAATTGGTAGCAATAAAGTATGCAAATTTACATAAAATTATTGTATATATGGAGATTGAGTTTTGGTTTTACCCAAAAAGGAAAGTAAAAGAAACATGGTGGCATCGTAACTTACTGTGAAACAGAAGAGGAAGAGCTTTTCAGTGAAGCGCGTTTTGAAGATAATTTGGAGGCAAGATATAGAAATTGAAGAGATTTGAGGAGAAATGATATTGTGCGGCGTGTTGTAAGTGAAATTGACTAATTTTGGGTGTTGTTTTATGCTTTGTTTGGATGACAAACCAAAATGAAAGGAAAGAAAGCAAGAGAGAAAAAATAATGTTGTTGGAATAAGGGAAAAAAATTAAAAGTAAAATTGGGGGATAAAAAATTAAAAATCAGTTTTTAAAATAGGACACTACACTACACTTCATTTTTATTTATTTTTTTAAATAGACAACTAAACTAGGGTGCATTTAAGCATTTTTTATTATTATTTTTTTTACAGAATTATTACATCCGTCTTAATCTATAACTGATTTTTTATAATTTTACGCAAATTAAAAAATATAATTAATTTTATATTTGTATTGGAATGAGAAATTATGAGTAAATTTTAAAAAAAAAATTATTGATAGCATGAGAAAAAAGAAATTAAAATAATTGAAAGAAGGCTGAGTAATAAATAGTAAAACATATATGATAAGAAAAGAAATATTAGTGTTTTATTGGTATTATAAAATGATTTATAATTTGCGATATATGACGGAAGTAGTGTTTTTGTTAGCATTCACCACCACTCGCCACCCAGTCTTATGCTTCATTGTGAGTGTCAGAGTGAGTAAAATCACCATCGATATCTCGAGTAAAATCACCATCGATATCTCGAGTAAAATTGTTATTAGTTCCGCTTGAAAACACGATTTTGGCAAAACCCATTGTTCCAACTTCTCATGATTTTCAGATCATCAGTATTTAATCATTATAAGTGATTTCAATGACACAATCTCCTCTGTTTTCTTTAGAGATGGTTTGAAGGTTAGCAGTTACAGTAGTATATGTTTGAAAGAAAGACCTGATCCAGTTATGATTTGTATTTTATGAGTAATGGTTATCAACAAAATTAAATTTACAAGAATGTCTACTGGAATTTTTCTTTGTTAACTCAAATATTAAAGCCTTTTTATTTTGAAATCTAAACACAAACAGATCCTAAAAGGGATGTGGGAACTAGAAAGGTAGCATTGGAAAATACTCTTGTAATGTTAAGATATTAGAGGCTAGGTAGAGAAAAATGAAGAGAATTAAAAGAGTGAAAGAACCTTTAAAAAACAAAAAACAGAGTCGATGAAGCCATTACAAGATTTTCTTTTGTTAAAACCTGGGATTGTTTTGCCGAGAATCACAACTGGGTTCTTCTTTATCATTTTTTTAGTTAATAAAAATAAAGGAAGTGGTGTGTTTCTGAACGAGCAAAACCGGTTGCCAATTCTAGTGTTTTGAAATAAAAGTGACGTGGACCAATAGATGAGAGTGTTTTGCGGAGTGTGTTAAAGAGTTTATCCCTATCATTCCTCAAAAATGAATGGTTGATTTGAACACATGATCTCCTCCTCTGAAAAGTTTACGGGAGAGGATCCATAATCCATAATACAATGAACAACATAAAAAATAAAAAATACATGACAAAAAGACATTATCTTTGTTGTTTATATTTTAACATTGATGCATCAACCTTGTTCACAAGTTTGATCATATGTTGTGCCTGCTTATTTTGTTTCTGCCATTATAGTTTCAAATATGTCGACACGTTTCACCATAAACTATGGCTATTGGCATTGTTTGTGTTATTATCATTCAATCAACTTTGGTCAAGAGGTGACAATCATAATTCCTAGAAGCTCCCATCACACCATAAGAACACCTAACAAGTGTGACACCCAAATCCTCAAAACCTTGTCTAGACTCTTTATAAAATAGTATAGTATGAATTAAAATTTCCCTTGTGAAAAATCAGAATCAACTCAAACGCATGATCACTTGCTTAATGAGTACATATCCCTTACCACTTAAATTAATTCATTGTTCGTCAATTAAACTTCCCATGCCAACTAAACTAATGCTAATTAAGATTTCTAGGCACACTGAGTGTAAGATAATTAAGACAATTGTCTTAGAATTAATTTGTACTTCATTTTCTTAATCTACAGAAATCAAGAGTCCAAAATCATACAACAGTATTCTTCACATGTGTAATTTCAGCATAACCAAAGTAGTAAGAACTTAACCAAAACAAATTCATAGAAATCAGATGGACCACAAGCAACACTAATCACTATGTTTTGAAGCAAACAAAAACTTAATTCCTTCGATAAAACTGAATCCAGTCCAATGAGCATTAAGTCTTAATGTTTCAAATCGCGATATGCAGCTAAAATAACAGCTGCATTGTCAACATTTTAGAGCTGTTTGCAACTATCAGCTGCATTTGGATGCAATTCTCCACAATTTGAAAGATCTTCAATGTGATTACAACCACATCACAACTCAAAACTTACTAATCGCAAACCATCACGGAAAGTACCACTGCTCTGCTCATTTGCCAACTAGGTATATAGAAGCAATCTTATAACGGGAGAAGCTCAGTTAAAACCAGAAGCTCAGTTCAGTCAAAACAAGTTCCATCCACATATACAAATTCTGGAGCTTCTGGTCTTAACTGAACTTGTCAACAACTCAAGTACACCTTCAATCTGAAGTATCGATGCTATATAAAACTAGAACTTCCCAACTAAATCCAGCAAAACCAAATTGCACATCACATAAACGAATAGACTGTAACTCAATCCCTAAACTCAATTAACCCACATTGAATTCAATTCCAAGCAACACCACTCACTAAATAATGAAGCAACACAAAATGATTTTGCTTCCATTAAGAAAATAAATAACAACCCATCGTTAGTTGGCCCAGTGGTGATTGACGCTGAACTTGGTAGGGAGGATCACAGTTCGATCCCCCGTAACTGTGATCGGAAGGGGGCTGAAACCACCTACTGACTCCCAAACCAGATTAGGTAGTATAGTGAGCCGGATACCGGTGGTGAAAACAAAAAAAATAAATAAAAAATAACAGAACAAATAACATAAATTAGCTATGTATCTCTATCTACTAGCCTACAAAATCACAACAATTTCATTGATATATCTCAAAACCATACAAATTCATTCATACAATTACATTCGAATTGAAAATTTAATGAGTAAAAGCATAAATAGCAGTAGAAATATAAACCAAAAGAGCAGAAGAAACCAAAATAGCCATAACAGCAACAGCATGAGCAGCAGATTTACTTCCACAAGACAACATCCCTAACCTAATCTCAATAACATTAACCATAGAAAGCATCAAGAACAAACAACCCATAACAGATCCTAATGCAGATCCCAACATTCCCCATCTCAAAACCTTCAAATTAATATGAGCCCTAAAAGCTTCATCAACATCTTTACTATTCAAAAGATTGAGAGCTAGTTTAAGACCTTGAGCAACAAGTGATGAAGAGAGGAAAAAACTGAAGGAAATGACTTCGAATACTAGTAGCTTCTTTGCGACGTCGATACCGGCGTCGCATGAGGAGCGATTTTCGAGACTGCGTTGGCCTGGTGTTGTTAGAGATAGGCCGACGAATACGGCGATTGTGAAGAGAGAGTTTACGTTTACCAGTCCATCTAGAGCTGTGACGTGGACGCTTGTTGTTGAAGAGGATGACATTGATGACTGTCTATAATCCTTTGGGGATTGTTCTGATCTGTATCTGTTGTTATAATAATGTGAAATTGATTATTTAAGTTTTTTTTGTTAAATTGAATTAAATATAAGTTGGAAAATGAAAGAGAGAGAGATAGTAGTACTTACTCGTCCATGGAATGAGATTGTGTGTGAGAGAGAAGAAGAAGAAGGGGTTTGGTTTTGAGATGTGTTTGCTTAATTATTGATTGACTCAAGAGATGTGTTTGCTTTGTAGCTGGTTTTTGTTTGTTTATTTGCTTTTGGGATTTGTTTTCAAAGTTTCTAAAGGGAAGCAAGGAAAGTAAGGTAAATGGTGACTGCGACAGCAGCAATATGATAAGGACGTCACATCATAATAATTTAGAAACAGAAATACATATTTTGACATAGCCTAATACTAAAAATTGTGTAAAAAAAATTGTATAAAAAATAAAAAAGAAATTCTATATAAAAATATCAAAATTTTAATGTCAAATAAAATTTCTATCACCCTTAAAGGATGATTAATCTCTAAAAAAAATTGAGATATGCAATGTGAGTTCACTTGTTTCTATCGATTTGTTACCATACACAATCAGAGATTAAACTTCTGACCATTTGGTTAAAGGCCAAAGACATAATTAGAGAAAATGCTTCTATAGGTCCCAAAAAATTAAATTATAGAGTTATTGGTGGGGAAAAAAATTAAATTGTAATAAATTTCCAGTTATTGGTGAATTTTAGTTTTAATAAATTTGTTGAATGTGTTAGATATATTTGTAGATGAATTCATTCTTTATTTTTTCTCTTAATAGAGAAATTTGATGTGATAAAGTAGCTAGGTATCATAAAATTTATAAAAATATCTTAAACAAGGTATGGTATAATTATTAATGTTTAGTTGTAATAAGGTATTATATTTTTTTACCATTGAAATAAAATGTGTATCGGTTAAAAAAACACATAACATTTAAGGAACTTTTTTTATAGCCCGGTGGGTAGAAATTTCAGCTTTAAGATGAATAAGTAAGGTATTCGGGGTTCAAAATATCCCTTACCCACCGAGCTAAGCTCGTGAGGACACATTGAAGAGACTACTTACTAGTAGTATATAAAACGCAAAGTAGTAGTATATGAAACATTGAAACTTAGATTCCATGGGAAAAACCATTAAAGACACTCTTAGAATGAAGTAATTGAATGCTTATTAAACATTACCATGACAAAAATATTAGTGATGTATCCACTGCTTAGATCTCAATTAAAAAGTTCTTGTTATATATGCTCTAAAGCGACACTCAAGCACGTGAGAAAAGCCAAAACAACATAAAAGGGGGCAAACTAGGATGAAATGTTGAACCTCACGAAAGCAAATATGCTGATTCATTCTTCCCAAAGCATCTTTAATAAATGAAAAACTTGCATGACTTTTCACTTTCATATCACCCTAGAATGATATTCTCACAATTAGTCTTTTAACCTAAACCCAAACTAAACCAATCCACAGTATATCATATCTGTGTTATATTCTGAGTGCTAATCAAAGAAGTAGCAGAAAGTTTATAAAAAAACAAAAAAAGTAGCGGAAATGAGTTGGAATCTCTCTTGTTGGTCTTAAAACTACATTGAACAAACTACACCAACGTAAATTTGATTTTCTTAAACGATAGCCATGCCATTCATTCGCAACTTGTCGCAGGTCTAATAAATCACCAACCTCTCACATTTAGTGTATTAGCTTTGGTATGCTGTTTTGCAAGCAGGATCAGAACAAGGAACTCTCTAAAATAATACTACTCCTGTCAAATGAAATAGAAACTGACTATAATTTATGAACCGAAATGAAGCAAACTTATACCAGATGTTTGAATAAGTTCACTATTACCAACTTCAATGTAGATAATGGCTTATCACCTATGAAATCAGCCAAATGAACCAAGCAAGCTGAGCAATCACACTGCTATGATCGCACTGCTATGATCGATCACACTTCTAAATACACTTTTGTGCGATTTATTGGCATGTACATGAGGTAGAAAAGTAGACAACCCTTTCTTATAAGTTATATCTAGGAAAAACCTAACCAGCAGAAATTGAACTCGAAATCAACACAATTATCAAGATGAGCCTTTACACTGGAGAAGTAAATAGAGGGTTTACCCAAATCAGGTATGAAAAGGGAATTAGCAACAAACCCAGGACCAAGCAGAACCCAACTTACTACCAATTATCAGTGTCGTTTTCTATCTAACCACGATACAGTGGCTAACTTAGGGTATTTCACAGAATGATCTGTGCCATATAAGCTTCTTATTCGAGCATCTATTTTTTTTACTACATTCACTAAATGAGACTTCAAACATTGTGAGGAAGGTAAAGTAACTTCAGGTACAGATAGGATACAAAACCATGGTTAGTTTTCATCCAGCTAGTAAATAACATCAATTTTGCATATAACATCCCTAAATTCAAGTATCATTATACCTGAAGTATAAAACATCCTGGAAGACTTGATAAAAATTCATTAGCCAAGAGCGTTGTTCTTTCGGCTTAATATATTCAATTGACTTGACACACTTAGTAAATTTATTTGTAAATCAATAACTTCTCTATTAAAATCCAAAATTGAACACAGCTATAATTTCTTTCAAGTAACTTGAAGCACACTAAGCCTTGTTAGATTCAGATCCTCACATAACAGATCATAACATCATCGAAACTTACAGCTGAAATAAAAAACTTTTACAATTAATATATAATCACAAGCACACCCCAAATTTTCTTTATTAAAATGTTCCTGCATTATAGCTTCATATTGTCCTGAATCTACTTACTCATTCAAGCTTCCAAACTAAAAGCAAAGAATGATTTTAAACAACACGTTAATCCATTGTTGCTTCAAATAACAAATCATCCATCTTATTGCAAATAAAAGAGATAACTTCAATTTGGGTCTTTGTAATTTAAAGCCTTTAATGCTATTTCATTTTAAATTTTTAGCACACAACATTTTGGCTCTTACTTTGTGAAAATGGGCACAACTTTATTTATGTCAAGTCTTAATGTTTCAAAATCAATTGCAATCTTAAAAATCCAAAGTAAATATGAAACTGGAAATTTCCTCTTAGGAAACTGTTTGAAAGTTTCTCACAAAAGTACTTAGGTTTTAAACCTATGGTCTAATATATGTGTACACATTGTGCTACTTCTTTTCTCTACCCATAATGTTAATCATTAAGGTTGGGGATAATCTGTTTAGTCACATGGATGCATTGGACCAGCAATGTGGCTTCTACCCATTTCCGGAAAAACAGTGAACTAAAACATCGTAGCAAACACTTAGAATAAGAATTCAGGATCCTTGTTAACATACACCGGATGATTAACCCAAAGAAATTTGGTTAACAAGATTCAAAGGTGACTGATACAGTAATCCGAACAACCACCCTTACAATCAATCACCCTTGAGTCCTTGACCCTACACTGCAAATTGGTTTCAACCATAGCTCCCCCAAGAAGAAAAACTCTAAGTACCTCCTAAAAAATAACATGTGTCTCAAAATTGATTCACAAGCATATGATTACATTCATGTTGGAAAAGGTACATTTCCCTCCAAAAAAACACTCCATACCAACTCTTACTGTGTTGGTTTGCAGTTTCTCTATTGCAAATCACACACTACATATTCCTACACCTTCAAAGGACACTACATTTTTTAATTGCATTAAAGAGCTTACATAGAACCAACTCTTCACGTTGAAGGTTCCAATGTCCGACAAGTACCAATGTGTCGGACACCAAACACAACGCCGACACATATGGGTTACATTCAATCACTTCAATTTTTTCAAATTATTAGTGGTGTCAATATCTAGGCCTATTTGGATAAACAACTTAATTAAACGCTAAGAACATAAACACTTATCATATAAATGCTTACATATAATATAACTTAAATCTATAACAGAAGATAAAATAAATTAAACTATTCTAGAGTTTACGGAAATAAGCTAAGAACAGCTTATGTAAATGTCATAAGTTGTTTCCATAAGCTCTCTCACATAATCAGACAATCACTTACTCCTGTAAATAAACTCAAATAAATCAATTCAAACAGACGCCCAATGTCATATGCGATGTTTGTGCTTCACAATTAAATACTTACGGAGGATGGGAGTCGAACTCAAAACACTCGAAACACACCCGAAATGCTATAACAAAGATGCAATGACACCTCTACATGGTTACTACTACTGATAACAGAATTACAAATTTCCAAATAGTTATTAATAACATGACATTGCCAATCACTGGCACAATAGTTCAAATCACAAAAAAGTTCCATCACAGCCATCAAATTCAAAATTAACATAACAACAATAAACCAAATCACAACAAGGTTCAACAAATTCACCTCATTCAGTCAACAACATTATTTCAATTTGAACAACAAAACATAAAAAAACCCTAAGAACTAAGAAGTATCCCATGGCTTAGGTTCAGGAAGAGCAACAACCATACCTTGAAGATCATGATTAAGAAGAACCTGACAACCCAATCTAGAATGCTTATTAAGAACCCTAGCTCTCGAATTATGCTTCAAAACATACTCTTCATCATAACTCCTAGGAGGAAGCTTATCAAGCCATTCTTGAGCGATGTTAATTTCACAGTGAGCAGAACAAGCATCGATCTCTTCAAGACGATGAGAATCGGGATCGATTAAACCGGTATTGATTAAAGCTTTGAGAAGTGTTTGACCTGTAAGGCCAATGACGGAGTGTTTTTGGCCTTGGAAATCGATTGCTGAGAGACGGACGATGCGGTCAGTGACTTTTTTGGTGGAGGAGGGACGGTGGATTTGGGATTGGGTTAGGAAGGAGAGGGAGGTTAGACGAGGTTGGGATTGGGTTGTTAGTTTTCGGAGAGATGCTAACGCCATTGTTGTTGGTGATGCGAAGTTTGGGAGAGAGGAAGGAAATTTTGATGGAAATGAAATGGTGATTTTACAGATATTTCATTGTTGGGCTTTACCCATTGTCGTACGGGTCGGACTTCGGGTAACCCGTATGATAAATATTCGTACCTTAATTTGTTCCATACATATGTATTAATTTTTCTAAAAATGTCGTACCACGTATTAGTACTCTATCGGATATCGGTAACGTACCCGCACCTGATTTAAAGATGAGTTTAAAGTTACCTATGGTAGGTGTAAAATTAATTAAGTTATGCCTTAGATACGTTTTGGTCCTTATATAATTTTTTTTGTCTAATAGTAATTACTAATAAATTTTATTTTTGATCTCTATAAAAAAATGACATAGGTCACATATTTTCTGATATTTTTACAAATTTTTAAAATTGTTTTATTATCTTTAAAAAGTTTATTTATAAAGATTTAGAATTTATAAAAAAAAAAATTTATAAGGAGAATTTATAAAATTTTGAACTAAAGTATCTAAATATAAATTTATAAAACTAATTTTCACTCGGAATACATATAAACACATAAATTGTTTTAAGTTCAATCACTTTTAAACAAAATTAATACTATTATAAAAAAAAATATCAATACTACAAAAATTACTTTATTCAACACCTAAATTGGTTTGCAGTAGTAAAATGGATCAAATGAAAAAGTGGAAGATAGGATTCATTTGATAATCAACTCTTGGAACAAAAACAAGGTAAATTAAATCAAAAGTTACTAGCATATGTTTGAGATATAAAATCACCATATACAACTGAGTCTGATGTGAAGCAATAATTCTTAAAAATGTCGGCTCAAGTGGTGAAAAAGGCGATTTGTATTCAAAGGAAGTTTCTTTATGGCGGTGTCAATAGTGAAAGGAAGTTCTCTTGGTTTAAAATAGGATGTGGTTTGTCAAGAGAAGATTAGTGGTGAATTTTCGCTGGAGAAGACTTTTCGAATGTCACGAGAAAATAATTACTTTTTGAATGCGCTTTCAAAAGAATTGATTGGTGAGGCAAATTTGTCTCACTTTGAAGCGAATTTAGAGTATTTGAAGGAGTCCAGCTCCGTCAAGAGTAATAGTTTTCTCATAGCAATTGCTCCATAATAGGACCCCAGCGAAAAGTAATCTTCTTAGGAGAGGAGTTTTACCGCAAGATGATGGTGGGCTGTATACAGGATGCAATGGTTCAATGGAAACACCGACCCATCTTTTTCTCCATTGCGATTTGACTATGGTAGTTTAATATGAGATATGTAGATGGTTAAGGGTAGTCATGGTAATGCCGGCCAACTTGTTTACTCTTTTTGCTTGGTTGAGTGAGGAGGCAAATAATAAGAAAGTGAGGAAAGATTTTAGATTAGTGTGGCGCACGGCACTATAGGTTATTTGGAACTCGAGGAACAATCATATTTTCAATAACGTGGTCAAGAATCGTAAGGAAATTGTGGATTAGATTAAGATGTTGACATGGAAATGGATTGTAGACTGTAGAGAGGTTGAAAATTGCACCGTGCCTATACTACAAATGGTCTTGGGTAGCCCCGGAATTGTTTTGATAGATAACCCTTCCTGTTTTCTTGGGCCACACTGCTGCTGTCATGGTTTTCGTCTGCCCTCGTTTTTACTGCAGTTACGGCTAGAGCTTGATGTGCCGTTCCGTTGTCTGGTCCCTTCGCGTGTTGGCATGTCTTTAGTTGACCGCTTGGTTATTGTTGATCTTTGCTGTTGGGTGTAATTGGTGTTTTGAGTTGCTTGAGTTACTGGTTTTTCTGTTTTTGCTGTTCTGCTACTTTGTTTTGCTTACTGTTTTTTAAGGTACTGTTTTTTAAGGTCTAGAGAGGAGTAGTGGTTTCAGGTGTGGTTTGCGGCTTGTTTGGTGGGTTTTCTTATCCTAACTTTTGCAATGAATAAATCAATTATGGGTATGAGACCCAAAATGTTGCATATCCAAACACACACTATATTACATATCAAAAGCTATTCTATTTTTATCTTCTAAACAAAATTAATTCTCCAGAACTCACTTTTAAAATAAGATTACAAAACACAGATTTTTTTAAACTATTGTTTTTTAATCCAATCTCCAGATCAATTCTATCAAAATCTAAAACAAACATATCTTAAATGCTAGCACAATAGATTAATGGTTAAAAGTGCCAAAGTTAAGCATCATTTATTACTCAAAAAAGATAAGCTACTGTTAAGATAATATAAGAAAGGGATTACATGAGGACCAAATTATTCACTGAAAAAGGAGTCACACAACAAATAGAGACTTTTCTTTTTTGGTCGAACAAAGAGAGACTTCAACAGGGAGATAACTCACTCAGAACTGATAAATAATAATTCCAAGCGAGCATGTGTATGCTTTCACATCCTAGCCCACTACTTATAGTACTCATGAATCACTCACATTTACTCAATAACTCGATCAACATTAAAAGGCGTGCTATTGACATTTCCTGGTCGGCCTAATACCACATCAACGACCATTTCAGCAGTCCCCAAAGCCTGTAAATTCGTCCATAATTAGAACACACCTCAATTTGAAGGCCAACAAATCTTTTTAAAAAAAATATTGCATTTCCTCAAAACAATGTGTATTCAGAGTGCAGGAGTACTGCCATTTCATAGTTTAATTAAGGCAATATATATAGTCTTTTTTCGGTAAAATTCGACTCACACTCCTACTTTTAAACTAAACACTAACCACCCTGATTTGTTGGGGAAATGACACTCACCTCACCTCCCTCATATCGGATTAAATGACATACACACCGAGGTGTGTATTGAGATTTGAGGGGGCCAATGTCTTTCATATGTGTCATTTAAGCATATATCAAGAAAGAGCGCCCATCCCTCAGCGAAATAAAACGGGAGAAAGCATGTCCATTTCTCCTTTTTATAATAGAAAAAATAAATTACGAGTATCTGAAACTTTAACTCACCATTGAAAGTCCACCCCCTTCATGTCCAGCCGCAAGGTAAACATTTGAAAAGCCAGGCACAAGCCCAATCACTGGCTTACCATCAGGCACTGACAGGGTAAACATTGTGATAGTCAAATATAATATATTGTGTAGATACATTTTCCAAACAAAAGATTGCAACGAGTGTAACTCACTGTAAGGTCGTAATCCTATTCGGACTTTTCTAGTTTCACAGAGATCTGAAATGGAAAGACTTCTCAATTTCGGAAAGTATTCTCCAACACGCTTCCATATGTGATTAATAACAGACTCGTCCAAATCAGTGTTGAACCCAGCAAATTCGCGGCTGCTCCCTTTAACAGAGAAAATATTGTTTTTTACAATAATAAGAAAAACAATGTTAGAATTCTAGAAGATAATAGGAGCATTTGCATCAACTGCAAAAATTTACCTGATGATTCACACACACACACACACACACACACACACACACACACTAGCCATAAAAGAGAGAGCTTACCAATAAGAAGATTTCCTGCTGCATCTATTGTTGCTGTCATTGAAACAGATAAGTCCCTTCCATGATCTGATGATTCCAAACCAGAAACAGATGGATGATCAACATAACCTGCTTCCATTAGGCCATGGTTCAATCGAAGAGAATTGAAATTCTGAAGTGCAAGTAGATGACCCTTCACACCAAAAAGAAAGAATAAATAAAAGCATATAGGAATCAATCAAACAACAAAATAACTTGATCCGATCAAACTACTTTATGCATTTTAAAGGAATTTAAACCATGATATGACAGTATTATATTTGCATGACTATGAAATTATGATCAACCATCCAAACATTTTTGTTTGCAACTGCATGTGTAAGATAAGTGACTAGAATTTAGAGGAAAAAATAATTAACTTGTCTATCAAAAATTATTTTAGCACAATTTAAAGAGAAACATTATTGTCAAGAAATAAAAATTTAGAGGAAAAGTTGAGTTTTGAATGTTGGGAATGATTTTCAAGAGAGTGCGGATAAGAAAATTCCACAAACTAGAGAGTACAACTACATACTGAAGTGTACCATAGTGTTTGGTAAACAACATTGTAAAAATGAAACAATGAAGGAATTCTAAGGCATGCAAGATCCGGTGAGTTCAAGCTGTATAAAAACATACCTTTCTGGGCCTTACAGGAACATGAAACTCCATTCCCCAATTTCTAAACAAATCTTTCATTAAAGAACCAGTCCAACAACCAGCAGCAACTATAATCGCCTTCTTGCTGTATAACGTAGTCTTCGAAGTCTGAACTGCTTCAACATCTCCATTGCTATCTGACCTGAACTCAAATAGGAACATAGCATTTACTCAACAAGATTCATTTCTCTACCACCTTCCTTTCAGTGTTATAGTACAACAAAAGTGAAAAGAAAATTAAACCTGATAAAACATTTCACTGGGTCATCATAAAATTCAGCATATCTTCCTTTTGATGCAAAATTCCTGTTACCCTACATATTCATAATGAAATCGTTATTATATGTCTGCAGTCATATAACAGCGCCATGACATTAATAAAGGTAAAAGATATGCAAAGAAAAATGGAACAAGAATGCAAACCTTTTCAATATACGCAACAGTACGATGAGCATCCAATTGGCAGTCATCTGGTAAAAATGCAGCCGAGGTGTCGTTATCCACCAACAGATCAGGTTCCCGTTTAGACAAATCACTGCTAGACAGATACTCTGCTATCAACCCAGCCTCACTAAGCTGTTTCGCCCTCGCTTGTAGCATGTCTGATTCTGCACGAGTTCTACCGACTAATAAGCTCCCTGTAGATCATAAAACTTGTATATCATAGCTATTAATCACCCGGCAGAAGAGGCATGAAGAGCCTTTATCATTATTATAAAATATCAAAGCCTCCTACATATTATTCGACATGACACTTTATGCAAGAAAGCATCTCCGATTCACAATGATATGAAAGCATATATATAAGTAAGGTCCCTAATACTTTTTCATTCTCTTTTTGTCATTTGAGAAGTGTCGTTTAACATTTTACTTGAAATCTCTTATAGTACCTTATAAAAGTCATACAATTTTTCATCATTTGAACGTACATTTGATAAATATAATCTAAATAAAAATACATTCTCAGACATATGTTTGAGAAAAGTTACCCAAACACAAATCACGTTGAAGTAAACTCATTTTGACCAACTTAGTTTTGCAAAATTAGGTTCAACAAATGCAATTTTGCAAACTTCATCCAAACATACTCTCAACTGTCAAAAAGTGCTTTCAGAAATATCTAAAGCATTATGGCATCAAAAGATAGATGCGTAGGCATGCCTAGGTGCAGGGTACGCCGTTTTACTCATCCCTCTTGCACCTTATGTCTACACACAGTGATGCGATGGCTTAAAATCTAAAGATACAGTGGTTAATTCAGCTTCAATTTCTGAGACACGTTGATTTAAATCCACCCAAAATTGCAGTACGTACAAAAGCGAAATTGTAGAAAGATAGAACTACAGCTACTATACCTGTTTTTTTCCAACCCAACTCCACCATAGGATCCAAGCCTTGCGCTTGTAGGTTATCTGCCATCGTCGTCCAAAGTTGGTGGCTTCTCATAGAAAGATCCCATGTAGGACTCCCAGGTGTTTTGTGTGTCATCCACAGATATCCCTGCCCTAGAACCACCTCAAATTCCAAAACAAAGGAAGAGATCCTACAATTAATCAAAATTCAGCATGAAACTATATATTCTTTTTTTTAATTCATTAGCACAAAAGGGGGGAAAATCAACAAGATTGACAAGATATCACTGAAATTGTGTTATGCAATGAAAGACTAATGTGATTGATCATTTTTAATTTTATGGACCATTTCATAATTTCAACAAAACTACAGTTTCATATAGTAAAAGCATGAAATTGTATAACAAAAGCATCACAGACTGTATATTTTGTTAGTGACTTTAGGGATGATACAACCCGGTGTTGTCTAATAGTGGTTATAACGGTACAGTAGCATAGCAGAATTTGAATAAATCATTACTAGTGTTCAGTGATACACTATTTAGCATAAAATATTGTCAATTAGCGGCTATAGCATTGATGCGTAGTAGAATCTGAACAAACACCTATTTTCTACGATACACAATTGACAACACTTAGGGTCTGTTTGATTTGCAAAAAAGTTAAGTACTCAACAAAACAACACATGACAAACTTTTAAGGTTTGTTGTCTTGTATAATGTTTGATAGACAAAATAATATTTTGGTATTTTAGACAACTTGTACTTGGGACAAAAATTTGTCTTGTGATTTTGTGAGGACAGGAATTTTAGTTTTTGTCCGGTCCCTTGCCCCCTAATTTGTCAGTCTTAAGAAGAATTTCAAAATTAAACACAATACAACTTTAAGTTGTTCTGTCCAGTCATTTGTTTCTTAGCAGATCAAGTGCACCCTTAAACAAACTAACTAACCAAAAATACATTTAGCGGATCAAACGCACCCTTAAACAAACTAACCAAAAACACATTTAATGACCATACTAACTAACTAACTAAAGGCACAATAAATAACCAAACAGCTAATCAAAGACATTTGAAGATACTTCTAAAATATTGAAATATATGGTATACCTGCGCCAGTGGCACCAGAACAAGGAACACCTTTATCAATTATTGCAACTGATAGGTCTGAATCCATGAGAAACTGTCGAGCAACACTCAGACCAATGATGCCAGCACCTACTATCACAACATCAAAAACCTTATCATCATCAGAAACTGAAGATGACCGAGCCATCCTGTTTCCAGTTGCAGGGAATTTGTATTTGTAGGAAAGAGATCTCTTCTTGGTAAGTGATGAAGAGTGATGAGTGGGAGAGAAATTGATACTGTAGTAATGACTCTGTTGATGATGAAGAATAGCCATATTCATTTTTCTTCCTCTATCGAACAATAAAAAAATTATAATCAATTGCAAGAGGATGCGAAAGTCTTCTTTTAAAATTGAAGAGGATATGATTTTTTTTTTGTTTTTGCTCAGAACTGCTACCAAGGGACCATAAACAAACAATATGTTGATGAAGATCAATGTCATTCTCAGTTTTTTAATTGCAATTTGGGAATAAATATTGTTTTCCCATAGACTCTCTCTGCATGACACATACACAAAGTTCCAACTTCAGTTATGACACTAACAATTTCAACATTTCTGTCGGTTGAACTAAGATTTATGAACGGAGCTACCTCATCTTTTATTTCTAGAAAAAATGTGGATGGCATATCTGGAAATCCCAATTGATGTAATTTTGCTTGTCTAATGTAATATTTTAAACAGTGGTAATATACATATTTAATTGTAATTTTATTACCCGTAAAACTGTAAAAGTATAACACACTAGTTCAGGTTAGGACTATATGCTCCGAGGCTTTAGGTATATTTATCAGGGGGTGTGCTAGAGGCTTAAAGGGGAAGAACTTTATGTGTTCAAATACCATATGCATAGGCCAATCAAAGGCATAATCACATGTTTGGTCACGATCACATTTTTGGTCTAGTGGTGAAGGACTTGAATAATATGTATAAGGTTTTAAGTTTGATCCTCATTAACAACATTATAAATAAAAAAAAATTAAATAGATAATTACACTCGTTTAAGAGATCTAATTATCTATCAACTATGACGTATAAAATTGGTTTCATTTGTGTGGTCACAATCACGCACCCAAATCATTTTGCCACACATGTATGTGCACATACACACATAATACACGTTATCTAACTAAGTACCAAACAATATAATACAGAACAAACACTTGAGTTTTTGAATATTTATTATCTTGTATTGTGCAAGTAAAGTTGGGTCAAGAATTGTTCCCAACATAAATCAAATTTAGGTTCTTTCGAATAGTTCATCGTAGAAAAAACTCATTAACCACTTGAATCTAATGTATTGAATTTTGTATTTAGTTCTAATTCAAATTGGTTAAAATAAAAAGAATTTTCTACCTGCATAAAATTATCAGTCTTTTATTAACTAAGGGCCTAATCATGAATTAGCCGAGTTTCTAATTCAACTAATCTTGCGTAAGCAAAATTTGGAAGTAGGCTTTTATGTTATTGCACTAGCTTTAATTTAGTTTGATGTGAAGCATCATTTTAGTTCTGAAAATTGCATGGTGCTTTAAATTAGGCCCTAATATTAAGAAATTGATAGAACTGTTCATGTCTAAGTTATCATTCTTTGAGTAGCATTTAGAGTTTTAACCAACAAATATAAGAAATAATTCTTCATAATGTCACATTATAAACTACTTTATACAACAATTACAAATCCTACCTCCCAAGATTGTAATGGTAAGTTCAGCATGACATCAAATATTGTCATGTTCTTTGGAATGCCAATCAGCAAATAATAGAACTAACTTCAAAGAATATGTTAACTACAACATTAAAGATCACCAAAGTTAATTATATCGTCATTACACCGATGAATCTCAGAAGATTTTCTTTCACTATTTATCTCTTTATCCTGGAGGGAACTATCCAAGGCACTTTCTAAAGACTCTGCAAGATCCATCTCCCACAAACCTAGCCTACACATTGTTCTATAGGTCTCATAACATGTTACCCTCAAGCCATCTGATACTAACTCCTTTAAGCCTCCACCAACTTCTTCGCTATTCATTATATTTAGAAAATCTTTCGACAACCCGGGTTCCCAGAAAACAACAATGGCACAACTCTTATCGACGAATCTTACATCAAACTCTCCTGAAAAGATGTCATGTGATGCGCGAAGAGCACTCTTCAGCATACCAGCCGTCATACCAAATTTAAATCCCCATAAGAAAACTAAATGTTCACAGGTAATTTTTCTTGTATTATTGGTCCATACACTAACATCCTCATTACATGATGATTCTTGGATATCGTCTGAGCATGGATGAAATACATTAGTGAAGTCTTCAAGCTTCGAAGCCAATCGCCTATTTCCAGATTCAGGAACAATAGGGGAAATTTTCAATATAGAGCAGAGCTTCATAAATAGATAGGATAGCCTTAATGCATCAAGTCCATCAACATTGCCTTTGTTTACTGTATCTGTAAACAAAAAAGAACAGAAAGAAAGCTAGCCCAATTAACTTTGTATATTACGTTTTTGTTTACAATAATTATTAGGGTCTATTTTGATTGACTTATTTGAGTTTATCTACTGACATAAATACTTGTGAGAGTGTTTAGGAGAGCTTATGAAAACAACTTATGACATGTCTATAAGAAATTTTCAACTTATTTTCATAAACTCTCGATAATTGCTTTTGAAAACAGCTTATAGATTCTTATATGAAAGCAGTTGACTTTATTTTATCTTTTGCTATAGAATAACTTATATGTAAGTACATATATGATAAGTTTTTATGCTATAAGCGCTTAATTAAGTCGTCTATCCAAACAGGAGCCAAAAACAAAACTAGGCATTGATGGTTCGCAAGTTATAAAGGGCTGATCTTAAAGATTTCCACAAATTTTGCATGACATGGACAAAACAATCAAATAACCAAACTTCTATATTTTGCATGGAACATTGTTCAAGAGGGAGTGACTGACCTTGGTCAGGAATTTCCATATCAACTGGTGCAAAGAAATGAGTATTCACGTAGGATAAAGCATTACGTATGTTGGCCACTTTTTTCATGGTTCCACTTTTCTTCATCATATAACTCACGTCGAGTACGTTGGGAAAAAACTTGCACAAGGAGCTCACAAAATCATCTACTTCTGATGGAAGTGGCGCAATGAATTTTGAATGAATAAGCGTACAGTCTACATAAATAAATCAATAATGGGTTAGTAAACGGAAGAGAGTAAAACCAGGTCAGTATACTAGAACTAAGTTGAGAAAATTCCATTTAAGAGAAACACCATTAATGCAATTGTGGGAGATAACAGGTTTCTGTGAAGCGGAAATCAAATCGATCACCTCTCGAAATCCACGAATTTTCTTGCCCTCCTCCTCTTCAATAGTATGAAGCTCTCTCTGCAGTGCAAATCCAGAATTATACCCGAAGTAAAACCTAATGAGGAACTGACAGAGAGAAAAATAATCTTGTTACCTCTAACAATTCCTTATCTTCTCTTGAGTTCGCCAAAACAATACGTACTGCTTGAGTGGTCCCACCCTTTGTAGGGATCACTAAAGGAAGGATGTCATCTGGGAAGTCTACTATCATCTACATACAGACAAACCAGAGTACAAAAGAAAGAAGGAAAGAAGTTAATTCAATTCCACCAATTGTGGGGAGATCAAGGGCTTATTTGGATTGACTTATTTGAGCTTATCTACTAGCATAAACACTTGTGAGACTGTTTGAGAGAGCATATCAAAATAAATTACATGTTCATAAGATCTCCAAAATAGCCTATGAAAAAACACTTGTAGGTTATATGAAATAGTTTGATTTTATTTTATATTTTATCATAGAACTAGTTTATACAATAAGCACTTATGCTATATATATGCACTTAGGGTCCATTTGAATTGGCTTATTTTTTAGTTTATGAAAATAATAAGTTTTTATGTCAATTCATATGTTCTCACTAACGAAAATTGTATCTTCATAAGTTGTCTTTTCACAAAATACCTTGACAAGCTTATTTATTTGTTTAAGTTGTTTTGCATAAGCTCAAAAATAAGGCAATCCAAATGGGCCCTTAATTAAGTTATTTATCCAAATAGGACCCAAGACTGCATCAATCAAATTAAAACAGTACTACGAATTCATTACGTTCATTATACCTGCAGAATTAGTTGCACTTGACATTCACTACAAACATCTATATTCAAGCACGGTCTTGATTTAAACTGTTCGTTACCCAAGACAATATTCCTAATAGAGTCGATAATTTCTTCTGCACAAAACCAGTGTTAAAGAAGAAAAGGAGGACCTAAGAAAATTCTTGTACAAAATTTACTAAAGATTTTCTCACCATCTTTGCTTGTCGCTGTGCCAGATTTTTTACATGCATTTCTCCAATATTTAATCCTAGATCTAATCCTCTCAACAAAAACTGTATCAGCAACAGTAGGGGGTGAAGAAGATTTCATTGCAGAAAGAGATGGAGAACCAGTCCTTAAACGAATTTTAGCCACCGACTCTTGTGCTCTGGACAAATATGATATCCCTGTTGCACGAATTGAAATGGTACATAAGTCTTTGGAGATACGTAACAAAACCATAGATTCTCAATTCACATAGAATAGCATACTTTTTTCTAAAACATTTTTGAAATGCAGTTGAAGAGACTATCTATTCGGGTATCTAGCAATTGCAAAATGCCTACTTCAAATTCATGGCAAAAAAGGATAAGAAAATCATACAATGGTAATCCTTTTTATTCTCTTTTTTTTCACTTTCAAATTTCAAGAGTATTGCCAAATATTACTCATTCACCTTGCCTTAACACGTATACTAGAAAAAACATAACAAACTTCCAATTTAGTTTTTAGTGTCTCACATCGCATAAGCAACTAAAGTAGCATGGATATTAACAAGTAACCGGACATTACAGCAACACAGTACCCACACAAACCCAACTCCTTTCTCCAAAGTATCCAAATTTGAAACAAGCTACATTAGAAAACACATGAATGAAAAGTTTTATTTTGTTTAATGGCTCAGTAAATTATCAAGGGTAGAACTGTAGGAGTCTAGGATAAAAGTGTTAATGGTTAGTAAGTCTAAAGATGAGTTTGAGTAAACAACTTAATTAAACTTACTGTATAAGTGCTTATCGATAAGTTGCTTCTACAATGGAAAAAATAATGAGGGCAAACTCTCATAAGATATGTATAAGTTGTTTCTAAAAATTATCCTATGGAGCTTATGAAAATTAGCTCACAACAGCTTAATGACTTATCACAAGCTCTTCCGAACACTGATACTTTATGTCTTAAGTCTAATAAACTCTTCCAAATACCATATAATTACTAAATAGCAGGAAGGCAATACCACAAACAAAATTCTCTGAAATTTAACAGTTCCCGTTTGGAGCAAAAGAAAGCATTGCATTTATAGAATAACAAAACAAAACCTAGATTACACCTACAACGACAAACAACAAACCTAGATCAGTGTTGTTAAATATTGGCCATGGCGGATATCGGTGGCTGGTTTTTGGATTTCCGCCATGGCCAATTTTATGAAGGATGGTGGTACCACATGTCGGCCGGTACGGTGGGTTTTTGGCTCTCTGCCATCCACCATCGACAACAATGACTCAGACACAAATTCCTAGTAATAGTTACTTCAAAATTTAAAAGCATCCATCCCATTAGAAACACAGAACGGAGAACAGAAACACATAGCAACACAAAACCTCACACCTTCATATATGCAAGCATTGAAATCAAAACCCTGGCGAGCCATGGATGCAAGCTGAGACGTCTGGCACAAAAAACTGTAAGCAGGCATGCCCAACTTCAACTCATCCCTTGGAAACAAAAGGAAATTATACCTGCATAATAAACACAGTTTCGAAAAAACAACGAGTGAGGCACAAATTAAGCACTAGAAAATTTGACAACAATAAATTAATTCCAAAGAATGCAAAAGGATTGCACTTTGATTCTTTAAAACAACAAAAAGTCCATGGTATTAATTTTTATCAGGAAATAATGTATCTACTAGCTACGGATTAATATCATCGACATTTGTGATTATTAGAAATTAGGTGAACTTTAGAACATTACATTCTCAAGAATAAGGATTTAAAAGATACGACTTGTCATCATAAACTAGTTTTACACTTACATTCAATGAAAATTCATTGTTTTGTCATGTCATCCCATCTACGTGGCACCGACACTCGAGATTGTAGGTGTCCAATGTCCAACATGTGTTAAATTTGGACACCGACACATTTTGTTATATTCAATTATTTTCTCATACAGTTAAGCCATATGGTACGTATACATTCCTCATGAATTGTGCACCTATCACCTTTTCATAAAAGCATGAAATGCTTCAGCAGTTGCTCGGAGGATATCCATCCACAAATTATTATCAGTGTTAATGTGTCAGTGATTCATATCAGTCCACTCATGTAACTACCATTATAAAATTGATGGTATGATATGACAAAATAGATAGCTTCTATGTAAGTGTAAAACTAATTTAATCATGATGCATGGCATTTAAACTCCAAGAATAATGTCTCTAATTTGCCACATTTTTTCAGGTTTACTCAAAAATGTATAACACCAGAAGAAAACTAGCATATCCTAACTAACATTTTTTTGTGTGTTAACCCTCTGGTTCCCACGAGGAGGGGCCTAGTAATCCGGTAATCTGGAGTTCAGCCGAGAGCTAAATAAAGTCTGGCTAAAAATTCTTCCTCCCATAAATCAAAATCAAGTTCTCCCGAACATTCGTCCTAGTCTCCTAGAGGAGCTCATTAATCGCATAAGCTCAATCATATGATGGGCCCATTTGGATTCGGCTTATTTTTTAGCTTATGCAAATAAATAAAGTTTTATGTTAATTTATAAGTTTTCAGTAACAAAAATTGTATTTTTATAAGCTATTTTCTCATAAACTACATTGAAAAGTTTATAATAATACATAGAAACCTATTTATTTGCATAAGCTCAAAAATAAGCCAATCCAAAAAGGCCTTATATAGGGCCTGTTTGGATTGACTTATTTGAGCTTAACTACTGGCATAAGTTTTGTGAAACTATTTGGGAGAACTAGTGACAACAACTTATGATAATTTTCATAAGGCTTTTTCAGCTTATATTCATAAGTTATCCGATATAACTTATGAAAACAACTAGTAACATATATAAAAATAATTTATCTTTACTTTATATGTTTGCTATAAAACAACTTATCTAATCTCATACATAAGCACTTATCATGATATGATTCACATTTTCTAATAATCAAAATAAAAACAAAAACAGTTATAGTTATTGAAGTTGTTAAATGAACTCACGGATGAGCAACGAGGTTGTTAGAGTCAGTAACAGAAAACGGGCAGACAGCAAACTGAAGAAGCTGAAACCGCTGGGCAGTCTGACTAGCCTTAAGATAAGCCGTTTCCGCCGTATCAAAAGGTTGAACGCGGTGCCACGGAGTCATCGATGAAGAACCAGTTTTTTCCATCGATATAGCGATAAAATCGGAAGAAGAGATATGGGATTTTATTTCTTCCAAAGATTGGTTGAAGTTTGAAGTTGTGACTTGCTTCACTTTCCATTTTGAAGTGGAAATTTTGGTGCAGAATGAACGTTTTTGATTATGTAGTAGTAGTTGAAAGAGTGAAGCCATTGATATTGAAATGTTTCTGGGTTTTTCCCTTTCAAAAACCTCTGCACAATTCTTTGTTTGCTGGGTCGGATCTTATAAAAACATTTTTTTGGTGGGTCGGATCTTTCTTTCACCTATTTAAAAACCGGCGAACCGATGGTTTTTCAGAACCGCCGTTTTGATTGCGTCTGCTATTTTTTTTTTTTTTCAAATCAAAATGACATCATTTTTTTTACATAATTTTTTTTTTTAAAAGTAAATAGAAAAAACTAAACTAAAACAAATAGAGTCTGAAACAAATATGTCTCCTTGGAATTAAATTTATTATTAGACTTTGTTATTTCGTTTATGTTGCGATTAGATTATGTTGCAACTAGACTTTGTTTAAAATCTACTGTATTTGGTTTTGTAATTTGTACTATTTTATAGTGCGTGGTGACAATATTTAAGATTTGAATTTAAGAACCTGTGAGTTGCGACATTATGACATTTTAAATTTTTTAAATTTTTAGGTGTCATTAACTTTTTAAGAGACCAGGTCATCATGTTCGACCGGTTTAATAGCTATATAATTTTATTAAAGAGACCGGTTCATTCCTCCGGATTGATCTGGTTTATGCATGCGGTTCAACCAGTGACCCGGTGGTTCGACCAATGAACCAGTGACCCAGTACCCTCACCGATTCGATGACCGGTCCGATTTTTAAAACACCGGTTAGGTGAGTAACCAAAAAAAAATTAGTCTTTGTTAGTAACCGAAAAAAAAATAGTCTTTGTTTGTTATGGTACTATGACTCTGTTTGGTAAGACTTCAAAACGAGCTTATAGCTTATAAATTAAAAGCTTTGTTTGGTAACGGTTATTTTGTTATGAGTTTATAGCTTATTTTACTAGCTTATAGCTTATTTTCAAATGCTATTTCAAGTAGCTTATAACTTTTAACTTATAAGCTATAAGCTAGTTTATCAGCTAACCGCTATTTTTACCAAACAGAGCCTATATTTTGATACTTTATCGACTTGTAAAACTTTTTACCCTAGTTTTTCTTTGAGAGAAATTTTTTTCCTTCTTTTTAAGTTTTCTTTCTCCTTTGCTCACCACAGAGTGGTGGTATTAGGTCAGTTTTAACTTAGATTACATTTTTTATGTGTTTTTTTTCGAGATTTGATCGTTTGAGTGCGGCATTGTGTTGTTCGTCGTATTGTGCGACGTTATTTGATTTATCATATTGTTGTAGTGTTCGTTTAATTCCTATTGAAAGATTGGTTTTAATTAATTATAAATTCAATCAATGATTAATTGAGCATTAACGTTGCATATTCAACTTGTTTTTTTTTTTTCTTTTGGTTACAAGAGAGAAATTCAACTTGTTTATATGGAGTAAGGGCTCGTTTGGTGCGCAGGATAGGATAGCGACAGGATAGTATAAGAAGCTGGATAAAGAAAGCATAGTATAGTGACCGGATAAGTACAATTTCTTATCCTATGTGAACCAAACACATGACATGATATGTACTTATCCGGTCACTATACTATCCTTTCTTTATCCAGCTTCTTATACTATCCTGTCGCTATCCTATCCTGCGCACCAAACGAGCCCTTAATTTTTGGAGAGAATTTTTGTAAGAATTTATCGATAGTGAATCAAAAAGTTGCTTTTTCCGTAGATATAGTTCAATTTTAGATCAGAATGTGCAAACATTTTTTGGTTTGTTATTCCTATACTCTATTATTATCATTGAATTGATTGTTTGCATTATCTCTAGGAATAGGATCGGGAGTTCTTTGGATTTGGATTCTCTACATTTAAAATTCCTAAATTCACCTATATTTAATTTATTTTTAAGGTCAAATTTGTCTTTACACCTACCATGTTATATCTCTTCATTATCTCTCCTAGCACTTTTACACTAAATAGAAGTGAATATAGGTGAATTTAGGATTTTTGAATTTAGAGAATCCAAATCCGAGTTCTTTTAGGTTGACTCTCTATTTGCTTGGACATTTTAATTTTAGTTGCCAATGTTATTTATAAAAATAAATTAGTCACCTCCTAAAATATATAATAGACAATTTTATTAATATGGTGTTGATATAGGGAAACATATAAAGAATATACATATAACTTAATTTCTCTTATACATTTTTGAAATGTTCAATGAATCACAATAAACCCTTTCTGTGGTTCTTATATAGGCAGCCCATTTATAAAATGTTGGTAAAAATACAATGCTTCCTGTGGTTTATATTCTGGAACAGTATGCCCAGACCCCTGCACATAAATATTATATTATCAATTAGTATCAACACTAATTCAATTTAAAGATAATTTGTGGAAAATATATTGCATTAATTTTTATATAAATACCTTTACGGTCAGAAATGTGAAATTGTTGGCATAGCCTTGTATAAACCTGCAACCAAACAAAGAAAACTACCTCAAATCTCTATTCAAGTAGAGAATTAAATTCGCTACTTAACTAGCTGACACTCTCTATATATAATTTTTTTTAGGATTTTACACTGTTCTCTACTTAAGTAGAGAACTGCGCGTTATCTATTTAACTAACTTAACACCCTATATATACATGATTTTTTCAGGTTTTTATACGATATTGATGTTCCTTCAGATATTGTTGCAATGTCTGCCTTTACATAAACTCAAGAATTTTGAGGAACATTAATATCTGAAAATGAGTAAATAACTTAAGAATACAAAACAGTCTCAATAAAAAATAGGTTTCACTTTCATGCACCTAAAAAATTCATGTATATGAGGTGTTGGCTAATTAAGTACCTAACACAATTCTCTACTTATGTAAAGAACAACATAATATCCTGAAAATTTCATGTATAGGGAGTGTCGATCAACTAGATAAGTAGTGAACTCAGTTTTCTATTTAAGTATCGAATGTATAAAATCTTAAAAATTTCAAATATAGGGGGCGTCAGCTAATTAAGTAGCGATCTCAATTCACTAGTTAAATAGCAGCGGAGATATTTTGGTAATTTCAAGGAGCGCACCAGTAAACTTAGGATTTTAAATCCATTTAATGAACTATAATATATTTGAAAGTTCATTATGTAGGATAACAAAAAGAAGGAATGGCTCTAGAATTACCCTGCAACTTGATCATTGACTAACCAAGGCCTCCATTCATCAACAATCTTATATCCAATTGATCTTGTCCATGCTTCAGTTCCAGTATATGGGACACACATGTCATGATCACCACTGCAAAAAATATGAAGTTTTAGGATTTTGTGATCTATTCCGATATGAGACACGTATCAGTATCAGAATACTAAGTATATGACACTAATACAACACCGACATTTATGATTACATTGGATTATATCCGTGTGGTGTTTCTACTTAATAGTTTGTGACACTATAAAAGCATAAATGTAAAAGCATAAATGTAAAACGAAGTTGTTATGTTTGAATTAGATTAATAATAATTAACCTGTATATTAATGCTTTATATCCTTTGGAAGTAAGTTTCTTGTGGTATGGAATCATACTCCCAAGATCATGTTTGTATCTAAGTTGACCAGTACATAAGTTCCACCTGGGGACCACATTATTCTGTTTTATCACAAAGATCAAAATTAGAGATTGTTTGATAACGAAGATATGGGAAATTCTAATATGGATCACTTCATCAAGTGGTCTATGGTGGACCAGTCACGAATAACACTATAATGAATACGAATTTTATAAAATACACCTTTTGGATTGAAAATTTATATCATATAGATCACCCATAGAAAAATTTAGAAAAATTGAAAATTATTTGATATGTTATTGAGACACATCAAAATTAACGGTTGTTAAATAACATAAATTTTGATGGGTCTCAATAACATATCAAATAATTTTCAAAAAATTTTAAAAAATTTATGGATGATCTATACGATATAAACTTTCAATCCAACAGTGAATTTTGTAAAATTCATGTTCGGTAGATTACTTGTCCACGGTGAACCACTTGTGAAGGTGGTCCGCCGTAGTATTAGCCATCAATATATTAGATATATATTATTAAGAGAGTGTGATAATGATATAGTAAGATAAAAATATTGGTACATAATCCTCACCTTCACGGTGTGAATAGCTTTCCTGACCTTATGATTGTTCAGCCATACATTAGCAACCTCATCGTCCTAAATATATATAACAATATATTGATCATCAATCTCATACTTTATATTAAGAAAATCATTGTGTACTAATTTTCTTGATAAAATCTGATTTATTCGCCATAATATTGCTTTAAGTATAAAGTCACTGTGTACTTGAGTGAAAATCATTGACTAATTGCACATATTTATAGATATAAGGTCCGTATCTCAAAAAAAATATATCCAAGGTCCATTTGTTATAGATTATATAAAAAATAAATCTTGATCTATAAACAACTTATTTGCAGTATATATATATATATATATATATATATATATAAAAGTTTGCATATGCTATTTTCATATTAAGCGCTTATATAATTTTGTATATGCTATTAGTATTTTCATATGCTACCGGCTAATTTTATAAGATATTGGAGAACTTATGAAAAAATTTATAAAAATTGTTGGCTAAATTGCATTTTTGACCCCCTAATTTTCACAAACTTGCAATTTTAGCACTTTGATTTTCACAAACTTGCGATTTTGGTTTTATGACTAAGTCAACGCACATGCATGTGGCAAGTGACTCACATGACGCACCAACATGTCATACCACTTAGACAATGACTCACTTGCGCAAGCCATGTTGATGTATCATGTGAGTCATTGTCCACGTGGCAAGACATGATGACGTGGCATGTGACTCATTGTCATGTGGCAAGAAATGCTAATGTGGCATGTGAGTCGCTTGCAACATATGTGTTGACTTGGTCAAAATTAGTGGGGGGTCATTCTTTTGCAAAATGAGCTAAAGTTATGGGGTTAAAATTGCTATTTTGAAAGTTATGAGGCCAAATTCACAAGTTTGTGAAAGTCAGAGGACCAAAAATACAATTTAATCTAATTATTTTCATAAGTTCTATAAAACAGTATCGGTAAATAAGCTCGAATAAGTCAATTGAAACACACCCTTACAGCCCATACCATGAATTTCGACAAAAAAATTTTGAATTGTAAATAAGTAAAGTAACAAAGTAACTTACAACACAAGGAGGACCACTATTACTATCGCTTGTAAGTTGTGGCCAACTTGGTACATATCCATCTTCTACAATAGCTTGATAGGGCCAAGCACGACCAAACATTCTTTTCCTCACAGGCAAAGATTTTTCAGTCTTACCCAATTGCCTGAAGCTTAATGGCAAGTTAGAATCTGATTTTTTATTATCCTCTTCCCCTCCATTGTGATAGCATGGTTCTAAAATGTTATATATGTCTAATTTGTGAATTACCTAACAAAACAAAACAAAATCATTATTAAGTGCAATATAATATTAAGGTTTTTCATGTTTCAATAGTATATAGTATATATAGTTCAATCACCTTATCAACTTTATCCAACAAATGAACACATTCAGCTGTGTATGCTTCATAGAAAGTACCGTTGCATTCTTTTGTTGTGTCCTATAATACGGCCATTGATTATAGAAAACGTGTTAAAAAAAAAAAAGCGAACATTTTTTCAAATCACATTCGATAGAAAACTCTTAAATATCTTAATTTTACCTCAAATATTTCATCGGAGATAAGACCTATCCCGTGTGCAAAAGGAACAAGAGCATTGCCATCAAATTTCGCATCAGCAACTGGGTTTCCAATCAAATAACCCTACAAATTGAAATGACTTTAGATTATAGCAACAAAATTAATTTCTTATTTATTTTTTGGTTTTAACCCTCTAGTTCTCAGGAGAAGGGGCTCCAATAATCAAGAATATGTAAAGTCTGATCAAGATTTGTTCCCACCAGAAATCGAACTCTCGGATTTTCGCGAAGGATTCGTCTTAGGAGAATTTCATTAACCGCTAAAACAACAAATTTAAAACACATGATAATGCAATAATTAGTTAATGACAAAATATACCTTGAAATTCAACTTAGGTTTGGTTCCAGCTTCAATTCCTAATGAACATCAAGCAAATGAATCTTAGTTATTATTATTCTAATAAGGGTCATGTTAACATGTGCCCTAAGGGCACATTATAAGCTACCTAAAAGTAGAAATTATACATTTAATGATACAAGACATTTAATGTTCAAGTAGTTGATGAATACACAAGATGCAATAAATTTTTACCACATTTGTATTCTTAACATGTGCCCTTAAGGGCACATGTTAACATTCCCCTTCTAATAACACTTTTAATTCAAAACTTTCATGGCATAATCATATTAATTACCTTGTACAATTTTATCAGCAAGAGTAGGCACATAAACTCCAGCATAAGACTCTCCAGAAATGAATAATGGGTTTGAAAGGAACTCAGGGTATAATTCAAACCACTTGTTTGTTAAAAAAAATAAAGTAGATATTTTAGCAATATGATAAGAATAAGGACTTGTTAGCAATATGGCAAAGTTCCCAAAAAAAAATCTTACTTTGAGGAGAAAAGTATGTGTATCAGATGCGGTTTTATCATCTCCAGTGTTGTAATCAGATACATTTTTTGAGTATGAAAATCCTACTCCAACAGGAGAGTCCAAATATATAATGTTGGAAACCTAAAAAAAAAAAAAAAAATGCAATTATTGATATTGATTGAAATATATTTTCCGTTTATGCAAATATATCACATTGTGATTTTAGTCTTAACATAATTTTTTTTGAGTGAAGACCCATTTTGGTCCCTCACAAATTTCTGACAGAACAACATAGTCCTTGATAAAAATAAAATTCAAATTAGTCCCTGACATTTTCATATTGGAGACAAATTAGTCCCTGACATTTTCATATCGGGGACAAATTAGTCTCTCTGTTATAACAAATTGGGGACTAGTTTGCCCTAAATATGAAATTGTTATGGACTAATTAGGATTTTATTTTTGTCAGGGACAAAATTATCCCGTCAAAAATTTGTGAGCGACCAAAATGGATCTTCACTCATTTTTTTTTTTCGTCCTTGCTACGATATCAATTTTTGTTGTTTTAGTCAAAATATATTGATATTGAAATAATGAATTGATCCCTTAGAAATTTATGTTTTTTATTTTATTTTGAAAGACTCAAATTAAATATTCTGCATATTACAATAACCTACTATTCCAATATTAATAAATTTTGTAATGACTAACGTTAAAGAAAAAAAAGTAAGAACAAAAAATTAATCCCTCCGTCCCGAAACTTTGATCCTTTTAGAGTTTTGCCAGAGATTAAGAAATTATAAAGATTGATAAATTAAGTCATTTAACCTTACTTTATTAAGAAATATAAAATATATTTAATTAATGTTTTATGTTTAGTAAGCATACAAATTAAATGGTAAAGTATCACTATTTGTTCATTATTTTCTTAAAAGGATTAAAAAATTTAGACAAAACTAAAAAGGTAAAAAGACAAAAAATTTGGGACGGAGGGAGTACTAACAGGAATTAAAACCAACAAGAATCATAAACCTTTTATCATTCGCATACATAAGGATAGGGGTTCAGTGCAGTAAAAAAATATCGACTGCAGTGCAGTTGGCCACTGGTAAACCGTCTGATTAAGATCAGATAATTCAAATTTTAAGGTCAGATTGTACAATTAAAATTTGAACAATCTGATCTTAATCAGACAATCTATATATATATTAACGGCATACAATCAACCGCAAAGAATCCAAATCTCATACTTAAGTCTACTCAAATAAATAAATTTTCTCCTTCTCATAAGATGAAAAATCACTCACCTTTGACCAGCTATATGGATTGACTTGCAACTTAGGCAGGGCTTCCTTGTTGACAGGTTTTTCAAAATTAAAAGGACCTAAATACATCACCAATTGTACACATTATTCATATACTAGATCACATATTTTATATTATTAAAATTAAAATATATTCTTCATTCTTGTGTAGTCACTAACACTGTGTTTGGATGTTCAAAGAAATAGGAAAGAGATAAATAGTGAAGAGAGAAGTAAGAGAGAGAGAGAGCGAGAAATAAGAGAGAAGTTGAATAGAAATTATATATTGTTTTGATGAATAGAAATAGGGAAGATGATAAGTAGAAAAATGAATAGAGAGAAATTAATAAAAATGATAAAAGACAATTTTATCCTTCATATTTAAAATTCAAATTAGTTGGGAGGGCATTGTCGAAAAGTGCAACTCTCCACTCCTTCAACTCACAAATCTCACCTATTGAGGAGAGATTTATTTTGGCATGGGACCCACCTGAAAAATTTCCCTCTCTCCTTATTTCTTTCTTGATTCAAACAGAAGAAATACCTTATTTCTTTGTAATTTGGATCATCTCCAATTTTCCTTTTTGTGAGTGTGAAGAGAGAGAAATTAATAATAAAAAAATAAACAAGTGATGATGAGAGAGAAGAAATGATGAGAGAGAAAGACACATAAAAATAATTGGAGAGAGAATTGAAGAGAAAAAATTGGAGAGGATCCAAATCCATTTCTCTGCTATCTCTCTCTTCTTTATTTCTCTCTCTCATAAATCTATCAAAACAAACATAGTGTAATTGTCCCTTTTAAAACTAAACATCATAAACTAAAAAGTCAATTTTTTTGCGAGGAGATCCGATGCCCTCCAAAGAGAAGAAATGATCAACCACAAAGGCGAGACATAATCACCTAAATCATGGAAAAAATATGCTTTCCTAGATCAAATTCTTTTTTTTTTTCATAGATCAAATTTAATTATACAGTTTAATTTCCTCGAGTAATAGGTTTTCACTCTAAATTTTTCTATGGAGAAAATTCGACAACATTACTAAGGGAAACATGTAAGAAACGGTTACAAATGAAAATATTAAGGCAAAACAATTACACTTACCATTCTCATATACAAAGCCATCAAAACTAGAGCATCCTGGTCCACCATTAAGCCATAGAACCACAGGGTCCTTTGATGAATTACCTTCTGATTCAACAAAATAGTAATACAAGTTCTTACCATGTTGTTCATCCACTGTCACATACCTTCAATTTCAAAAAACCAAGGCTAGTGAATTACATTTTATAACTTTTCTATTGTTTATTGTAATAAGAAAAACTAGGGCTAATAATTTTATAATTAAATAAACATACAAAAAATTAGAGAAAAAAGAATATGCAGTGACAATATAAAATAATTTTACGCTATCAACTAATAGCAAGCATGTTTTCCGCCACATCATTCCACGTTATCCTACTTTCTTGATATATATGACATGGCAAAATTATGGTTATTTATTGGACGATCATGTAAACTTATTTTACACTGTCGGTGCATATTCATTTAACTCAAAAAATTAAAATAGAATAAAAAATATAAGAATTTGTTTAAATTCTTTATGAATTTGTGGTGTTAGAATTTCTTTTGATTCAATGAATCAAAATAGACAATGTAAACAACGGATTTGGATCCTCTCCTTTATTTTCTTTCAAATTTTCTCTCCAATTCTTCTTTTTGTGAGTATGAAGAGAGAAATTAAAAATAAAATATAAATAAGTGATGATGAGATAGAAGAAATGATGAGAGAGAAAAACACATAAACAAAATTGGAGAGGGAATTGGAAAATAGACAATAAAAATTGGAAATAAAATAAAAGTGTTTGTAGAAATAGGTAGCATACCCTGCATAGTGTTTGGAAGGTAGAGAGCCACGGAAGCCTGGAAGTTTGGTTATTAGAAACTTTCTTGGTGCTGATTGTGTCAACACAAAGGTTAGAGAAATGTGAAGCAAAACGAAGTAGAAGTTTGCCATTTTGGCCTAAAAACTAAATGAACTATTTCTCAAGAACAATATAACTTGTAGATTATTTTATAGATGAAAAAGATTCATAAGATTGTGACGCAACTAATGCTATTTAAGTGAAGATTTCATGATTCTTGAAGATTCCATTTTGAGACCGACAAAATAACTTTTGCTGATTATATGTTTCTTTTTTGAAGTTTAAGAAATGTTTTCAAGCTATCTATTTAGGGATGATATTGAAGACTCATAACAGGTGTTATTTTAATAATAAAACTTCCGATCCAAGTCCAACTGTTTTTTAAATTCAATTGCATGTTTGGTGGTGATTCAAGGTGAAGTTCAAAGATTTCGATTGCGAGTTTAACTTTTGAATTATTATCACTTTACGTTGTTTGGTTTTGCCGGTTTTTGTAATTTTATTTGACATTTGTTTAACTTTTTGCTTCTTTTTTGTATCTTGACATTTTTTAGCATCTAAATTGTGCATATTTTATACTAAATTAGAATGTTTTTTTTAATATAAAGTTTTTGGTTGATTAAGTAAAAAAATTGGTTTCATATCATTACGGGTTGATTCTTTTTGACCGCATTATTAATTCATTACCAAGTAAAAAAGTTGTTTTTTTTCCTAAAAAAATAAAGTTAGTATTTATTTTTGGTTTCCATAAAAAAGTGAAACTCATGCCATCACAAATTCACTATTATAAAAAAGAATTCACTTTTCAAATTTATTAAATAATTGATATATTTAGACTAAATCCATTATTAAACGGATATAAAACATAAAATTTTAATTATAATAGTGATCGGATATAGAATATTTTATTTTTGGTAAGAGAAAAAAATGGTATTTAATTAAATATTAAATATTTTATGATTCTCTCTCAAAATTAATTACCGTAAGATTACATTTAAAATATACTCCCTCCGTCCCATATTATAAGGGAAAAAATCTCATTTCTTTTGTCTCAAATTATAAGGGAAAAAATCATTTTCAAGAATGTTTTTTCTTTATTCTCATAAAATTAAATGCAAATTGCATTTAATTTTCCCTCTCTCCCATTTTTTCAATAAACAACAACCAATAAAAATTGTTTTTGCATCTCCCATGCACCTTATTCCAAGAAAAACCCACAAAAACATATTTCAAATTTACATGTTTTACTTTTTCTTAATAAATGTGTTTTTTGTTTTTTCCCTTATAATTTGGGACGGAGGGAATACTGTTTAAGCATAAAAAAGACAATTATGGTCAATTAATTGAGTGAGTTGGGAGAAGGTTTGCCTTGCTATGTGGATTTTGAGCGGTGAATTCTTCGATACATATAGTATATAGATATGTGCAGGTGTATTTTTTAATTTGAATGATTTTGTTTGGTTTACAATAATATTAGTATTTATTAATTTTTCTACATTAAATACTATTTTTAACCCAATCATAATCATTTATATAAGTCATTATCGATACATATCCACATAATATGTGTATCAGAATGTTCTGGGAAGGTTCACCTTTGAGTAAAATATTTGCAATTGTTCAACTTGTTGTTTATATGGAGTAAATATGGTTTTGGTGTTTTATTTTGGTTTGATGTTTTACTTTTCGCTTTGTACTTATTTTCGTCTAATCTTTTGGTTAGACTAATAAGCTTTTTTTTTTTTGACAATAGACTAATAAGCTTTTATTCATCCAAAAAAGTCACCTCTTAAAATATTAATAGACAAATTTATTAATATGGTGTTGATATAAGGAAGCATATAAAGAAAGAATACATATAATTTATCTTCTTAATTTATACATTTTTGAAATGATCAATGAATCACAATAAACCCTTTTTGTGGTTCTTATATAGGCAGCCCATTTATAAAATGTTGGTAAAAATACAATGCTTCCTGTGGTTTATATTCTGGAACAGTATGCCCAGACCCCTGCACATAAATATTATATTATTATTATCAATTAGTATCAACACTAATTCAATTTAAAGATAATTTGTGGAAAATATATTACATTAATTTTTATATAAATACCTTTACGGTCAGAAATGTGAAATTGTTGGCATAGCCTTGTATAAACCTGCAACCAAATAAAGAAAACTAACTCAATCACTATGTGAAATGTGTATTTCCTATATAGTACTTCGAAGTCAATTCCAATTTATCAACCGTGTTTGATATATAATATAAGTACTTGTGAGATAATTTACAAGAGTTTATAGAAACAGGTTATCACATGTCTATAAACTACTTTGTTTTCAACTTATTACAATAAGCTCTTTAGAATACTTTATGAAAATAGTTTATTGGTTATATGAAAATAGTTTCGATCATGTGGTCTTAATTTTTATTTTTATACAAATTTAAAAGAAAAATAAAAAAATGCAAGATGTAGCATAAAAAGGAATATATATATATATATTGTAAAAAAAAAAGGGAACAATATATCAATATATATTATTAGAATTGTACAATTGGAATATTTTATATATAAAAATTAAATTAAATTTTGGAACTTAGCACTGCATTTGT